>JAULUF010000013.1:27357500-27957500 GCA_031834385.1 Semotilus atromaculatus
TATAATATGATGCTCAAGAAACATTTATGATTATTATCCATGTTGAAAACAGTTTTTTACATTTTTATTTCAGGATTTATAGAATCAGGATGAATAGAAAGTTCAAAAGAACAGAATTGATCTGAAATGGAAAGCTTTTGTAACATTAAACTCTACCCTTCAAAAGTTTGGGGTCAGTAAGAATTTATTTTTTATTTTTGGGGGAAAGAAATTAAATACTTTTATTCATCAAGGATGAGTTAAATTGATCAAAAGTTACAGTAAAGACATTTATAATGTTAGAAAAGATTATATTTTAAATAAATTCTGTTCTTTTGAACTTTCTATTCATCAAAGAATCCTGAAATAAAAATGTAAAAAACTGTTTTCAACATGGATAATAATCATAAATGTTTCTTGAGCATCATATTATAATAATTTCATATTATAATCATTTTAAAAATGTGACACTGAAGACTGGAGTAATGATGCTGTAAATTCAGCTTTGATCACACGAATAAATTACACTTCACTATATATTCACATAGAATACCGCTGTTTTAAATTGTAATAATATTTCACAATATTTCTTTTTTTTTATTTATTTTTTTTATCAAATAATTGCAGCCTTGGTGAGCAGAAGAGACTTCTTTTAAAAACATAAAAAATCTTACCAATCTTAAACTTTTGACCGGTAGTGTATATATATATATATATATATATATATATATATATATATATATATATATATATATTATTTTTTTCATATATATTATATACAGTATATACTATTGTTCAAGTTTGGGGTCAGTAAGATTTTTCTTGAAAGAAATTAATACTTTTATTCAGCAAGGATGTTTTATGTTACAAAAGATTTGCATTTAAAATTAATGCTGTTCTTTTGACCTTTCTGTGCATCAAAGAATCCTGAAAAAAATGCATCACTGTTTCCTCAAAAATATTAATCAGCACAGCTGTTTTCAACACTGATAATAATCATAAATGTTTCTTGATCATCAAATAATCATGTCATAGTGATTTCTGAAGGATCATGTGACACTGAAGACTGGAGTAATGATGCTGGAAATACAGCTTTGATCACAGGAATAAATGATAATTTACTATATATTCACATAGAAAACAGTTGAATAATATTTTACAATATTACTGTTCTTACTGCATTTTTGATCCAATAAATGCAGCCTTGATGAAAAGAAGAGACTTTAAAAAATATATATTTTTCAAATCTTAAGGCCTGTTCACACCAAGAATGAAAGCTATACTGATAACAATAAAGATATGGTTCTAAAAATAGAAAACATCACAGCTATAACAATAACTATATAGAGGAACCATATCGTCAGAATCACTTTCAGATCGGTTTTAAGAGCTTGTCGGTATAGTTGGTGTGAACGGGCCTTACAGACCCCAAACTGTTCAACGGTGGTGTAAGACTTTAAATTCTCCATAAACATACAGTGAAATTAAGATTTTCAGCATCAATAAGTATAAAATAAGTGATATCTGCCTCAAGTGGGTGTTGAATATTGGAAACAAATGTCATTATAATCTGTCTAAAACTACTTTAAACAGCACTTTCAGGATGTGAAATCATGTTCAGAACTCACAGCAACTGACATATCTTTACTTTTAAGAAATCTGCAGGATTTATGAACGAATGAAGGCAGTGAGAAACGTGTAAATCTAGAAATGAGCTGAAATGATGAAGCTGATGTGATAGTTTGTTACTGTTTGTGATGGATGTGTCTCTGCTGTGTCACAGCGGCGAGTTATTAACTCCTTCCTGGAGTTCAGAGAGAAAGAGAAACAGCGGTGAGCTTGATTCACAGGTTGACTTTTCAGCAGATGCTTACAGGAGAGCTGGTAAATGTGAAATACACCCGTCTGTGTGGTTTGCAGGCTGAACACCAGCGAGTGCTTCACGCTGGGCGACGTCACCACCATCAACATGACCATGGTGAAGGGGGGCGTGGCTTACAACGTGGTTCCTGCCGAGATGGACGTGAGCTTTGACCTGAGGATCCCGCCCACCGTGAACCTGCCGGTGTGTATCTGGTCCCGCTCCTATGAAGTGGATTTGCTTTGAACTGATTGTCACTTCCAGTTCTGGTCATTCTGCAGGAGTTTGAAGAGAAGATTAAAGCCTGGTGCAGAGAAGCTGGTGAAGACGTCACGTATGATTTTGCACAGGTCTGGTTTATTTTTACACGCAACATGAAACAGATTCAATTGGCCTGATCTCACGTCTGGTTATTTCATGTGTCCACCAGGGCGACACGTTGTCAACTAAAAACGCAAAACTTTATTTACCCGACAACTGCGTTTTGAGGGCCTGAAAAAGTGCGCGTTTCAAGTTTTTGAAAGCGATACCGTCGTTGTCTCTTTGTAGACTACAAAAACTAGATTTTGTGAAAACGGTGACATCATGCGCATGTGTGTTACGTATTCAGTCTATTGTGTTTCTTTACAAAATGGCGTCGCCACCGGCACGAATAATAAAGCGTTTTTAGTCGTTTTCACGGATCCGTGTGAATGGGGATCGTTTTGACAGTGTTGTCGTCTGTACGCGAAAAATGTTTCAGTTTTTATTACATGGTTGTCATGTAAACGTGTCGTAAAACCTTTGACTTTAGCCAGAATGATGTTATTACATAAACTTGCACAAAAAAAAAAATCAGTGAACCCAAATATCTCATCAAATGCAAACACAAGTGAAGACACTTCAAATGTTGGCTTGACAAAGCCTTGTCAAAAGTTGAAATGGTGATATAAGCACGATGGGTTCATTGGTGATTTGAGAAGTATTACATAAATATTACTTAATGCCCATGAAACTGTATTTTTCATTATTTTAACATGTTTGAATGTTTATTTAATGTATTTAGAAAATATTTTATAATAACATAATATATACAATTAATCGCAAATTTGTCGCACATCAAATTTGGATGAGAAATTACCTCCTAAAAGATCATTTAAAGTCATTATTGTGTGAAATGGGGAAATCTCAAATAGACTACTAAAAGTAGCTTTGTAAATCAAATATATATATATATATATATATATATTTTTTTTTTTAAATAAGAATAATAAATTCTAATTCTAAATAAGAAACTAAAACTGTCAGTAGGGGGCGGTGATAAATGTCTACATTAGTAAGTCATTTATTTATTCATTCCAACAGCTGATTCATTCAATAATGAAGTAAAGGCTCTCTTTATGAACGAGTCATTGAATCATTGGCTCACCTGATTGATTCACTCCACCCAGATTCATTCAGAAGCAAATCAATAAAACAGATTCTATTCAAAGCAGACAATTTTGTGTCTGTAAAATATAACACAATAGTAACTTCTTTTTTTATTGAACTGTTGTATAAAATCACATTTGCGCTCGTGACAATCGTGACAAAAACATCCCTTATGTGATATTGCTTTACTATATAATGATACTGTAAAAACTCATACATTCAAAACTCATGATATCTTGAATTTTAGGGGCATGATAACTTCTTTCTATAGGCTATTGTCCTGCTTCATGTTCGTCACCAATCAGCCGTGAGGTGATCATTAATTAAATGATCACGTCAAATCGACAGCCCTAATTTTTTATACATATGTGTGTGTGTGCGTGTGTAAATCTATCTATGTATGTATGTATATGTATGAAGAAAAAAGCTGTTTGCCCAAATGATTTGGTTTCATATCTGTTTTTTTTTCTTCTTCTCTTCAGAAACACATGGATCAGAACTTCACGTCGACGGAGGACAGCGACCCCTGGTGGCACGCGTTCAGCTCCACCTGCGCTGCCATGTGAGCGCGACACGCCTGTGAGCATGTGTGTTTTTAGTTGAACATGAGTGTGTGACTCTCTGTCTCGTGACAGGAACGTGACGCTGAAAAAGGAAATCTTCCCTGCTGCCACAGACAGTCGCTTCATGAGGGAAGTAAGTGATTTCACTTCTGTCTGCAAGAACGAAGACCCCGACACACTCTCTAACATGATCTGAAATATAATATATGAGTGAATTACTGTCTGCAAGAACCCGACGAAAGTCTCTTCTGCTCACCAAGGCTGCATGTATTTGATTAAAAATACAAAAAAGAGCAGTAATATTGTGAAATATTATTACAATTTAAAACAGCTGTAATTTATATCTGTGATCAAAGCTGTATTTCCAGCATCATTACTCCAGTCTTCAGAGTCACATGATCCTTCAGAAATCAGGATAATATGATGATCTGATGATCAAGAAACATTTATGATTATTATCAGTGTTGAAAACAGTTGTGTACATTTTTATTTCAGGATTCTTTGATGAATAGAAAGTTCAAAAGAACAGCATTTATCTGAAATAAAAAGCTTTCATATCGTTCAAAATTATGTAGTCAGTAGGAATTTTGATTATGTTTTTGGGGGAAGGGATGAATTAAATTGATCAAAAGTTACAGTAAAGACATTCATAATGTTGCAAAAGATTATATTTCAACTAAATGACTTGACTTAAATGCTGTTTTCTATTTATCAAAGAATCCAGAAAAAAATTGTACACAACTGTTTTCAATATTGATAATAATAATTGTTGATGTTATTGACATGTTTTTTGAGCATCAAATCTGCATATTAGAATGATTTCTGAAGGATCATGTGACACTGAAGACTGGAGTAATGATGTATATCAATAAAAGATATATTAAAATAGAAAACAGTTATTTTAAATTGTCATAATATTTCACAATAAAATTATGTATTTTGGTTTGTATTCATTATTATTATTTTTATCAAATAAATGCAGCCTTGGTGAGCAGAATTGTTTTATAAATGTTTTATGAAAACATAAAAAAATCGTAGTGATCCTAAACTTTTGACTGGTAGTGTATGTGAGTGTAACATGTGAGGTGTGTGTTGTTGACTGTGAGTGTAACATGTGAGGTGTGTGTTGTTGACTGTGAGTGTAACATGTGAGGTGTGTGTTGTTGACTGGTAGTGTATGTGAGTGTAACATGTGAGGTGTGTGTTGTTGACTGTGAGTGTAACATGTGAGGTGTGTGTTGTTGACTGTGAGTGTAACATGTGAGGTGTGTGTTGTTGACTGTGAGTGTAACATGTGAGGTGTGTGTTGTTGACTGGTAGTGTATGTGAGTGTAACATGTGAGGTGTGTGTTGTTGACTGTGAGTGTAACATGTGAGGTGTGTGTTGTTGACTGTGAGTGTAACATGTGAGGTGTGTGTTGTTGACTGTGAGTGTAACATGTGAGGTGTGTGTTGTTGTCTGTGAGTGTAACATGTGAGGTGTGTGTTGTTGACTGGTAGTGTCTGTGAGTGTAACGTGAGGTGTGTGTTGTTGTCTGTGAGTGTAACATGTGAGGTGTGTGTTGTTGACTGTGAGTGTAACATGTGAGGTGTGTGTTGTTGACTGGTAGTGTATGTGAGTGTAACATGTGAGGTGTGTGTTGTTGACTGGTAGTGTATGTGAGTGTAACATGTGAGGTGTGTGTTGTTGACTGTGAGTGTAACATGTGAGGTGTGTGTTGTTGACTGTGAGTGTAACATGTGAGGTGTGTGTTGTTGACTGGTAGTGTATGTGAGTGTAACATGTGAGGTGTGTGTTGTTGACTGTGAGTGTAACATGTGAGGTGTGTGTTGTTGACTGTGAGTGTAACATGTGAGGTGTGTGTTGTTGACTGTGAGTGTAACATGTGAGGTGTGTGTTGTTGTCTGTGAGTGTAACATGTGAGGTGTGTGTTGTTGACTGGTAGTGTCTGTGAGTGTAACGTGAGGTGTGTGTTGTTGTCTGTGAGTGTAACATGTGAGGTGTGTGTTGTTGACTGGTAGTGTCTGTGAGTGTAACGTGAGGTGTGTGTTGTTGTCTGTGAGTGTAACATGTGAGGTGTGTGTTGTTGACTGTGAGTGTAACATGTGAGGTGTGTGTTGTTGACTGTGAGTGTAACATGTGAGGTGTGTGTTGTTGACTGTGAGTGTAACATGTGAGGTGTGTGTTGTTGTCTGTGAGTGTAACATGTGAAGTGTGTGTTGTTGACTGGTAGTGTATGTGAGTGTAACATGTGAAGTGTGTGTTGTTGACTGGTAGTGTCTGTGAGTGTAACATGTGAAGTGTGTGTTGTTGACTGGTAGTGTATGTGAGTGTAACATGTGAAGTGTGTGTTGTTGACTGGTAGTGTATGTGAGTGTAACACGTTAAGTGTGTGTTGTTGACTGGTAGTGTATGTGAGTGTAACATGTGAGGTGTGTGTTGTTGACTGGTAGTGTCTGTGAGTGTAACATGTGAAGTGTGTGTTGTTGACTGGTAGTGTATGTGAGTGTAACATGTGAGGTGTGTGTTGTTGACTGGTAGTGTCTGTGAGTGTAACATGTGAAGTGTGTGTTGTTGACTGGTAGTGTATGTGAGTGTAACATGTGAGGTGTGTGTTGTTGACTGGTAGTGTCTGTGAGTGTAACATGTGAAGTGTGTGTTGTTGACTGGTAGTGTATGTGAGTGTAACATGTGAAGTGTGTGTTGTTGACTGGTAGTGTCTGTGAGTGTAACATGTGAGGTGTGTGTTGTTGACTGGTAGTGTATGTGAGTGTAACATGTTAAGTGTGTGTTGTTGACTGGTAGTGTATGTGAGTGTAACACGTTAAGTGTGTGTTGTTGACTGGTAGTGTATGTGAGTGTAACATGTGAGGTGTGTGTTGTTGACTGGTAGTGTATGTGAGTGTAACATGTGAAGTGTGTGTTGTTGACTGGTAGTGTATGTGAGTGTAACATGTTAAGTGTGTGTTGTTGACTGGTAGTGTCTGTGAGTGTAACATGTGAAGTGTGTGTTGTTGACTGGTAGTGTATGTGAGTGTAACATGTGAGGTGTGTGTTGTTGACTGGTAGTGTATGTGAGTGTAACACATTAAGTGTGTGTTGTTGACTGGTAGTGTATGTGAGTGTAACATGTGAGGTGTGTGTTGTTGACTGGTAGTGTCTGTGAGTGTAACGTGAGGTGTGTGTTGTTGACTGGTAGTGTATGTGAGTGTAACACATTAAGTGTGTGTTGTTGACTGGTAGTGTATGTGAGTGTAACATGTTAAGTGTGTGTTGTTGACTGGTAGTGTCTGTGAGTGTAACATGTGAAGTGTGTGTTGTTGACTGGTAGTGTCTGTGAGTGTAACATGTTAAGTGTGTGTTGTTGACTGGTAGTGTATGTGAGTGTAACATGTTAAGTGTGTGTTGTTGACTGGTAGTGTCTGTGAGTGTAACATGTTAAGTGTGTGTTGTTGACTGGTAGTGTCTGTGAGTGTAACATGTGAGGTGTGTGTTGTTGACTGGTAGTGTATGTGAGTGTAACATGTTAAGTGTGTGTTGTTGACTGGTAGTGTCTGTGAGTGTAACATGTTAAGTGTGTGTTGTTGACTGGTAGTGTCTGTGAGTGTAACATGTGAAGTGTGTGTTGTTGACTGGTAGTGTATGTGAGTGTAACATGTGAAGTGTGTGTTGTTGACTGGTAGTGTATGTGAGTGTAACATGTTAAGTGTGTGTTGTTGACTGGTAGTGTCTGTGAGTGTAACATGTGAGGTGTGTGTTGTTGACTGGTAGTGTATGTGAGTGTAACATGTTAAGTGTGTGTTGTTGACTGGTAGTGTCTGTGAGTGTAACATGTGAAGTGTGTGTTGTTGACTGGTAGTGTCTGTGAGTGTAACATGTGAGGTGTGTGTTGTTGACTGGTAGCGTGTGTGTGTTGTTGACTGGTAGCGTATGTGAGTGTAACATGTTAAGTGTGTGTTGTTGACTGGTAGCGTATGTGAGTGTAACATGTGAGGTGTGTGTTGTTGACTGGTAGCGTATGTGAGTGTAACATGTTAAGTGTGTGTTGTTGACTGGTAGCGTATGTGAGTGTAACATGTTAAGTGTGTGTTGTTGACTGGTAGCGTATGTGAGTGTAACATGTGAGGTGTGTGTTGTTGACTGGTAGTGTCTGTGAGTGTAACATGTGAGGTGTGTGTTGTTGACTGGTAGCGTATGTGAGTGTAACATGTGAAGTGTGTGTTGTTGACTGGTAGTGTCTGTGAGTGTAACATGTGAGGTGTGTGTTGTTGACTGGTAGTGTCTGTGAGTGTAACATGTGAGGTGTGTGTTGTTGACTGGTAGCGTATGTGAGTGTAACATGTGAGGTGTGTGTTGTTGACTGGTAGTGTCTGTGAGTGTAACATGTGAGGTGTGTGTTGTTGACTGGTAGTGTATGTGAGTGTAACATGTTAAGTGTGTGTTGTTGACTGGTAGTGTCTGTGAGTGTAACATGTGAGGTGTGTGTTGTTGACTGGTAGCGTATGTGAGTGTAACATGTGAAGTGTGTGTTGTTGACTGGTAGTGTATGTGAGTGTAACATGTTAAGTGTGTGTTGTTGACTGGTAGTGTATGTGAGTGTAACATGTTAAGTGTGTGTTGTTGACTGGTAGTGTATGTGAGTGTAACATGTGAAGTGTGTGTTGTTGACTGGTAGTGTCTGTGAGTGTAACATGTGAGGTGTGTGTTGTTGACTGGTAGTGTATGTGAGTGTAACACGTTAAGTGTGTGTTGTTGACTGGTAGTGTATGTGAGTGTAACATGTGAGGTGTGTGTTGTTGACTGGTAGTGTATGTGAGTGTAACATGTTAAGTGTGTGTTGTTGACTGGTAGTGTATGTGAGTGTAACATGTTAAGTGTGTGTTGTTGACTGGTAGTGTCTGTGAGTGTAACATGTGAGGTGTGTGTTGTTGACTGGTAGTGTCTGTGAGTGTAACATGTGAGGTGTGTGTTGTTGACTGGTAGTGTCTGTGAGTGTAACATGTGAGGTGTGTGTTGTTGACTGGTAGTGTATGTGAGTGTAACATGTTAAGTGTGTGTTGTTGACTGGTAGTGTCTGTGAGTGTAACATGTGAGGTGTGTGTTGTTGACTGGTAGTGTCTGTGAGTGTAACATGTGAAGTGTGTGTTGTTGACTGGTAGTGTCTGTGAGTGTAACATGTGAGGTGTGTGTTGTTGACTGGTAGTGTCTGTGAGTGTAACATGTGAGGTGTGTGTTGTTGACTGGTAGTGTCTGTGAGTGTAACATGTGAGGTGTGTGTTGTTGACTGGTAGTGTATGTGAGTGTAACACGTTAAGTGTGTGTTGTTGACTGGTAGTGTCTGTGAGTGTAACATGTGAGGTGTGTGTTGTTGACTGGTAGTGTATGTGAGTGTAACATGTTAAGTGTGTGTTGTTGACTGGTAGTGTCTGTGAGTGTAACACGTTAAGTGTGTGTTGTTGACTGGTAGTGTATGTGAGTGTAACATGTGAAGTGTGTGTTGTTGACTGGTAGTGTCTGTGAGTGTAACATGTGAAGTGTGTGTTGTTGACTGGTAGTGTATGTGAGTGTAACATGTGAAGTGTGTGTTGTTGACTGGTAGTGTATGTGAGTGTAACATGTGAGGTGTGTGTTGTTGACTGGTAGTGTATGTGAGTGTAACATGTTAAGTGTGTGTTGTTGACTGGTAGTGTATGTGAGTGTAACATGTGAGGTGTGTGTTGTTGACTGGTAGTGTATGTGAGTGTAACACATTAAGTGTGTGTTGTTGACTGGTAGTGTATGTGAGTGTAACATGTGAGGTGTGTGTTGTTGACTGGTAGTGTCTGTGAGTGTAACGTGAGGTGTGTGTTGTTGACTGGTAGTGTATGTGAGTGTAACACATTAAGTGTGTGTTGTTGACTGGTAGTGTATGTGAGTGTAACATGTTAAGTGTGTGTTGTTGACTGGTAGTGTCTGTGAGTGTAACATGTGAAGTGTGTGTTGTTGACTGGTAGTGTCTGTGAGTGTAACATGTGAGGTGTGTGTTGTTGACTGGTAGCGTATGTGAGTGTAACATGTTAAGTGTGTGTTGTTGACTGGTAGCGTATGTGAGTGTAACATGTTAAGTGTGTGTTGTTGACTGGTAGCGTATGTGAGTGTAACATGTGAGGTGTGTGTTGTTGACTGGTAGCGTATGTGAGTGTAACATGTTAAGTGTGTGTTGTTGACTGGTAGCGTATGTGAGTGTAACATGTTAAGTGTGTGTTGTTGACTGGTAGCGTATGTGAGTGTAACATGTGAAGTGTGTGTTGTTGACTGGTAGTGTCTGTGAGTGTAACATGTGAGGTGTGTGTTGTTGACTGGTAGTGTCTGTGAGTGTAACATGTGAGGTGTGTGTTGTTGACTGGTAGCGTATGTGAGTGTAACATGTGAGGTGTGTGTTGTTGACTGGTAGTGTCTGTGAGTGTAACATGTGAGGTGTGTGTTGTTGACTGGTAGTGTATGTGAGTGTAACATGTTAAGTGTGTGTTGTTGACTGGTAGTGTCTGTGAGTGTAACATGTGAGGTGTGTGTTGTTGACTGGTAGTGTATGTGAGTGTAACATGTTAAGTGTGTGTTGTTGACTGGTAGTGTCTGTGAGTGTAACATGTGAGGTGTGTGTTGTTGACTGTGAGTGTAACATGTGAGGTGTGTGTTGTTGTAGGTGGGTCTTCCTGCCATCGGCTTCTCCCCGATGAACCTCACCCCCATCCTGCTCCACGATCACAACGAGTACCTGAACGAGCAGGTGTTTCTGCGGGGCGTCCAGGTGTACGAGCGTCTGGTGCCGGCCCTCGCCAGCGTGGCTCCTCTGAGTGCAGAAGTGTAGATCACACACACACACACACACACACACACACACACAGCTGCTTCACACATATCGACCGTAACACCAAAGATCGGGCTGATCCCATATAATGAGGATCTTTAATGAACTCTCTTTAATTAACTCAGGAGTTCTTTCCTTTCAATGATGTCTTAGATATGCTTTTAAGTCTTAATTGTCTGCACAATTAGAAGCTGCTATTAAGAGTTGTTTTTAATTCATAAGCGGTATAAATTTAACACTCTTAAAGGAACAGTACACTTTAAACTTTAAATCCTGTCATCATTTACTCGCCCTCATGTCGCTCCAAACCTGTGTGAGTTTCTTCTGAACACAGAAGAAGATATTTTGAAGAATGTAACCAGACAGTTGATGGACCCCATAGCATTTTGTTTTTCGTACTATGTAAGTCAATGGGGTCCATCAACCATCCAGTTACCAACATTCTTCAAAATATCTTCTTTTGTGTTCAGCAGAAATAAACTCATACAGTGTTGAAACCACTTTAGGTTGAGTAAATGATGACAACATTTTCATTTTGAAGTGAACTGTTCCTTTAAGTTAGGCAGTTTGTGTCTCGTTCATCTAATGAAATAAGGAAATGATTTCACTGACTCAAACCATATAGCTGTGCTTGCCATAGATGCATTATATTTTTTAATACAAATGACTTTGATGCAATCATATAGTTATGTATACTGAAACGGTGTGTGGGTCATTGATTACTATGATACCACACAATAATAATTCTGCACGATTATACTGAGTCCCGTTTCATGGGTTATGATGTTTGAAGTCAGAGTCTCTGGTTGACTGGTGCTACTTTGCCCTCGTGAATAAACAGAAGTTAAGAGGTACCATATATCAACTCTGTCTGACATTATTATTATCATCATCATCATCATGTGTGTATTATATTATCGCATTCTATTAAACCAGTGTGTTTTGGAATTGGTATTATGACATTCATATTTTGTTTTCAAATGCACTATTATTAGCCAATTATTATTATCAATGGCTCCGTCTTCCACAATTGCCTACATTAAACTTTTTATCGTGTCCATTATTTCATCATGGGCAAAGGCTACTATTAGATGGATGGATAGATATATTTTAATATGTAGATATTCTATAGATTTTTACACTTGATTTATTACAGCTTGATTGGAAACAATACACAATAAAACAACACAAACCAATACAAATATTTTCAATTCTCATCACACATCTCTGTTAATCTCAAACATGCTCTTGGTAAACAAATATTCAAACACTTTTGATTAAACATTTCCAGGACAGCTTTAATGTGATATTCACAAGATTAAAACTGTTTATCTGTTTGTTTTAATAAAAATCAACCCTGGGAAGGTAAAGATCCACAAGTTGAAAAAACAGTAATATCATATAAACAGTAAAAAGTCTTTTCTGTGATGCCGTAGGACAGCTTTTTGTGAGGAAAAACAAACATTAGGACAAATTACAGCTGGCTTTCTCTGATGGATGGGTGGAGTTTTCTTTTTTTACAGTCAATCGTGATATAAATCTGAAGATAAGAAAGTTAAGTCTAAGCTTTAAAATAGCATGTGTCGACCCGTGTCTAAATCCTAATGCAGCCTAAAGGGGGCACCGTGTGACGCGGTATCCCAGCATGCTGTTGGCCCTGTGGCGTCGCTCGCGAGAGCGTTTGACCAGGAGAAAATTAGCCTTATCTTTGTTTTGTTTTGTCAGCATAGGTTAGAAACGATAAATATGTCAATTACGTCGAATTTTAAAACAGAGAATCTCTGCAACTCCTCTATGAATCCAAACTCCCAATTAATTTTTTTTCTTTTAGGGTTACTTTCTTTAAATCATGAAATCTGACTTCTATGTTTATTAGGACATCTTGGGTCAAAGATATCTGTACACCTAAAAAGTGCATTAGTCTTTTTTTCCGTGTTTATTGTGGTGGCTGCACATTAAAATAAGCCCAGCAGGAATAGCTGATATCACAACTTAAAAAATCCAAATAAATACTAATAATAGTGGTCTCAAACTTTCTCAAAGTTTCTCGAGATCCTGAAGACCTTGATCAGCTGGATCAGGGCTGTGTAATAAACTCTACAGGACAGTGATCCTCCAGGAGCTGAGTTTGAGGCCACTGATTCAAAGCCATCCTGCTAAATTAAAAAACAACAACAATTTATCCCATGTTCAGGCCATTCCCCTAGATAAATACATTTGTTGTTTATGGTAATCAGTTTATTGTCCAAGCATGGCCTTTTAGGGAGCAATGACAACAAGCAACAATGTCCAGCAATATCCTACATGTCCTTAGCTGATTTGAAGAGACATCGCTTCCCTTGTTTACCCTAGAAAACATGTTTTGTGTCTACTGAAAAGCACCACAAAGAATCTGATGAAATAAAGACTAACCACTGTGGGGTAGGTCCCATTAATACAAAGTCAAGCAACCACGTCAGCAACTGTGGGGAAGTCGAAGTGATAAGATGTCAAGTCAATCAAAATATTTGAAATAATGTTTTATTAACAATGTTCGGGAGGAGCACGTTCAGATAATCTATCCAGTCAGCACAAGAGATATTATTACTGTCCCATCCAGGGATGGGGAACAGCTCTGGATTCGGGCCAAACCCTTTCCTCGGACAACACGGCAAATTTGCACATTTTATACTATATCTGATTATATGTTAGTCTGAACTCGTACATTTATTCTAATGGGACAAAATAGTTGGTTGGTGGACACTGCCATTATATGCCAAATATGAGTGCGCTGTCCATTTCTATTTTATTTGAAAAAGATCAAAAAGAGGGTTAATGTTCACATCCATAAACCTGTTTTTAGAAGCCCAGTAAATAAATTTCAAGCAAGTCTGTCCATTTCCAATTTACTGAATGGGCAATAGTAGGTTGGACCTCTGATGATCCCCGTGAACACTGGTTTGTCCACAGACCCAATTACAAAAGAGTTGCGCCTCTCTCTTCCAAGTTTAGCATGAGTTTTTAGAGTGCTGTCTTGAGAAGAGTGGGCATCTGACGGCTCCTTAGGCCCCGTTTACATGGTTATTTTGGAAAAACTGAGACATTTCCCTTCGTTTGTGCCTTTCGTTTACACGCAAACGGAAAATTCGCCTCTGAAACCAATTCTTTCTAAAAACTCAGGCCAGAGTGGAGATTTTGGAAAACTTTGTTTGCACGTTTGTATGTAAGTTTGTATGCGTTTTAGGCAGCCCACGTCACAGATGCGACAGAACTTGCACCCGCGTCAAAAGTGCGACCTATGTTTACATTTTCATTTGCTTTGGTGATCATGGATGCATTCAGAGTAGCAGTCGCATTTATGTTGAGCAAACCCTTTTCCTCTGTTTGCATCTGCAGATACAGATGCTCTATCATGTCGAGGTGTTGTTGCTATTTTCTGGATTCTGATTGGCTTTAAACGGGGGCTTTAGCTCCTCGTTACACTGCCACCTACAGGTCTGGCATGCTCTTGACGGCATATATACACAGGAAAACGGAGAGGGTGAAATGTCCGTTTATGAAAATAGCCGGCCACGTGTAAACGCAGCCTAAGAGCAGTGTTTTTACAACGCTGCTCCTGGAGGCACATCAACACTGCACATTTTGGATGTCTCTCTTATCTAACCCACATATTTCTGGTCTTGGAGTCTCTACTAACGAGCTGATGAGTTGATTCAGGTGTGATTGATTAGGAAGAGTTTGAAAATGTGTAGTGTTGGTGAGCCTCCAGGACCAGGGTTGGGAAACACTGCCTTAAGTTATGTTTACACAGAAACGATCAGAAGAGAAAACGCAAAAGTGGCGTTGCGTTATCACTTTTTATTCTGCGTTTAGACGAGCGTTATGAGGGGGAAATCTGCGTGCATATGGTGACGCAAAAGTGTGTGAAATTGGATGTAGTGTGCACTTCAGGCGCTAGGTGGCGATGTGAAGCACTGACACACAACAACACCAATATCTGAGAATATTTTGTACAACTGCTGAAAAGACTCTAGTATGTTTATCAGCGCTGCTAGGGCAACTTGAAGGTCCGACATATGGAAATAATCCGACATGTTGGTTGTTATTTTCCTGCACTGGCAAATGCCTGTGACGTAAACGCGCACGTGACGAGAGCAGATTTGCGTTTTTACCGGTTTTTACCCTTTACACGGGAACACGACGGTGGAGTGTTTTTAAGATTTCCACTCTGGAGGGTGGTTTCACTTTTTTGCGTTTTTAAGCCCCAAAAACACCGTCGCCGTGTAAACGAAAGGCACATCTAATAAAATATTTTTACGTTTTCACCCGCGAGCGTTCTCGTGTAAACAGGGCCTTAGAGTCATGTAGAATCAAGAAAAAAGGGAGAGGAGAGGAGACAGCAGTCGTGCTAACTTGTACAAAATACATTTGGAGGAGATCTTTTTACCTCGTCTAATTCATCTGTGAACTCCTGGTGTTTGACTCCCATCTCCTCCAGACTGGTGCTGCCTGAAGTCAAAGTGGACAGACTGAACTGGCCTTCCCAACGTAAGCAGCAACATAGTGTCGGCCCAGATCCGGCCCACTGGTACATGTACTCATTTACTCCCGGATCTGGGCCGACACTATGTTGCTGTCTGGGTCATGAATTGAGAGATTTTCCACCGTTTTTGGGATTATGGATGTGTCTCTCCTAGAATGAGAGCCAAAAAGAAACGACAGGATAAACAAAAAAAGTCACAAACAAGCCCACAAAATGTCACAGAAACTTGACCACTTCCGTGAGTTGCTAATGGTGGTGAATGTCGAACATTCAGGTAACTCCGTGGACTTTCAGCTCCCCTGGAAGTAGTTATTTAAATTCTTACAGATTCTGAAGGTGAAGGAGAAGCTGGTTCAGCCTTTACTGCCGCTTCAGAAAATCCTGGCACCATTAGAGCTCTTTTGGTTTGAGGGTCATGTGAGCTGGCTGAAAAACGGGTTCATCTTGTGCAAAGAAATCTGCCGACACAGTAAAACAAACCGCAGCAGCAATATCAGCAAAATCTGGTGCTGTTGAGCTGCAAAAGAGAGGAAAACACTCAAGGTGATGATACACAGGGAAACTTTTTGAGCGATGTTGCCGTCAAAGGGCAAACAGATGAGACACGGCCCACGACCGATCTAAACTCTGTTCTAAGGCTGTCTGCTGCTGCTGAGTTAGTTTGCGTCTGTAAGCTACGTATATCTTTCTGTTTTGAATCATTATTTACTATCATTCCCTGTTGATTATACTGCTAAATATAACTTATCAACATCCCATATTAACCTGACATCGCTAGCTTCAATCTAAATCGCTGCTAGCACAACACGCTAGTAATTCGCGAGCCTGTTAGCGTGCCATCCGTGCGCTCTTTATTTATTTATTTATTTATTTATTTATTTTGCCCGGGCCTTTTACAAGTCCATCAACAACTGTGGTGAGTAGGATCAGTCAACAAACACGGTGAGTCATGTCATCTTCTCTTATTGTCACTTGCACTTCATGTAACATGTATAGCATAGCCTTCTCTGTCAGCACAGGATTTACATGTGATAAATGCAGGGAGATAGTCAGGCTGACGGAGACCAACTAGATACACGCATCCAAACTTTAATTGAGGTTAACTATAAGAGTGAAAGGACTTTAGATACTGCTTTGGATGCGACTAGCTTAGTGAACACTGCACATTTTTCGGTCCCGGCTGTAGAGCCCGTGCAGCAGGGCAGCTGGGTGACGGTGAGACACATTTAAAGATTCTGAACTCTATTGGAGTTAGACAACACGTGTCAGGACCTACTCATTGTCGTAATCATACTCTAGATCTAATATTATCACATAATATCTGATAGAAGAAAATGTTGAGTTCTGTTGAGAAAACAAAACTGCAGGAAGGCAGCAGGCCCCGACCAGGTCTCTGCTGCCACTATTAAATGGTGTGCCAATGGGATATCGTATGTCTTCACTGACATTTTTAATTGGTCTCTTAGACTATGTAAAGTCCCAGCGTGTTTTAAATCAGCAATAATCATTCCTGTGCCTAAGAAGTCGAATGTAAGTTGCTTGAATGACTATAGACCAGTGGTTCTAACCTCTGTTTTCATGAAAATTTTCGAGCGATTAGTGGCAAATCATCTCACAACTACGTCTCTTGATCCTTTCCAATTTGCATATAGGGAGAACAGTCATCTTGAAGATGCTGTTTTTTCTTTGCACCCACAACATTCTTCAACATTTGGAAGGGACAGCTACATATGCACGGGTACTATTTATTGATTTTAGTTCTGCTTTTAATAATATTATACCAAAAAGACTGTGTGACAAACTCCTGGGGTTGGGTGTTAAGGAGTCCTTATGTAAGTGGATCCTTGATTTTTTTTAACTGATCTCAAGTGGTTAAAGTTAATAACCTCTTGTCAAAATCAATGTCCACCAGCATTGGCGCCCCCCCAGCGGGTGTGTCTCCCCTTTTGTACTCATTTATACCAATGACTGTTTTTCTCACCATGATTCAGTCAGGATTTTTAAATTTGCTGATGATACCACTGTGGTGGGCCTCATCACCAAAAAGAAGGGTCCTTGCTGGCTGAGTGGTGCTCAATTAACAACTTGTCCCTTAACATCTCCAATACCAAGAAGATGGTTGTTGATTTTAGGAACAAAAATAGTATGTTGCTCCAGCCCCTGGCCATCAAGGACAAAACTGTGGATTGGGTGGAAAGTTTTAGGTTCCTTGGGACCATCATATCCTCCTGTCTTAAATGGGACACCAATGTCAGCCAGAGGTTCACCAGCGAGTCTTATTTTTAAGACAACTCAAGAAATTTAAAGAGGTGGGAATGCTCCACTTCTACAGAGCTGTGATAGAGAGTACACTTACTTTCTCCATCACTGTATGTGTAGCTAGGGTAGTTAGGACAGCGTCAAGGATAATTGGGTTGGACCTCCCTAAGATCTGTGACATTTACAATACCCATCTACTTAAAACTGGACTGAAAATACTTCAGGCAGAAGCATTTCACTAGCATGGTTTAAATCATCTGACCGTTATCAGTTTGTAGCAGTAAATGAAGAGATGTCTTATCGATCACAAGTTCAGTATGGCGTACCACAAGGCTCAGTACTAGGGCCGCTGCTGTTCACTCTGTACATTCTACCATTACGAGATATCATTAGGAAACATGGCATTAGTTTTCACTGTTATGCCGATGATACTCAGCTCTCACATTTCTTCACTCCCTGATGAAACTTGCCAATTCACAAAATTAACGGAATGCATAGCAGATATAAAAAATTTCCTACTACTAAATTCTGAAAAAACAGAGATTCTAGTTATTGGACAAAAAACTTCCACACGTAACAACCTAGAATACTGTCTAACACAAGATGGCTGCTCTGTCAAGTCCTCGTTGTCGGTTAGGAACCTGGGTGTGCTCTTTGATACTAATCTTTCATTTGAAAATCACATGTCTAGTATCTGTAAAATCTGTATCTAGTACTTTTTCATCTTAAAAATATATCTAAATTACGTCATATGCTCTCAATGAAAAATGCAGAACATTTAGTTAATGCGTTCATAACATCAATTATGATTGGCTAGATTATTGTAATTCTTTTATGGGTGGTTGCCCTGCACGCTTATTAATAAACAAGTTTGGAGCTGGTCCAAAACGCAACTGCTCGAGTTCTTACCAGAACCAGGAAGTAGGACCATATTAGCCCGGTTCTGTCAACACTGCATTGGCTGCCTTATTAAACATTGTATACTTTTTAAAATATTGCTGATTACTTACAAAGCACTAAATTTTTTAGCTCCGCAGTACTTGAGCGAGCTCTTAACGCATTATAGTCCTTCACGTCTATTGCGATCTCAATTTCCGGCCAGTTGATAATACCTAGAATATCAAAATCGACTGCTGGCGGTAGATCCTTTTCCTATTTAGCACCAAAACTTTGGAACAGTCTTCCTACCATTGTCCGGGAAGCAGACACACTCTGTCAGTTCAAATCTAGACTTAAAACACGTCTCTTTGGCCTAGCATAGGCATAACACATTATAGACTTCTATAGTTCAGTATTAGGCTGTATAGTTTAGATCAGCCAGAACCGGGAACACTTCCCATAAATCCTGATGTACTTGTTACATCATAAGAAGGATGGCGTCTACACTAATATTAGTCTCTCTGTTTATCCCGAGGTTTACCGCAGTCTGCCGGATCCAGGCCGTATCCAGATCTGAGGAAGGACCAGCGCCCAGACACGACGACGACGCAGCCCTGAAGTGTCAACTAGTCTCTCCCCTGTGAAGGCCCCCTTCTCCTTCCCTTTACCTCTGTACAGATAAAACGTTGAGATAATTCCGGTTCGCGTGGCTACGCAGACGCAACAATTTATATATTATTCATTTGTAAGGCCAAACAAGTAGTTTGTTGAGGGTTGATTTGTGAAGAAGGACTACACGCCTGCACATTATGCAAACGCACATACCTATCGACTGAACATGTGATGCGCATGTGCGCGCATTCTGTGTTTTCGGGGGTTTGCGTTTTTGAGGTTTGCGCAGAGAAAACGGATAATCGTTTGCACCTTTGAACCTATTTCAGGGAGTGCGTTCTTGAGACACCAGGCACTGTTTTGTGCAGATGGGCGGCAGGATCACGTTAAGGGTTTTTCTGTTAGAACGGTGTCATGTTAGCAGCCCCTAAGTTAATAACTAATGATCTTCAAAACATAAGAGAATCAATCAAGACCATCTTTAACTGGACAATAACTCTATCCTAGAGCTGTGGTAAAGCCTAAACCATCTGTTACTGTAATTTCTATTATCACTGTAAAGCTGCTTTGAAACAATCCATACTGTTAAAAGCGCTTTATAAATGAAGCTGACTTGACTTGACTAAATTATCCAGATAGAAATTTATTGCCCATTTTCATTGGGAAAGTGCCCAAGCAACAGTCGTTCCTGTGTAGCATCACCTTCAGGTCTTTCAGGAAGACATCACCCTGGGAAGTTTTATCTCGCCGCTCTACCTCCTCGATTGTTATGTTTTGGAAGACAGGTAGGCGGTCAGCCTGCATTAAAAACTATTCTGCAGCTTTTGCAAGTCACTCTCCTCCAGACGATCTGCACACAAAACATTCTGAGCGTTCTGTCTCTATGAAAATTGGTAGTGGACAGTCCATTTGTAAGTGATCAAAAAACACTTACCAAGAATTCCTGGGATTGCATTTGGCCTGGGACTGACTCCTCAGCAGCTCTGATTTCAAGAGCCAGCCCTCGGTAGCACATTGCTCATCTTCCTCCCCCTCACGCTGGTCCTTTAGCCTGTCCAGCTCCTAGAGTTGGCTCTCCTCTTCCTGCAGATCCAAGATGGAGGCCATTGGTACCTTGATCAATTCAGTAATGATTTCCTTGTGCTTATTGTACATGTCAACATGGCTTCTTTAATCCTAATGTGGTGATGCAATCAACCATTATAGTTATTATGGGCGGATATGGTATGTTCCGGAGATATATAAGGAGATTAGACTGACATCTAACTAAGCGTGTCATTCTGGGTCCTGGAAGTGACTTCATTTCTGGCACGCTGTATTATGTCCAGGAGTGTGGCTGAGGAGTACTGCAGACACGTTAAGCAAATGTTTGTCTTTGTGAGCCTTGAACTTGCAAGCCATCGAGTGCACTGGGCGGTGCGAGTCACCCTCCGTGACACGGGCTAGGAGGTATTGCAGCAGGCTTTGTGGGCGCTGTTAGGCTTTATGCAACCCTTTTCTAGTCATGTGAATAATGATTACCTGCATGCGGTAGTGATTGCCTGAACTGGGACGCTTCTGAACGGATTGGATTGTGTTTTCCCCTGCAAGCTGCCTCTTCGACCACTCCTCTGCCTTTTACCGGAACGGCGCATTTGCTGCCGATCTGTATGTAACTTTAATCCAATTGTTTAATCCAATTGTTAAACAATCTCATTCCAGCGAACAAGGATCTCCTAGACGACCGGAACCATAGCGAGTTTACAGCCTGTGGTGACGCATTTAAATTTAGTAGTTACCAGTATTTATTGACCTTAGGACTTAAGGAGGAGTACAGTGGCAAGAAGCTATGTGTTTGTCTCTACTATTGTGTTTGATTGTGAAGTTTTTTTTTTTTTTGAATTTCTCTTGTTTGGAAATAAGTTTTTTTGTGTTTTGAATGTTTTTTGTAATGAAATCTGGGATGACACTTTATAGGATGACGCTGTGCTGACAACAGTTAATAAGCGGTTGCCAGAATTGTGTGACATATTGATTCCTTCTGGCAGCACGTGATAAGTGTTTAATTGACAGACCATTACGTGGAATGTGTATGTGTGTGTTTGCTTGTCTCGTATTGTTTTCTTTTCCATTCAGAATTGGGGTGCCAGTACTAACCAGAGTCCTCTGTGCGTGGTGGTGGTTCAGCTGTCGGTCTACGGTGTTCCCAACGGGTGGTTTTGGTGTGTGGTGAGAGACCACGAGTGGTTGCTGTGTTTATTGGATAGGCAAGACAAATCCCCCAATTCTGAAGTGGTACAATTGTGTATGTGTAACATGTTGCTGATTCATTCATTTTAATGTTTGTATTTGAAAATAGAGCAGTTTTGTATTTTATTGTATGGTGTTTGGAGGAATAAATTGTGTGAAACGCTTTATCGTTGTCTGATATCTGACTCTACGTATCTGTGTGCTTTGTGTACTTTATGTACCTGTGGGTCCCCGGCTAATTTCCAGGGTGGCGTAGTCTATTTAGTGCCATAATTGGCGTTGTATTAAGCTTTTGATAGCATACTGCCACATTAAGATGCCTTAGAAATTTCCTTGCAATTTTGCACATTCCTTGGTGTCCACCAAGATATGACCATCCGTGAATACTGGAATAAATTGCAAGTGACATGGCTATATCGTAGCTCTGGAAAGACCTAACAAGTCCAGAGTAGCACTCCTGTCAACATTTCAGTCTCCAGAAAAGGACTGGAGAAACTCAAAATTGTACCCTTTTTTGACACAAAATGAAACTCATTAATCAGAAAGGGAAGGTCCATATGTGTGCAGTAGTGTGCATTTGAAGTGTTTCCCAACCCTGCTCCTGGAGGCACACCAACAGTGCACATTTTCATCTCAACTCTGGACCCCTAGATACACTTTCCTGTAGAGTTTACCTCCAGCCTTGATAAAGTTCACCTGCCTAGCTGTAGCTTTCTAGTAATCTTGAAGACCTTGATTAGCTTTGATTAGGTTTGTCTAATTAGGGTTGGAGCTAGACTCACCAGGAGAGTGAATCTCGAGGGCCAGAGTTGCCCACCTCTGGGGCCTCGTTTATAAAACTGTGCGTAGGATCCTTACTAAAAGTGTACGTGCGTCCGAAAGCCAAAAATGGCGTACGCAAAAAAATATTCAGACTTATAAAACCGTGCGTACGCCAGAACCTGCGCAGAATTCACTTTATAAATCCCAGTCAGCGGAAGATTGTGCGCACACGCTTCTTCTCCCCGAAATAACCACATATGGAGATTACAACGCCTAGTTTTACTATGCATATCCTCATCTGCATTTCATTTGCATATGATTATTCATCCACGTGATATGTTTAACGGTACAAGACATTAGGAAAATATAAAATACGGATGTGCCGTCACATTACATTAATAAAAAATTTTTAGCCTATCCTTGCCTTGTTTTTGAATACATAAATCAAATAGTGTAAAATACATTTCAGAGAAAGTTTTTCTCAATCTTTTCCACTGGGCAAATAGTATTTGTAATTGATTTATATTTTGAATGGAAACAGATAGACCTTGTTGTTGTGCATTATTTGCACAAAACTGTTTTCTCAGACAATCTGCTATTATCATGATAAGCAATTATCTCGGTAGTTAAAACATTAAAACACAGCACGCCAGAGGAAACGTGTTCAAAATGTTTTGTAACTTCTCAGTAATGATTTCATGTAGTTAAGTGTTTAACTTCTTTAATGAGAATTTGGCATATTTAATCTAAATGTTTATATCAGAAGTAAAGTAAAATTATTTTATTTATTTAAACTGTTATTGTGAACATGCAGTGTTTTTATGATTAGGACTCATAATGAAGATCTGCCGTTAGATAGGCTATATATGCGTCAGTTTCACAAACGGCCCAAAGCGCTCCCTGGCGCGGACATTTAAGAAGGGATTTGCTTCAAGTGATAGGCTTGGTGAGTGAAATCATATTTGTATTATCTTTCTGTATATGTATAATTTTCTTTTGAATTTCTGTCTAAAAGTTACCAAAAAGAGATTTACCTCCAGCTCACCATCGGTGTCGCTAAACTGCTCCATCTCCAAAACGTTCGTACGCATGGGTCAGAGTTTGCGTGCAGGTGCGCACATTTTCCCGTCAAGTTTGTTTTTATAAATCACAACTTATGCGTCGGAAGTAGCGTACGCCTCTTTCAGGGCCTGTTTTGTGCGTACGCAACGGTTATAAATGAGGCCCCTGGTGTATGGGGTCATATAGCAGTCACTAAAGGGGGCACTCATTGTAAAACCTAAAATGACAAAATTTAGGGGGTGTCGAAATCTGCTCCTGGAGGGCCACTATCATACCTAAACACAGAGTTTAGGTCCAACCTTGATCAAGCTCACCTGTGGCTTTCTAGAGATCCTGAAGACCTTTATTAGCTTGTTCAGGTGTGTTTTATTAGAGTTGGAGCTAAACAGGGGCTGTGTCTGAAATCACCTCATAAGCCCCTTTCACACAGCGCGATGATCCCGGAAAATTGCCAGAACGCCTGCTGTGTGAATGCAAACATGACCCGGGATTGATACCGGCATCGATGCCGGGTTGAGGACCGTAACATTGCCGGGATCAGTCCCGGAACGCGCCCTGTGTGAACAGAAGCCAGGACCAATGCCTTAAAGGGCTCTGTTGCTCCTAGAAGAAAGTTTGTGTTCGTCATCAACAAAGAAAGAACGAAAAAATGTCTGAAAACTGGATCGAAGCCGAGACCAGGAGCTCCTCACTATCTGCACTGAAGCTGAGAGCGTTCGCCAGCTTTGTGGAACGGTACGCTTTCAACGCGTACGTTACACGTCTCATCCTGATGTCATGTGTGTGAACGCACTCAGATCACAACAAATCACTGGCAGTGTGAATGAACCGAAATCAAACAATCCCGGGACAAATGCCGAGTCATATTATCCGTGTATTTTCCGGAATCTCTGTGTGAAAGGGGCTTTATACGTATTATTTCAGGGGACAGTCACTTGTTGTGGTGTCCGAAACCATAGTGGACGCTATCGAGTGCACTCAATTAATCCCACAATGCACTGCAATAATGAGTGTACAACTGATGTATGCTTAAAGGTTGTATCAGTCATTTCAGGCCCAAAAAAGGCCTGAAAAAAAATCACCGACAGGGGCGGGTGTTGTGAGGTTTTGAGCTCGTTCACGACTGGACGCGAAGTCGGAGCAACACCCGCCCCTGTCGGTGATTGGTTGGAACACTTTGTTTTGGTTTTGAGTGGTGGTTGTACCCATTTGTTTTGTGTGCAGATCTCAGATCCTAGGCTGCCTACAGAGACGCGGTTTTTGGACGGCATGCTTATGGGGCGGGCAGCTAGCGGATCGTTAGGAAAGATTAGATGAATGTGATCATTTATGTTTCGGCCTTTTTTGGGCCTGAAATCACTGATACAACCTTTAATGGCTAGAGAATACCCATAATGCACTGTACCAATCGAGTACTGAATGAATTCCCACGTCTGACCAGAAGATTGCGCCGCAGCTGAATCATCTGTCCAACAAACCATGCTGGTCCAATGTGGCTACAGCGTAATATCATACAGGTATAAAATCCGTTTTAATTGGTTATTAAATTGTTTAATTAAGGTTTATAGACAGTTTAAGATCAATATTGTCATCTTCCTATTGAAGCTGCCAGTTTGCTAAGTTTCAAATAGCCTAATTATATAACAATAAGCTCAAACTATACATAAGCAGCAGCTCATCCGGCGCACTCAGTGTCCAAACTCGTTTTTATTCACTCACTCACTCTCATTCACAAGTGAATATAGTATATAGACTATAGTGCTTCTCTGGATGCTTCCCTCATCAAACACACCCAATTCAAGTCTTGCAGTCTGTACTAATGAGCTGATGAAAGTTGAAGATGAAAGGTTCCCAGGACAGGTTTGAGAAACTCTGTATCAGTGGACTAATGTAGGCAATAGTGCAATAATAATATGAGGGTGATTTGCAACTCATTACTTTTCTCAGTGAACTAGACAATATGTCATGCACCTCACCTTATCACAAATATGGAAGAAAAATGCCAGGGTCTATTCATGATGCACAAATATATGTGTCATTGCACCACAAGTATAAATTATGCCACTTTAGACTTAATGTTTAAGTTCTAAATTAAAGCACACCAACTTTTCTTGCCCTCTCTGGGTTTTTTGTGGGCACAAGCACAGTTTAACCTAACCCACATCTATCTGAGCTGATGCCCGCTGAAATCATTAGACCACAGAGAAGGCCTGGAGGTCAGAGATAAACCCCTGGTTTCAGAGACGGTGAGCATTCAAACAATTGTACAAAATGTATTGTAAAAAGCGCTATAAAATAAATGTGACTTGACATGACATTCACCGTAGTATGTCAGCGAAATTTGCCCATGCTTATGAAATTTTACTGGAATGATTCCATGATTCATTTAAGTCACTTTTTTTACATTTTATTTTACATTTCATTCTTTTGGAGTTAGCCTACTATGAAAAGGCTATTATGTTTCAGTTTAACATTATGTTGTTGTTTTTTCAACATGGATGCAAATGCATGTTTCCCAATATAATTTCACCAGTCTTATTTAGCCTCTAATTGTGTTTTCGCCCGATATGTTCTTCATACGTCACTGACCTCGTTCCCAAACGGATGTTCTCAAAACAGTACAGTTATTTACTAACGGCTCGCGAATCGTTTCGACCGAATCTTTCGAAAGAACGACTCGTTCGCGAGTGTCCTGAACTGGAAACGGAGCCCGTGATTCAGCGCCTGCTATCGGCCGAGGTCAGATCGCATATGCTCCACATTCTGAAGCGAAGCTCCGCCTCTGACCATCGCAAATCTGTGTGTGTGAGAGATGAGCAGGAGCAGAAAGCCGTCCTGATAAGAGGTCCAGAAGCGTCCCAGTCCAGTTGAGTGTCGGTTCGATGATGGCCGCGGCTGTGGAGAGAGGAGGGGTCCGGGCCGCCTTCATGAGCCCGGGTGTCGGTGCCCCCGCTCCCGCACCCGCACCCGCGGCGCTCGGGGGATCAGCCATGGCCGGAGCTCTGGGCTCGGGCTCGGGTGCGGCGGGTTCGGTTCCCATCATGCCCGTGCCCATGAATTTGTTTGCAACGTGGGAGATTGACCGCTCATCTCCGAGCTGTGTTCCGAGGTACATCAAACCTAATGCTATTATTGTTGATGTGTGTGAATAAAATATTAGTGTTTATGCATTTGTCTGGTTGCATGCTTTTCTGTGCATGCAACATGGGCTTTAACTCGCGCATGTTATGCTTGAGGTCAAAACAAAACTCGTGCATTCAGTGTTGTGATGCTGGTGGATATATGAACACATGGAAACATGAGTATGCTCATTTTAAAGGACATTTAGACATGCCAAGTGTCTGTATAGACAGAAATCATCAATAGTTTGACCGGATTAAATGTGCTTGTTTGGTAAAGCAGGTCACAACAAATCATATTGTTGTGATGCTGAAAAACCTCATATTTGGAAACATGTTAGTGTTTTTTATAGGCACATTCCATTGTGTTTAGTTTGGTACACACACACACAATTATAAACACCCACTAAAGTTAAATAATTACAAATCAAAGCATGTAATAAACTACATAATCATTGTTTGATTTCAATATCAGTCTTCTGATATATGCTGTCAACATGTTTTGTCTCGTTATAGTGCATTAATATCATGTAATAGCAACTTTGCATAAATTTACTGAAAAATCGTCTTGTTTTGGATTGAAGATGAGGATCGAGCATGTTTTAAAAGCGCATGTTAATTGCATGAAGGCTTTTTAAGTCTGGAGCAATCGGTGGGCTCAAAAGCCCTTTTGTGTTACAGTTCAATCAATGCAAATGTGAGCTTGTTGTAATGGCCATGATGATGAACGTCATTTGTTTGCAACAACAAGGAACATGCATATTCTGCATGATTATAAGAATGACATCCGCATCAGGTTATAAACATACAGAAGGCTTTTTAACATTTCAATTCAATTAAACTTAAATTAAATGCTGTATTACATCAGTGTTGAACTGGCACAAAAGTGTGGCACGTTTTTGTGAAAGCAAATCCTTCCATATAATGTCACGGAAAGATGAATAGTGAGGGAGTTGATCAGCTCTACGTGTATTTGCACTATGTTCATATAGACCTCTAGGGTGAAATAAAATGGCTTTTAATGTGCTCATCATCCCAATATTTTCAAGAATTATCAATACGTTATTCCATTTCCCCGTTATCACTTTTTCTCACAATTGCGAGTTCATTTCTCATAATTGAATTTTTTTTTTTAGAATTGTAAGATATAGTTTATATCCCACAATTTGGACTTTATAACTCTCAATTGCAAGTTTTTATCTTAGAATTCTAAAGAAAAGACTCTTTTCTCAGAATTGTGAGATATAAACTTCAAATTGCCAGTTATAAAGTCCAAATTGCGAGATATAAAGTAGAAATATATTTTTTTAATTCTTTTTATTTTTCCATAAATAACAAAAATAATAACTAAGAAAATAAAAACAAATGTGATGGGTCACACTGGAACTTTTGGGAACGCTCCTTTTTACCTTTAAATTATTAGGACAAATAAATAAGTAAACAAATAAAGTGTAAAGAAATAAAAGGGCATTCATACAGTACTTTTTACGCATTGAATATGTCTAAAACATGTTGCTAAATTTCACTGTATAGTAATTAAAAGTAATTAATACTTTGATCTTGGTATTTATTTTTAATTTTTTTTACAATATTTTACAGTATTTATAATAGGATAAAGATATCGTTCTCCCATCTGAATTTGTATAATGGCATTGGTACATTGCAGCTTCAGGAGTGCACCTTCATGCTGTTTTACTGATGAATGGAAAGCATCTAGTGTGTTCCGCTCATTGGATTTTCTATCAATCAAGCTTTGTAAAGCATAAACAAGCACATCCCGGGTGTGTTGTTTTCTACAACTGTCAGATCACATCTTAACACAAAACAGCCAGATTAAACAGACAGTATTGTAGAGCTCATACTTTGGGAATCTAAAACAAAATGCATTTAGTGGAACATCAGATTCACTAAATATGGCAGTTTACACATAAATTCTGGTTGCACTTTATTTTACAGTACATGTACAGTGTACTTACTTTAGAAAGCACGGGTAATATAAGGTAATTACATGGGTTAAGGTTAGGTTTAGTGGTAGGTTCAGGGTTAGTACCTAGTTATAACTATAAGTACACAGTATAAGCTACATGGGGAACAGGACTGTAAAATAAAGTGCTACTTAAATCTGGCCATGGATGCTGTATTTGACAATACAATGCCTTAAAACATCCCTTGGCTGTGACTATGTTTGCAATGTATCCTAAAATGTTTAGTTAGTAGGGATGTGTTCCAGCTCTCTGGTGTTGTTTCTGGATGATGGGCTCCACAGAGAGCAGCGAGCTGGTGGGACCAGATTAATCAGCCCGGCCCAGATGTGTCTCGATGGCGTCGGTAGTGAGAGCAGAACCGTGTCGCGCACTGGGACTCGCGGGCGTCCCTCAAGGATCTGGACTTCAGTGCTTCACGGCTCAAGAGTCGTCATCTCAAAGAAAGGCCAAATGTGAATATCACTGAAATGTGATAGATCGTCCCCCTCCTTCCTCGTGTCCTTGCGAAGACAAACGAGTGTAAAGCCATCGTAATTAAACATGCGGCTCTCATCAGTTCACGCAGCCAGTAGCATGTCAATTATTCATGCTCTTTCATTGGGCCTTAATTGGTGTGGGACTCCGTGTAGGGTCATTATTTCTGATGAAACGCAGCTGATGTCGGGAGGGCACACGAGGTTGTCCTTTCCCAGAGATCCATGTGGTGAAACACACGCATCACTGTACCTCTTGAAAGCCACTGGTTTCCGTCGCTCGAGGATCTCTCAGGAAATTAAGCGCACCGTCCCCGACCTCCTTTTCTGTTTTAAAACCACTGATACGCACTAACTGGACTTCAGGGCGTCCTGCAGAAATGACCTTACATTGAATGTCAATAGGGTCCAATGTTTTTGAAATCCATCAGTCATTTGCAGTCAGTAATGAGGACATTTTCAATTTTGGATGAACTATTCCTTTAAATTGCACATAAATAATTAACAAGTTAAGTAAAAATCTTTTTCCAGCTAATTAACAAACTTTGATCATTGAACAACTTGCTGTTTAATTTGTCTTTCTGTGGTTATTGGATGGCATTTATTTGGCCTCAGAAAAGACTGTCATTAAAAATTTGCACATTACAATTCGGAAGAATCATGAATTGAACCAACAACCAATTCTGTACAATTCCTATCCTGTACGTACTGAACATGAATAATTGGCTTTGGATGTTCACTTAAAAAACGAATGTAAAAGCAGTAGGCTTGTTGTTTTTTTTGTTGAGGAACTCATTGGGTTCAAAGCTGTGATTAACTGTATACCATAGTTTCTCTCTATTGGACGATGTGATGTCTTTTTCTCAGTACTCTTGTAAAGAGGTCATCTTCAGCATTTGTCAGCCCAATGGGAGGCATTTTAATGAATTTTGGAGCGCCGCAGGAGTCGGCTGTGTGGTTTTGCGGGTCTCTTCCCGTCGCTGTAGAGCAGGGATCACTGGATACTGTTTCTGAGGAGTTTCTTTCTGGCTTTTCTGCCCTGGAAATGAGGGGGGAAAGCGGCATTCGTATCTAGAATTGAACTGTATCTATGATATCATTATCAAAACCCTACTGAATTAAGGCAGACGTACTATACTGTAAAAAAAAAAATTCAAAATAGCATTTCAGTTTTTCGACTTCCAAATTTCATGTTAAATTCAATGTAACTTTCTGTTTCTTTGTAATTATTTGTGAAATTTACTAGCAATTTCTAGTAAAGTAAATCCTACACCATTTTTTTTCAGTGTAACTGTAAAAAAAACGTACCATGTATTGTGAAAACCTGTATATGGTTTAGCATCACATAATATGTATCAAATCATGGCAACTCTCAGAATAAGTTTAAGCGTGTTATTGAATATGGCATTGTTAAAGGTTGTATCAGTGATTTCAGGCCCAAAAAAGGCCGAAACATAAATGATCACATTCATCTAATCTTTCCTAACGATCCGCTAGCTGCCTGCCCCATAAGCATGGCGTCCAAAAACCGCGTCTCTGTAGGCAGCCTAGGCTCTGTTTCAACCCCTGTCAAACCCTGTCGGTGATTGGTTGAAACACTGTTTGTTTTGGTTTTGAGTGGTGGTTGTACCCATTTGTTTTTGTGTGCAGATCTCAGAGCCTAGGCTGCCTACAGAGACGCGGTTTTTGGACGGCATGCTTATGGGGCGGGCAGCTAGCGGATCGTTAGGAAAGATTAGATGAATGTGATCATTTATGTTTTGGCCTTTTTTGGGCCTGAAATCACTGATACAACCTTTAATGTATTTGGTCTTGAAGGACTAGATCTGCTACACTGTATGGACAAATTATGGACTTGCTGCTGCTAATAGATACACAGACACGCTGCAGTGAGCGTGTAAGATCTGCCGCTGCAGAAATAGACACACATTAATCCTGTATCAGATCTAGGCAGGTGGAGCTGGGGAGGTGGAGCTGTTCAGAGGAACTGATACTGCAGGACTAGCTTACAGCAAACACTGAACCACACTATTGAAATGTTCAGCAAGCGATCTCATTCGGCGCGTTTACACCTGTCCACAGCAAGGGGCTTCTGTGTTCTGGATAACCGATCGGATCTCGCACAAAGGATGGCTCCGGTGCAAAGGCGACCTGAAGTGGTGGGTTTTCCTTTAAAAACCGTTTTCAGTCGGGGGACATTTTACAAATCTCGCAAAATGAGGAGGATGAGGAGGATGAAGAGGCTGCAAGTGCTCATAATGTGGATAGATGGCGTAATGGAAACGGTACAGAGAAACGTATGGGTCCGAGAACGCTGCAGCTGTCGTGGGAAAAATGTGCGTTCTTTACAGAAAATGAATTGTTCTGCAACTTTCGGGTGCGAAGGTTAACATTCCAGTATATTTGCGACGTAGCCTACGTGTACTTTGCACTCGACTGTATCACAAAACCACACAGTCTCAGTTCCGGAGAGATGAGGGGAATAGTGACAGTGTTTGTGTGACGTCCCCTGTGAATGCAGACACGACGGCTGGATTGCGTTTACATTACACTGAGATCCGATCACAACGCGTCCTCGACTTCCTCCGGACCAGGACACGCTGACCGGATAACATTCCCATCAGAAACGTGTTTACACTGGTCTTTTCAATGTGTGTGTGGACAACATCCGGAGACAGGTCACATGTTAATGCCAAGTGTAAACGCAGCCTATGATGGACACTGTACTATCCCATGAGGCCACGGGAGAGGATTGATGAATGACAGTGAAGCGGGTAGGTCACATGATAATGGCAACATGATGTATGTACTACGTCCAGATTGAAATAGTATTTACAACTTCAAAAAATGATTATTTACAATTAATACAGGCACCGATATGCCATCTTGTAATAAACATATTTTTATGGTGAATTTCTTGCAACAAGTTTATACTGTGAATTTAAAGGAGATTCCCAAAATGCAGCATGACTCCTGTGCCAAACATAACTACATTTATTTATTGTTTCGTACTCTGGGTATGGGTGGGTGGTTGCCAGGACATTGCGATGTGTTTGCTGGATGTTCTGAAAGTGTAAGTGCATTACTGTGTGGTTGCTAGGTATTTTCTGGGGTATTATTGGTGACATCATCAACCTATCAATGCTGTTCTGGGTGGGTTTAGGACATTGCTACATTGTTGCTAGGGTAATTATGGGAGACATCAAAGTGTAGATAAATAGTGCAGAATGTGAAAATGAAACCATGAATCAAAAAGATGCATGAAGGCTGTTCGGGGGCAGCAAGCGTGTGTGTATGTGTGTGTGAGTGTGTGCATTCATAGGGTCTGGTGTTTTCATGTTTGCATGCACAGATTGTGGCTCTTGTGGTAAGAATAAGCTATATACACTCTCTTCCTCCTATTGTTCTTCCTGTATGTGTGTGCATGAGGGCATAGTATGTATAGACTCTACCATACAAAAGTTTAGCATCAGTATAAGATTTATCTTTTAACAGAATATTTATACTTTTAAGCAGCAAGGATGCATTACATTGATTAAAAGTGACAGCCATTCAATACACATTCAAACCCAGTTACCAGCCTAAGCAGGATTTTCTTCCTTCAGGAAGAAATGACGACTGCATTCATCTCTCCCACCTACTTTTCTTTCATCTCGTTCTCCCTCTTCCTCTCTTCCTCTCTTCAAATCATTCTGGAAGGATAGCACAGGTTTCTCTCTCTGCTCTACTCCTCCGCAAATGGAAAATTACCCATGGCACCCCAGGGCAGCGCTGAGATTTGAGGCGACCAATAGCAGTGCAGGGAGAACGACGGGCCCGAACCGTGATCATCTGCAGTAAAGTTACAGATAACTCACATGTGGAGTGAAGAAACCCTTTCTGCTCCTGTACGGACCAGCTGCTGTACTGCCATCCGCTTTATTATTAGCGTCGATTAACGCTGATGCACGAGGAGCAGAATTGGTGCTTGCAAACAGCTCTAAAAATACACAATATTGATAATATTGATGAATTTTTGATAGTCCTACACCAAATACAAAATTCCTGTTCAAATATAGTCATAGGGAAGAGAGATATGTGCGTTTTTATTATTACTTTTTAGTGTATTTTATTTTATTTGTTATTAAGGCATGTTGTGAGAGAGTGTGTGTGTGTGTGTGTGTGTGAGGCATTTCATTTTCTGTAAGAAGTGTTTCCTCTTCAGGAAAGAGCTCCATGCTGCCACTTCCTGTGACTGTTCAGTCCATCCCAGCCTTTTTATTCATACACAATAATTATTTCAGAGGTGTAAATGTGTGAGATTTAACACCTAACAGAAGATTATACTCTTATTCAAGGACAACACGTCTGAACAATAAAAACAGAATGCAACCCAACACCCCCTTCCCCTGCCGCAACATTGCAAGTTTTTTTTTTTCACGTTGCTAAGCGGTTCTGCCACAAATAAAATCTAGCTAAAAATAATGAAGGAACATTTTTCACATTGACAAAAATGTGGAATAATTACGATTTTGTAAGGTTTTTGAAAGAAGTCTCAAGACTGAAAACAAGACTGAATTTATTTGATCAAAAATACAGTAAAAACAATAATGCTGTGAAATATTATTACAATTTAAAACGTCTGTTTTCTATGTGAATATATAGTAAATTATAATTTATTCCTGTGATCAAAGCTGTATTTCCAGCATCATTACTCCAGTCTTCAGGGTCACATGATCCTTCAGAAATCACTCTAATAATGATAAGGTCTATTAAGTGTATATTAGGGGTGTAACGGTACACAAAAATCACGGTTCGGTACGTACCTCGGTTTTAAAGTCACGGTTCGGTACGTTTTCGATACAGCAAAAAGAAAGAAATGCCAGAGAAATTTCCTATTTATTAAAAGAAAAAATATTTTTCCTTCATCTTGAAACTTTCAGGTTTTTAAATGGGGGTAATTTTTGAAGTATGAATAAATAATGTTTTGGTCATCACATTAAAAATAACATTTAAATATATATTTATTTATATAATATTTATATAATATTTGAGTTTTGAAGTGCTGGAAAAAGATGTGTGGAGTACTTGAAAGGATTTCACTATTCCAGCCAAACTTCCAAATAGTGTTACTATATTAAATCCATGGTGAATGTTGCTGATCTGTGGACTTAAAGCCTATTACTATACTAGTTCATTCACGGCACAATGTTTCTCCTGGTTTCCACGACAGCGCTGTTTGATCTAATAGAGATCTACGGTTAATAACAGAGAAATGTGAACGCTTCTCACTAGATCTCGCAACGATTTTATTACTTCAGTGGCGAATTCAAATGCTTTCTTTACTGGATCTCTCAGCGCTGTGTAGTAAAAGTGTCGCTTGATCGAGATCAGCTCGCGCTCATAGAGCTTGCGCTGCACAGATGTTGATGGTCCGAACTGATAAACGGTCCGTGAAACACAATATAATGAGTAGCGCAGTTTTGTTCCGCTTTCATTACGTTTGCCATTTGATGTTGCGCAACGTTGTGGTGGTCGCGCCAGCGCGGATTTTGTCGGCAGGAAAAATGGTCCAAGGAATCACTCGGTTTGTATGCGTACCGAACCGGAAGGCTCAAACCGAAACGGTTCAATACGAATACATGTACCGTTACACCCCTAGTGTATATATATTATTTTTCTATTGGATATTTCTGAAACTCCCGTCTCCACCGGTCACGCTCAGCTCAAAGTCTCCTGTGTCTCCAGAGATCCCCCACTCTCCCTGTCCCGCCATTTCTTCAAAATCCAGCCAGTCCTTCAGCCCCGCCTCCGCTGGTTCCCGTAAACTCCTTGTCTCCTTTGTTTGCTACACTATGCTGTTGCAGTATGATCCACTATGATCTTCCAGTCACCAGCTCCACCTTGGCAAAAGGATCCCCTGGCTTCGCCTCCAGCCGCCGAGCTCATCACCCCACCTCGGCTTGTCAACCAGCCGGCTCCACCTCCAGCCGCCGAGCTCATCACCCCACCTCGGCTTGTCAACCAGCCGGCTCCACCTTGGCTCCTCCCTCATTTGGCTCCACCTGGGACCATCATCCTTAAGGCGCCACCTGGGACCATCATCCTTAAGGCTCCACCTGGCTCCCTCGTCCCTCCGGCTCCACCTTGGCTCCTCCCTTACTTGGCTCCACCTGGGACCATCATCCTTAAGGCTCCACCTGGGACCATCATCCTTAAGGCTCCACCTGGGAACATCATCCTTAAGGCTCCACCTGGGACCGTCATCCTTAAGGCTCCACCTGGGACCATCATCCTTAAGGCTCCACCTGGGACCATCATCCTTAAGGCTCCACCTTGGCTCCTCCCTCACTTGGCTCCACCTGGGACCATCATCCTTAAGGCTCCACCTGGCTCCCTCGTCCCTCTGGCTCCACCTTGGCTCCTCCCTCACTTGGCTCCACCTGGGACCATCATCCTTAAGGCTCCACCTGGGACCATCATCCTTAAGGCTCCACCTGGGAACATCATCCTTAAGGCTCCACCTGGGAACATCATCCTTAAGGCTCCACCTGGGACCATCATCCTTAAGGCTCCACCTGGGACCATCATCCTTAAGGCTCCACCTGGGACCATCATCCTTAAGGCTCCACCTTGGCTCCTCCCTCACTTGGCTCCACCTGGGACCATCATTCCTTAAGGCTCCACCTGGCTCCCTCGTCCCTCCGGCTCCACCTTGGCTCTTCCCTCACTTGGCTCCACCTGAGACCATCATCCTTAAGGCTCCACCTGGCTCCCTCGTCCCTCCAGCTCCACCTTGGCTCTTCCCTCACTTGGCTCCACCTGGGACCATCATCCTTAAGGCTCCACCTGGGACCATCATCCTTAAGGCTCCACCTGGGAACATCATCCTTAAGGCTCCACCTGGGACCATCATCCTTAAGGCTCCACCTGGGAACATCATCCTTAAGGCTCCACCTGGGACCATCATCCTTAAGGCTCCACCTGGGACCATCATCCTTAAGGCTCCACCTGGGACCATCATCCTTAAGGCTCCACCTTGGCTCCTCCCTCACTTGGCTCCACCTGGGACCATCATCCTTAAGGCTCCACCTGGGACCATCATCATTAAGGCTTCACTTGGGACCATCATCCTCAAGGCTCCACCTGGGACCATCATCCTTAAGGCTTCACCTGGGACCATCATCCTTAAGGCTCCACCTGGGACCATCATCCTTAAGGCTCCACCTGGGACCATCATCCTGAAGGCTCCACCTGGGAACATCATCCTTAAGGCTCCACCTGGGACCATCATCCTTAAGGCTCCACCTGGGACCATCATCCTGAAGGCTCCACCTGGGACCATCATCCTGAAGGCTCCACCTGGGAACATCATCCTTAAGGCTCCACCTGGGACCATCATCCTTAAGGCTCCACCTGGGACCATCATCCTTAAGGCTCCACCTGGGACCATCATCCTTAAGGCTCCACCTGGGACCATCATCCTTAAGGCTCCACCTGGGACCATCATCCTTAAGGCTCCACCTCGGACCATCATCCTTAAGGCTCCACCTGGGACCATCACCCTTAAGGCTCCACCTGGAAACATCATCCTTAAGGCTCCACCTGGGACCATCATCCTTAAGGCTCCACCTGGGACCATCATCCTTAAGGCTCCACCTGGGACCATTATCCTTAAGGCTTCACCTGGGACCATCATCCTTAAGGCTCCACCTGGGACCATCATCCTTAAGGCTCCACCTGGCTCCCTCGTCCCTCCGGCTCCGCATTGGTTTGACGTTGATTTGCCTGCATTACAGACATCCAAGCGTGCGTGTGTGTCGTCCCTCCACCCCTTCTGCTCCATCAGGCTCCGCCTTCCCTCTGGCGCCGCCTTGGTCCTCAGTCCCACTGGCTCGGCCTCAAGTCTTCTGGCTCCACCTCGGACACTCGTTGCTGCGGCTCTGCCTCGGTCTCCTGATCCTTCGGAGTCGTTCGGTCTCTTTGGCTCCACCTGGGTCCTCACCTCCGTCGGCTCCACCGTGGGTCAAGTCTCCACCAATGCTCCTCCGTCCCTTGACTCCACTGGGGCCTTCGTCCTGGCTCCTCCGTAAATAACTGTAAATAAATTACACCTTGCACCACAGTGCTGTTGTAGGTACAGCCATCCTTTTCTGTAAACGTGGTTTATGAGGACATTTCCATAGCCATCGTAATTAAAATGGCTTAATAACATACTAAACATGTTTTATTAGAAATGTGTAAATGCAGAACATTTTCTGTGATTGGTAGGGTTAGTATAAGAATAAATAAGAATATACAGTTTGTACAGTATAAAAACCATTATCTCATAACCTCATAACGAAAATACCGCATAACGAGAGGTGCACCAACATGCGAGTGAGTGAGAGTGTATGTGTGTGTGTTGAAGCATGCAACAGAGATCAAGACAGAGCAATGCTTCAGATACCGTCAGACAGACACATGAGATGAGTCAACACCATCTGTGTCACAACACACAAATATATGTGTGTGGGAGAGAGAGAAAGAGCCATACACACACATACTGTCATTCAGCGTCTCAGACTAAAGAGCAATTCAGCTGAAATGAAAGAGGAAGCTGTATGGATCTGGGATTTCGTGTCATCTGGGACTGGGATAAACACACAGAGATTAGAGTATGTGAGCAGACATTCAACCCGTGCCATTGTTCTGAGCAAGTGGGGTGTAAGTGATGTGCATTAATCACATGCACACACACACAATGCAGTTGATCAATAAGAGATTAACAGGACTGTTTTTCCTGCATTTTGTCCCCCTTGTTCATCCCAGGATGTTGTTGATGTTCCTATAATGACCATTATGATTTTTTTTTTTTTTTAAATAGCGTGACAGGGCTGTAATTTGCATCTGAAGTGTGTTGGACCATATTTGATATCCCTTCGAATTCGATTTTTCTCAAAAGTGACAGCCCTACTGGTCACTTGCAGCTGGTTAATTTTTCTGGGATAAAGTGTGCCATCTGTGAAAACTCCCTTAAGGACCAAATAAAAATCATCTCCATGTTCATGATGGATTTTAAATATAATTTTGAGCAGCCTGTTTTGTTTGTAATTTCTTCCGAGATATTTTAGGTCAACAAGACATATTTGGAAACTATGTTTTGTTTATATGGAGTGTTTGTTCCTTTTCCCATGAACACTGCACTGTACACACAGGCAAGAGAAAGAGTTATTTCCGGTTTGAACCCGACCCCGTCTGCAGGGTGTCAGACCTGTGGCCCGTGAGTCAGCAGCACAAACCCACCCTCAAAGGAATCGCAAAATAATGCTGCAGTCTGCTGAGTCAACCGGTGTGTGTGCGTTTCAGAAAGTAGAGCAGGGCAGTCGGCCTCCTCTGTGGTGCTGGTGACGCCGCGCGTTTGCATATCGCTGTGTGTGTGATGCTAATAAGATGCTTGAAACGCTTCCTCATCATATGGTGTACTGATATACCGTACTGGAAGAGCAATGTGGCATCTGTCTTGCAAATCTTGCAGTTTTTCATAAAAATGTTAGAGCCTGACCTCTGAATGAGCGGGGGGTTCAAGATGGTGTCCATTATGCAAACGCTGCAGGTTGTTGTTCATTATTCTTGAGATGCTGAAACATGAGGCTTTGATCTCGACCTCTCAAAGGAGAACAGAAGAGGTGTTCACACGTTAAAGTGCTTTACAAGCAGGACAAGGATCTATGGGGGATGTTTGTGTAATAATAGGAATAGAAAAATTAAATCTCTCATTTACTTTACTTTCAAAATTCATTTTTCATTGTGGAATACAAAATAAAGAATTTCCTGGCCACTCTTTTCCATATACAGGCCCGATGTATGCAAACTAACTGGTGTGGCGTTATTTTGAACAAAATCAGGCCAAATCGAAGTTTGTTTGGAGTTCGTTCGTTTGTTAACCCAGTACACAATATGTTGTGCAACTTCACGTTTTCACATACTTGTCACGGTCAATGAAAGAAGTCAAACATTATTTAAATCCATTCAGATTTTTGTATTCACTGTGGCGTTTCTTAAACAACACTATATACACGAGTATGTAGTCGAGAGAACAGGTCTTCTTCTAGTCGTTTAGCAAAATAGTCTGTTTGTGAGCGCCACCAAGCCACAGTTTAATGCAACAGCAGCGGCTCACATGTGACCAAAAGTGCAAATCTTATTTGTTGGCTAGTTTTCTGCACAGTGCAATGGAAAAGAAATTAGCATATTGATACCATGTGAATGTTGATAAAAAACAACCGTTTGTTCAAATTACGTTTATCACCCCGAATTTTCATTTCAAACATTCATCTTGGTGTGAACAGGCTCTTAAATTATAAAATGTAATTTAATGGCAAAAAAAAAAAAGCACCATGAAAGTATCATAAAATTCATTCACACTATATTCCAGGTCGTCTGAAGACTGTCAAGGCATGCTTTGGTGTTTTATATTTCTGTTTTTATATTCCAGTGCGAGGTTACAACAAATCTCTTAAAGACCATTTTGTGGTGGCTGTCTGTATAATTTTATTATTAGAATATAAACAACAGAAATTGAGTTGGTTTTGTCTGTGAATAAGGTGATTTAGTATTCAGGACGTCCCGTCGTCGGGTTCTAACGGAGATCATTGATTGGCCCCGGTCATTATTAGTGTTGGTCTCATGTGCTTCTGTCCTGCTAATGTGATTTCCTCTAGTGGCACAGCCCACGGCTGCACTGAAATCCACTGTTGATTAAAGCCATTCACTCATTTTGGGAAAAGACACTGACCTTGAGTTGCTGTTTGAAGGTCAGTTCTGGTGTCATACTGTTCAGGAGTGTTCATTAAAGAGATATGAGCCACCAAACCAGCCAGCAACGAGGTGAATCACAACATTACAAACTATGATTTGAAGGAAAAATGTATTTGAAAACCGGACGATAAGACAAAGTTGCAAGACTTTAATGAGGGAATGAACTACAATCCCATGTAGCATTGTGAATGATTTATGTTCAAAGATAAAAATGATGGATAAATATGAATAAATCTATTGATTTGAAGAAACAGCATATATAATGTTAAGTACAAAAGTGGATATTGACGTGATTTGCTTGTTTTGTTTTCCTGATTGGTGGAGGCTGTTTGCAGAATCATGGGTAATGTAGTTTTTCACCAGGAATTCCACTGTTAAACATGATTATTTAAAAATAAATAAGTTGAAATAATAAGGGCTGAGGTGTCCACAAAACCATATGCCATTGATGAATCTCATAGTTTACATTAGATCTGTCTTAAAGTAAGTTCTAGGAAAAAAACGATTCTCCTAAAATGAATGGGATTTAATTCCAAAAACCAAATGTTTTTAGAGAACCTGATGGTCAAGTGGGAGAAGTCAGAACTTTTATTAAATTCCAATTTGCATTTGCAAGTTTGACAAAAAAGACATTTTAAGTTCAATTTTCTCTACTTTTTGACAAACTTGACTCACGCTCAAACTGTTCGTATCACTGTGTATCAAGTGCTGAGGAAGATCCACCGCTGAAATTCAGTAGACCAATCACAACAGACTGGATCATCTGACCAATCAGAGCAGAGTAGACCAATCACAACAGACTGGTTTATCTGACCAATCAGAACAGAGTAGACCAATCACAACAGACTGGGTCATCTGACCAATCAGAGCAGAGTAGGCCAGTCACAACAGACTGGGTCATCTGACCAATCAGAGCAGAGTAGACCAATCACAACAGACTGGGTCATCTGACCAATCAGAGCAGAGTAGACCAATCACAACAGACTGGGTCTTCTGACCAATCAGAGCAGAGTAGACCAATCACAACAGACTGGGTCATCTGACCAATCAGAGCAGAGTAGACCAATCACAACAGACTGGGTCATCTGACCAATCAGAGCAGAGTAGACCAATCACAACAGACTGGGTCATCTGACCAATCAGAGCAGAGTAGACCAATCACAAAAGACTGTGTCATATGACCAATCAGAGCAGAGTAGACCAATCACAAAAGACTGGGTCATCTGACCAATCAGAGCAGAGTAGACCAATCACAACCGACTGGGTCATCTGACCAATCAGAGCAGAGTAGACCAATCACAACAGACTGGGTCATCTGACCAATCAGAGCAGAGTAGACCAATCACAACCGACTGGGTCATCTGACCAATCAGAGCAGAGTAGACCAATCACAACAGACTGGGTCATCTGACCAATCACAACGGACTGGATCATCTGACCAATCAGAGCAGAGTAGACCAATCACAACCGACTGGGTCATCTGACCAATCAGAGCAGAGTAGACCAATCACAACAGACTGGGTCATCTGACCAATCAGAACAGAGTAGACCAATCACAACAGACTGGGTCATCTGACCAATCAGAGCAGAGTAGACCAATCACAACAGACTGTGTCATCTGACCAATCAGAGCAGGCTCTCTGAAAATAACCGAATCCTTTTTGGGTACAATTTTATACATTATGCAATTTTGCCTTGCTATAAATATGTTTGTAATATTTTTACATTTTGCTCAAATTATTTGGTTGCTTTAGCAGTTTCTATGAGTTTATGAACAATTTACACAGAAATTAATTTGCTCATGTTTCACAAATGAGGCTCTTCGTCTTTTAAAATAATACCTTGCTCCTGCAATACATTCGGTATAACCTTCAGCCCACACTTTGCGATTACATAATTCATATCCTGTGGCATAACGTGCACAAAGGAACAAGGTGTTTTTGATGGCAGATATAGATTTGTGTTTGTAGTTGTGAATGCATGTCCATCTGTATTTTCACATGCATGACCTCAAGGTGTGGCGAGATTACGCTCATAATCAGGGTCTTAAACACACACACACACACACACACACACACACACACACACACACACACACACTCCTCCCTCTGGAGAACAGGCTTTGTTGTTTGCTGAACAGATTGTTGGTCAGGTACAGAATAATACTGTTTTAAGACGGGCTATTTATCATGACGGATTTACAATCACAACAACCTCCACGTCTGACAGACACAATCCTCTGCTGACTGCGGGAACACAGTGTGTTATAACACTCCTGACGGAAGGCAGTGTGTGTGTCTGGCCCCGCGTCACACGTCTCCGTTAAGCTTCTTACAGCCGGGGAGTCATCTTCATCATCAGCCTGTTTCTGTTCGTGTCAAGAGTCTGAGTCCAGATCACACAGCAGATCAGCTCGTCACCCCCCCCAGAACACAGCAGATCAGCTCGCCCCCCCCCAAGAACACAGCAGATCAGCTCGTCCCCCCCGAACACAGCAGATCAGCTCGTCCCCCCCGAACACAGCAGATCAGCTCGTCCCCCCCGAACACAGCAGATCAGCTCGTCACCCCCCCAGAACACAGCAGATCAGCTCGTCCCCCCCCAAGAACACAGCAGATCAGCTCGTCCCCCCCCGAACACAGCAGATCAGCTCGCCCCCCCCAGAACACACCAGATCAGCTCGTCCTCCCCCAGAACACAGCAGATCAGCTCGCCCCCCCTCGAACACAGCAGATCAGCTCGTCCCCCCCCGAACACAGCAGATCAGCTCGTCCCCCCCCAACACAGCAGATCAGCTCGCCCCCCCCAGAACACACCAGATCAGCTCGCCCCCCCCAGAACACACCAGATCAGCTCGCCCCCCCCAACACAGCAGATCAGCTCGTCCCCCCCCGAACACAGCAGATCAGCTCGTCCCCCCCAACACAGCAGATCAGCTCGCCCCCCCAGAACACAGCAGATCAGCTCGCCCCCCCAGAACACACCAGATCAGCTCGTCCCCCCCCAGAACACAGCAGATCAGCTCGCCCCCCCTCGAACACAGCAGATCAGCTCGTCCCCCCCCGAACACAGCAGATCAGCTCGTCCCCCCCCAATACAGCAGATCAGCTCGCCCCCCCAGAACACACCAGATCAGCTCCCCCCCCCCCGAACACAGCAGATCAGCTCGTCCCCCCCCCAACACAGCAGATCAGCTCGCCCCCCCCAGAACACAGCAGATCAGCTCGCCCCCCCCCGAACACAGCAGATCAGCTCGTCCCCCCCCGAACACAGCAGATCAGCTCGCCCCCCTCCAACACAGCAGATCAGCTCGTCACCCCCCCAACACAGCAGATCAGCTCGCCCCCCCCAACACAGCAGATCAGCTCGTCACCCCCCCCCAACACAGCAGATCAGCTCGCCCCCCCAAGAACACAGCAGATCAGCTCGCCCCCCCCGAACACACCAGATCAGCTCGTCACCCCCCCAACACAGCAGATCAGCTCGTCACCCCCCCAACACAGCAGATCAGCTCGCCCCCCCCCAAGAACACAGCAGATCAGCTCGCCCCCCCCGAACACACCAGATCAGCTCGTCACCCCCCCAGAACACAGCAGATCAGCTCGTCTCCCCGTCCCCAGAACACAGCAGATCAGCTCGTCCCCCCAGAACACAGCAGATCAGCTCGTCACCCCCAGAACACAGCAGATCAGCTCGTCACCCCCAGAACACAGCAGATCAGCTCGCCCCCCCCCAGAACACAGCAGATCAGCTCGCCCCCCCCCCCGAACACAGCAGATCAGCTCGTCCCCCCCCAGAACACAGCAGATCAGCTCGTCACCTCCCCAGAACACACCAGATCAGCTCGTCCCCCCCAGAACACAGCAGATCAGCTCGCCCCCCCTGAACACAGCAGATCAGCTCGTCCCCCCCACACACAGCAGATCAGCTCGCCCCCCCCAGAACACACCAGATCAGCTCGCCCCCCCCGAACACAGCAGATCAGCTCGTCCCCCCCCCAACACAGCAGATCAGCTCGTCCCCCCCCCCAGAACACAGCAGATCAGCTCGCCCCCCCCCGAACACAGCAGATCAGCTCGTCCCCCCCGAACACAGCAGATCAGCTCGCCCCCCCAACACAGCAGATCAGCTCGCCCCCCCCCAGAACACAGCAGATCAGCTCGTCACCTCCCCAGAACACACCAGATCAGCTCGTCCCCCCCCCAGAACACAGCAGATCAGCTCGCCCCCCCTCGAACACAGCAGATCAGCTCGCCCCCCCCGAACACAGCAGATCAGCTCCCCCCCCCCCCAATACAGCAGATCAGCTCGCCCCCCCCCCCGAACACAGCAGATCAGCTCGTCCCCCCCCCCAACACAGCAGATCAGCTCGCCCCCCCAGAACACAGCAGATCAGCTCGCCCCCCCCCCGAACACAGCAGATCAGCTCGTCCCCCCCGAACACAGCAGATCAGCTCGCCCCCCTCCAACACAGCAGATCAGCTCGTCACCCCCCCAACACAGCAGATCAGCTCGCCCCCCCAACACAGCAGATCAGCTCGTCACCCCCCCAACACAGCAGATCAGCTCGCCCCCCCCAAGAACACAGCAGATCAGCTCGCCCCCCCCCCGAACACACCAGATCAGCTCGTCACCCCCCCAACACAGCAGATCAGCTCGCCCCCCCGAACACAGCAGATCAGCTCGCCCCCCTCCAACACAGCAGATCAGCTCGTCACCCCCCCAACACAGCAGATCAGCTCGCCCCCCCCAACACAGCAGATCAGCTCGTCACCCCCAAGAACACAGCAGATCAGCTCGCCCCCCCCCAACACAGCAGATCAGCTCGCCCCCCCCAAGAACACAGCAGATCAGCTCGCCCCCCCCCGAACACACCAGATCAGCTCGTCACCCCCCCAACACAGCAGATCAGCTCGCCCCCCCGAACACAGCAGATCAGCTCGCCCCCCCCCAACACAGCAGATCAGCTCGTCACCCCCCCAACACAGCAGATCAGCTCGCCCCCCCCAAGAACACAGCAGATCAGCTCGCCCCCCCCCGAACACACCAGATCAGCTCGTCACCCCCCCAACACAGCAGATCAGCTCGTCACCCCCCCAACACAGCAGATCAGCTCGTCCCCCCCTCAGAACACAGCAGATCAGCTCGCTCCCCCCCCAGAACACAGCAGATCAGCTCGCCCCCCCCCAGAACACAGCAGATCAGCTCGTCCCCCCCCAGAACACAGCAGATCAGCTCGCCCCCCCCCAGAACACACCAGATCAGCCCCCGTAAAGGAATAAATTACACTTTACTATATATTAACATAGAAAACAATTATTTTAAATTGTAATAAAATTTTACAGTATTACTGTTCTTACTGTATTTTTGATAAATGCACCCTTGGATGTTTTAGTCATTTCTGTGTGCATGTGTATAACAGTAAATGAGAGGGTGTGTGAGTGTGATCATATCCATGTTGTTTATGTGTCAGCATTTCCTATACAACAAATGTTTATGTAAATGAGATGCAAATGGTGAGAAGCCTTTAAGGTCAGAGGTTACATTTCAGATTAAAACTCGCATTCACAGCGCTGCAGTGTTTAGCTACAATCTGAAAGGTCAGAGATTATGCATTCAAAAGTTCATTCTTACCTTAGAGCCACTGACAAATCATCATATAAATGATTACAAGTTCGTCCACTTGCATGATTTCTCATTCTTACGATATTCAAATGAACGTCTTATTTAAAGAGACACTAACAAATTTTTTTTGTGTTTCATGTTTGGGGTCACAGGTGTTTAATCACACTGTTGTTGCGGGTCTGTGAAGTCCTGGGACTCTGGGATGTTGTCCTGAGGAGATGCTGGATCAGCAGTGGTCAGGATCTTATGTAAGACTGACACTGGATCCTGAGAGATGGAGCCAGAACAGTGAATGCGCCTCTGTTTGTGTTTTTTCCCATGATCTCCGGCTAGGAATGTGCAGGCCGTTCCAGGGCCTTTCAGTGGCCAGCGCTGAATAGCTGCAGTTTGAGCTGACCCAGCAGAAACGCTTCTGTTCTCCATCAGAGCCATGAATGAAGACCAGCTGAGGGGATGTGACTGCTAATAGGGCCGCATGTCCAGTTAAAGGCTCAGACTCGCCGTAAAGTGCTTCATGTAGACCTGTAGCGTAATGTAAATCTGTGATGAATCTCATTTCCACCCATGGTTCATCTTGCTCTGATTCAAAATATTCAAATCTAGTTGAAACTAAAAAACACTTTTATGGCATGTGCTACGGCTCATGTGAAGAGGTTAGCCAATCAAAGCACAGCTCATTTACATGTAAAATCTTAAAGGTGCAGTAGCATAAACAGTCGGTTTGATTCGAAAGATCATAGAGAAGATTTTACTATTATTTGACTAAAAAACTAAAACTTTATTGTTTAAACATCACAACGGCTACATAACAAAGGTAGGGTGCAAGAGGCTAATAAAAACGACTTAAATTCGCCTATTATTCGACAAAAAAAAAATGTTATGGTTAAAACATCACAACTTGATCATAGCATAAGCTACTGCTCATTTTACTTGTGAAGTGGTTAGCCAATCATAACAGAGCCTGTTTACATATAAAAGTCTTAAAGGCACAGTAGCGAAAACAGCCTGTTTACTGAGGAAGGTCTCGGAGAGGGTGGACATGGTGATGGAAGAATACCGTTATGACTGTTTGTTGTAGATATAAGTGGACCATGGGCAAAAAATGAAATGATTGGGAGAATGACATCTTTAGTGTCATCACCACACACTATAACACGTAAAGTGTGGCTTGTGTCAGTGTGAGTCTGTAACGTAAGCCTTGGCAAGTGGCATTAGTGTGTGGTTGTGTGTCGTTGTTGTAGAGTTAGAGACCAAAGCTGGGTTTACAGAGAGGGAAGGAGTGAAAATACTGAGAGAGAAAAATTAAGAGTGAGATATTTCAGTCCTCAGAGAGGGTGAGTCATACAAGACAGAGCAATAGAGGTGTGTGTGTGTGTGTGTGTGTGTGTGTGTGTGTGTGTGTGTGTGTGTGTGTGTGTGCGCGTGCATGTGCGTGTGTCTGTGTCTGTGTGTGTGTGTGTGTGTGTGTGTGTGTGTGTGTGTGTGTGTGTGTGTGCGCGTGTGTGTGAATCTCAAGATAAGCTCCAGACAGACTGATTCTCAGTTACTGGAACATGAAGGTGAAGAAATATCAAGCATGAAAGTCATTCGAGGTTCAAAGGCTCCTTTCAAATCCATGTTCCTTGCGGTTTCTTTTCCAAAAATGATAAGGGCGACACAAGAACACATTTTGATATTTCAACAAATCTGAGGAATTTGGCATCAGGCAGCCTCCTGTGTTTCTGTGCTACCTGAGGACGTGATGATGTCACAGGATGTGGAGGGCTCAACTTCCTGTCTGGCCTGAGGCTTTATCGATCCAGTTAAATGCTCGTTATGGCGGAGTAATTAGCTCACAGAAGACCATAGAATGAGAAGTTCATGTTGAAGGTGAAGTTTGTCATTTCTATGGCACTTCGATCTAAAAAGAAATTCAGGCCAGCTCTTCGCACACCTTAAATAAATGCATGGTTGCAAGTTAAACACTCTAATGTATTTTTTAATTAACTTTAAGGTTGCTAACATTAGCTCTGTTGACATAATACATGTGATCATTACATCAACTTAATATTGTGTGTTATTAAACTGAAATTAAGTTAATGGCTCCTCTCAGAGTTAATTTTTTTAGTAAGTTGCAGTAATAAAATCATCTTGATAACTTTGAAAATCAGACAGTGGATTTCTAGTTCCCAGCATGCTTTGCAGAGGAATTTAATAAGGAGATTAAATGTTTAAACTAAGTGTAATTGTATGTGTTGTTTTAGTAAAGGGAAAAACCTTAACCTTGACATTTAAAGGAGTTTCTGTTATGTTGCCGTTTTTGTGGTCATAGTTGGTGCCAATATGAACATTAACACTACATTGACCATAAGATTGCGCTAATGCTAATTGCAATAATGCCTGACCTGTTCATTAAATGTGCATGTTAAATAGGTAACATTCATAGATATATACACTAGATATCGCCTTGGGGTTCTAAGCATGCGTCAAAACCCACGGGGATTAATAAAGCTCTAAACAAAAAACAAAAAAACAAAAAAAAAAAACGCCGCCATCTTGGAACAGGGGTCTTGTCATAGGAAGTAGCTGGTAACGCTGCTATCTCCGCCTGCACTTCAGATTCATGGATGATGGCGGACTTTTGTGCTGCGTATGATGTTCACACGAACGAAATCTGAACTAGGAGAATGTTTTTAAAAAAAAATATATATATTATTTTCTCTGGACTCAATGATAAATACATGTCTGGCCGTTGGAACGAACCAAAAAAACTAGAAAATCGCATTCATGGCGATTTATGGTGAATTTATTTCCGTTAGACCTTTGCCTACATTGACGCTGATGCACTAAAGAGGAGGGCTCCCCTGTTCATGATGGCGGCTCTATTGACGCATTCGTTCAAATGAACTGGCGTAGCCAAGGAGATCTAGTGTATATATCTATGGGTAACATGCTAGCTATGGGTAACGTGCTATGCTAGCTGCTAATTTGAACTGAAACCGTTGCGATTAATTTCTTCCAGGCAAATCTTAAGTTTCTCTAACTCAATGAAGTTTGTTGGTTTAACATGATTTCATTAGAGGTTGTCATAACTCAAAAAGCACCAGTGAGTCCATATTCATCAGGATATTGTACAGGATATTGCTTTGGATCAGTCTGAGCTATTTCTCTGCAGAAGTTATCGTCTCGTAAAAGATTACTGGTTTGAACTAGAGTTGCAGGTCTCTCTTAGCCGCAAGTGCTCGTCAATGCAGGCATCTATTGTTATTGTATCTCCAGTAGTTTGTTATTGCTGTTGTTCCGACTTTTCCGTTTATTTTTATTGTGAAACAACGGCATGGGCAAGTGCAGCCATCTTGTGAATGTGGACAAAAGCTCTAGGTGGCGTTAGAAAATTTACACCAAGCGCACTGTACGCATATGCATAAAAAATGAAGTAAACTTTGGGCTTTACTTTTCAAAGTAATCAGAGTTTCCGAGTAATCAGAGTTTTTGGTCGCACATTATATTTGATGACCTTAAAGGGATAGTTCACCCGAAAATAATTTTTTTTGTCATCATGTACTCACCCTCATTTTGTTATAAACTCATTAAAGGATTAGTTCACTTTTTAAAAAAACTTTTGCTGATAATTTACTCACCCCCATGTCATCTAAGATGTCCATGTCTTTCTTTCTTCAGTCGAAAAGAAATGAAAACATTTATTGATTTTTGATGTTTTTGATGAAAACATTCCAGGATTTTCCTCCATATAATGGACTTCAACAGGACCCAAACGGTTCAAGGTCCAAATGACAGTTTCAGTGCAGCTTCAAAGGGCTTTAAACGACACCAGACGATGAATAAGGGTCTTATCTAGACAAACCATCGGCATTTCACAAATAAATAAAAAAGTTTCAGTTTTATAAGTCAAGTCAAGTCAAGTCACCTTTATTTATATAGCGCTTTTTACAATACAAATTGTTTCAAAGCAGCTTTACAGAGATAACAGGAAAACAATGTTGTAATAGTATTGTTAAATTCAAAATTAAATGTTAAATGTCCCCAACTAAGCAAGCCAAAAGCCAATGGCGACAAAGGCGAAGAGAGGCGAAAAAGGCAACAGTGGCAAGGAACCAAAACTCCATCAGATGACAGAATGGAGAAAAAAACCTTGGGAGAACCCAGGCTCCACAAATGATAAGCACACATTTTTTTTCTTAATTAAAAAAATAAGCACAAATGCTCACCTTGCTCTGTTCTGTGATGCGCGTTCGTGACACAAAGACATTTGAATATGTGTATATGGTCCTCCTTCCTCACATTCGTAAACACTGACTCGGTACTTCCGCCGAAGCGTGACCTTTTCAACGTAATTACGTATTACGTGAGTCACGAACGCGCATCACAGAACAGAGCAAGGCGCGCATTTGTGCTTATAAAACTTAAACTTTTTTATTTATTTGTGAAATGCCGATGGTTTGTCTAGATAAGACCCTTATTCATCGTCTGGTGTCGTTTAAAGCCCTTTGAAGCTGCACTGAAACTGTCATTTGGACCTTGAACCGTTTGGGTCCCGTTGAAGTCCATTATATGGAGAAAAATCCTGGAATGTTTTCATCAAAAACCTTCATTTCTTTTCGACTGAAGAAAGAAAGACATGGACATCTTGGATGAAATGGGGGGTGAGTAAATTATCAGCAAAAGTTTTTTTAACTTTTCTAATCCTTTAAGGGTTTCGTTCATCATTATTATTTTGCCCTGTTTTTACTTCATAATCAATCAAAACCTTGATAATTTCCCTCTGTTTGTTTCCTGTGAGGCACTTCCCAGTTTAGGAGCATCAACATTTAAAAGAGCATGAACCTCTCGAGTAAATCTAACATCTGAGATCTGGACTGGGTTCCTACTCGAGTGATCACCTATGAAGACTAATATTCCTGTCTCTCTCTCTCTCTCTCTCTCTCTCCCTCTCCCTCTCCCTCTCTCTCTCTCTCTCTCTCTCCCTCTCCCTCTCTCTCTCTCTCTCTCTCTCTCTCTCCCTCTCCCTCTCCCTCTCCCTCTCTCTCTCTCTCTCTCTCTCTCTCTCTCTCTCTCTCTCTCTCTCTCTCTCTCTCTCTCCCTCTCTCTCTCTCTCTCTCTCTCTCTCTCTCTCAGGTTGTGCAGTCTGACCCTGAAGAAGTTGATCGTTCTGAAAGAGTTGGACCGCGAGCTCAGTTCTGTCGTCATCGCTGTCAAGATACAGGTAAGCGGACCTGTGTGTGTGTGTGTGTGTGTGTGTGTGTGCTCTGCGTTTGGTATCACACAGGCTCAGAGCTTTACACAAGACACCGTGGTAACTGAGCTGTTGCCAAGGCGACAGCTTGCTCAGTGGGAAGATGGGATTGAACGCAATAAGATGGCAGTTGGGGGGGAGAAGTGCATTGTGGGATACATTGAGAGGGTAATTTCAGAGCACTTGGAGGCACTCTGCATTCCACATAGGGCGCTCTGGTCACACTGCTTGTGTTTGGGACTTTTGTAAGGCTTTGACAGTTTCAGAAGAGAAATATACAGTAGTTGGCTAGGAAAACTGACAATTTCACCCTTTATTCAAATATTAATAACAGATTTTGTAAGCATATTGTGTAGTTGTGTTTGGAGTCAGTTGTTTTATTTGTGATAATAATGCAATGAAACATGACAAATTGTGCGACATAATTTTTGGTCAAGCTGTCAAATTATGCTAAAACAAGAGACAACCATCAAAATATTAATAACTGATTATGATGTAGAAGCTTTTTTTTTTCTATGCATTTTTTTTTGCCAAATATTTTTGTCAGTTAAATATCTTAAAGTTTTTTTGTTGTTGTTTTCCCTCATATTTAAAAACGGAAATATTTTCCTCATATTTTGATGGTTTAATCAAACTAGTAGGGTCATTAAAATCAAATATTTCCTTCGGACCACTACTGTATATATACACTCACCGGCCACTTTATTAGGTACACCTGTCCAACTGCTCGTTAACACTTAATTTCTAAGCAGCCAATCACATGGCGGCAACTCGGCATGTGCATTTAGGCATGTAGACATGGTCAAGACAATCTCCTGCAGTTCAAACCGAGCATCAGTATGGGGAAGAAAGGTGATTTGAGTGACTTTGAACGTGGCATGATTGTTGGTGCCAGAAGGGCTGGTCTGAGTATTTCAGAAACTGCTAATCTACTGGGATTTTCACGCACAACCATCTCTAGGGTTTACAGAGAATGGTCCGAAAAAGAAAAAACATCCAGTGAGCGGCAGTTCTGTGGGCGGAAATGCCTTGTTGATGCCAGAGGTCAGAGGAGAATGGCCAGACTGGTTCGAGCTGATAGAAGGGCAACAGTGACTCAAATAACCACCCGTTACAACCAAGGTGGGCAGAAGAGCATCTCTGAACGCACAGTACGTCGAACTTTGAGGCAGATGGGCTACAGCAGCAGAAGACCACACCGGGTGCCACTCCTTTCAGCTAAGAACAGGAAACTGAGGCTACAATTTGCACAAGCTCATCGAAATTGGACAATAGAAGATTGGAAAAACGTTGCCTGGTCTGATGAGTCTCGATTTCTGCTGCGACATTCGGATGGTAGGGTCAGAATTTGGCGTCTACAACATGAAAGCATGGATCCATCCTGCCTTGTATCAACGGTTCAGGCTGGTGGTGGTGGTGTCATGGTGTGGGGAATATTTTCTTGGCACTCTTTGGGCCCCTTGGTACCAATTGAGCATCGTTGCAACGCCACAGCCTACCTGAGTATTGTTGCTGACCATGTCCATCCCTTTATGACCACAATGTACCCAACTTCTGATGGCTACTTTCAGCAGGATAATGCGCCATGTCATAAAGCTGGAATCATCTCAGACTGGTTTCTTGAACATGACAATGAGTTCGCTGTACTCAAATGGCCTCCACAGTCACCAGATCTCAATCCAATAGAGCATCTTTGGGATGTGGTGGAACGGGAGATTCGCATCATGGATGTGCAGCCGACAAATCTGCGGCAACTGTGTGATGCCATCATGTCAATATGGACCAAACTCCCTGAGGAATGCTTCCAGCACCTTGTTGAATCTATGCCACGAAGAATTGAGGCAGTTCTGAAGGCAAAAGGGGGTCCAACCCGTTACTAGCATGGGGTACCTAATAAAGTGGCCGGTGAGTGTATATAAGGGTCTCACAGATATTATATGTATTACTGAGGTAAATAGCAGCATTAGTGGGGCTTTAGTGTTGTCATGACACTGTTTTTTTTTTCATGACAATTAAAATTTAATGCAACACTATCTTTGCCTAAAAAGACTGAAACGGTTAAACGTATGCAAGACAGAAAGGACAAATCAAAATTCAGCATGCAAATTATTGCAAGACAGATGACCAATCAACATTCACTTACGGTGACATTGTTGTTTTTGTTATTGGCTAGATTTTAAATGGCAAGCATTTTTATCAATGGGTTATGGGGAGATTTTTCAACTTTAAGGCCAAGAATTGGTGGTTTGGTGCGATTAACATTTTAATGAACAAAAATGTTTACATGAAAATTTGACCAAATTTCCCTGCTAGGCAGTGTGAATCTTACATGCAATACTTAACATAAAATTTTTAAAGCGAATTAAAAAAAACAAATGTTTGAGAGTAATCAGTGCACTGTAATATTTCAATGAAATAATAATCAATAATTTTAGAATTTTTTTTAATTAAAGATTTTTTAATAACAGGATTTTTACACAAATCCTTCCCTAATTTTCCCCTTACATTACTGCAATGAAAAAAAAATCATTACAATTTAATTTGTTAGAATTATTTAAAGTATGGGAAGTATTTATTATGGTTATTAGTCAATCAAATGTTTCTAAACATGATAAATGTTTTAAAATTTATTATGCTTTTTTTTTTTTTTTAGATAAACGTAAAATAGAAAATAAGATGTCTCTCCTCAGGCCGTGGATGTCAGCTTACATGTTCAAACACATAATAATTGCATGTATTAACACATTAACTTTGACAGCACTATTATTTAAGGTAGTATATTATATCAAGGTAGTATTACAGGAATTATTACAGTTTTACAGTAATGCTAATACAAGAATGATGTCAAAATCAAGAGGTTAAAAATAATTTGCAATACAGTAATGTTTAGGAACACATTTGCATGAAAATAATGTCACAATGCAAACTGGAACAGGAATGAGTGTCAGTGATATTTAAGGCAGTCTGTAGGTGAATCTTTAGTGTCAGTGATATTTAAGGCGGCCTGTAGGCGAATCTTTAGTGTCAGTGATATTTAAGGCGGCCTGTAGGCGAATCTTTAGTGTCAGTGATATTTAAGGCGGCCTGTAGGCGAATCTTTAGTGTCAGTGATATTTAAGGCGGTCTGTAGGTGAATCTTTAGTGTCAGTGATATTTAAGGCGGCCTGTAGGCGAATCTTTAGTGTCAGTGATATTTAAGGCGGCCTGTAGGCGAATCTTTAGTGTCAGTGATATTTAAGGCGGCCTGTAGGCGAATCTTTAGTGTCAGTGATATTTAAGGCGGTCTGTAGGTGAATCTTTAGTGTCAGTGATATTTAAGGCGGCCTGTAGGCGAATCTTTAGTGTCAGTGATATTTAAGGCGGCCTGTAGGCGAATCTTTAGTGTCAGTGATATTTAAGGCGGCCTGTAGGCGAATCTTTAGTGTCAGTGATATTTAAGGCGGCCTGTAGGCGAATCTTTAGTGTCAGTGATATTTAAGGCGGCCTGTAGGCGAATCTTTAGTGTCAGTGATATTTAAGGCGGCCTGTAGGCGAATCTTTAGTGTCAGTGATATTTAAGGCGGCCTGTAGGCGAATCTTTAGTGTCAGTGATATTTAAGGCGGCCTGTAGGCGAATCTTTAGTGTCAGTGATATTTAAGGCGGCCTGTAGGCGAATCTTTAGTGTCAGTGATATTTAAGGCGGCCTGTAGGCGAATCTTTAGTGTCAGTGATATTTAAGGCGGTCTGTAGGTGAATCTTTAGTGTCAGTGATATTTAAGGCGGCCTGTAGGCGAATCTTTAGTGTCAGTGATATTTAAGGCGGTCTGTAGGTGAATCTTTAGTGTCAGTGATATTTAAGGCGGCCTGTAGGTGAATCTTTAGTGTCAGTGATATTTAAGGCGGCCTGTAGGCGAATCTTTAGTCTCAGTGATATTTAAGGTGGTGTGTAGGTGAATCTTTAGTGTCAGTGATATTTAAGGCGGTCTGTAGATGAATCTTTAGTGTCAGTGATATTTAAGGCGGTCTGTAGGCGAATCTTTAGTGTCAGTGATATTTAAGGCGGTCTGTAGGTGAATCTTTAGTGTCAGTGATATTTAAGGCAGTCTGTAGGTGAATCTTTAGTGTCAGTGATATTTAAGGCGGCCTGTAGGCGAATCTTTAGTCTCAGTGATATTTAAGGTGGTGTGTAGGTGAATCTTTAGTGTCAGTGATATTTAAGGCGGTCTGTAGATGAATCTTTAGTGTCAGTGATATTTAAGGCGGTCTGTAGGCGAATCTTTAGTGTCAGTGATATTTAAGGCGGTCTGTAGGTGAATCTTTAGTGTCAGTGATATTTAAGGCAGTCTGTAGGTGAATCTTTAGTGTCAGTGATATTTAAGGCAGTCTGTAGGTGAATCCTTAGTGTCAGTGATATTTAAGGCGGTCTGTAGGTGAATCTTTAGTGTCAGTGATATTTAAGGGGGTCTGTAGGTGAATCTTTAGTGTCAGTGATATTTAAGGTGGTCTGTAGGTGAATCTTTATATGTCACTCCCCACAGGAAACGACTGTGTCACCCATTCAGGGAGGATTAGAGCACATCCTCTTAGGGAACATGAAGGGCACTTGTTTCGCCCCCTCATCTATTCCTGATGGATCATTGAACGGGGTCTCTGTGTCCTTCAGACACTGAAAATAAAGCTTTTGTTATACTCTCTAAGCTTTGCCTCAGTGATTAAAATAATGTCTGTTCATCAAAAGGCCTGAAGACAGGTTTCTGACAGATATCTCATTATTTCTCCCAAAAGTGTCCGCTTGAATCCACACTTTGAAGGCCTCAGCATTCACGGCTCTTCCCGACACCGGCAGACTCAGCGCGCTTTTACTTTTCATTCAGAGCTTGTTAGTGCAGCGAGACACTTTCTCTGTCTCTCTCTCTTTGACGCTTTTACAGAGAAACCTTGATGGATGGATGTATTCTGTGGTTTCCAAAAGAGCTTCTTCACATCAAATTAAGGCCCTGGTATACTTCATGCAAAATTGAAGAATGAATTGATGTGACGTAATTTTGTACAAAATCAGGCCAAAACCAAGTTTGTTTCATGAGTTCAAAACAGCCTGACTTTCTGGGAAAGTTTTCTGGCAAACACTTTCAAACTCCCATTGGTCAGTGGCGATGATGTCATAGGTGGGTGTGGCTCCGAGGCTCCGCCTTCTTCGGTGACGTGTGGCCGTCGAGTGTGTAAAACATGAACACACTGGAGAGACACTTTATTGTAGACACTGACTCTGTTTTTGCATGTTTAATACTGTAAAGCTAATCTAAAGTAATCTATTGTACAGTATAAGTGCTGTATAAATAAACGCGATGTGACTGGAGTGCTGATCTGAATTGCAGAGCTGGTTCAAACATCCACATCTCTACGATCAGATGCTCTCTGAACTGCTGTTTTCTCACCACCGTCAGTTTTGTTGTGTGTTTATGTTGTTATTGAGAGGAAAGCGCGTGGCACATTCACAGATTCATGTAAACGCTGACCTCAGCATTGCAGTCTTCACTGGGATGTTCACTAACAGTATAGCGCTAGTCAGATATTTCAAACTTCTTTTTTACCCCTACGCAAACACTGAAAAATAACTTCGCTGTATGTTTATCGTGGCCTTTATTGCCAATAGTCAATAAAAATGATCAATAAAATGTTGTGCCTACCAAAAATAAGGACTACTGAAAAATCACTTTTAAAGCGGCACTATGCAGGATTTCAGTTTTTGTCAAACAGTGACCCCTAGAGTCGCTGTGGAGTACTTGTACTGTCGTAAATAGCACTCACGCAGAGATGTCTCTGCACTCCCGGTCTGATCCCCTCCCCCTGTACACCGGTACCTGTTCAGTAGGATTGAAGCTGTAACGAGTGGAAATAAGATGTGGCCCCTTTAAGAGCTGCGCGCGCCCTGTTGAACTGTCGGCAGTCTGTATTGTATGTGCGGCTCGAACACCACATGTATACGGCGCCGGGTTATTTCTGTTTGATGCTCATTTTAGCAGATCTTTCTTGCCGTAAAGCAATTCGTTACATCGCGAGACCTGACATCATGCGACACTTCCTGATGCTGCGGCCGGCGGCCCGCCGGTTCATAGTTGCAAGTGTGTTTTTCCGCTCACAGGCAACAGGGGGGGGAGACCCCCCTTCGCTGGGGGTCTGAACAGCGAGACGCCCACCATTCAACCCGAAAATAGTCATATAACCATTGCAATAACTCTGAAGCTGTTCTGTTAAGCTAAAAATCCTGCATAGTGCTACTTTAATTTGCCATCTGTTTGTATTTATGCTGCATGTAATCAGGTGTACTATTTTAAAAAATGTCATCTGAACCAGCGACAAACAGCATCGAGAAGTAGTTTGCCAAACTTTACATTTACCCACCGTGGTAAATTATTCATTGTTCACTGGTATACAGAACGTTGACTAGAACAACAACAAACAAAAAAAAGAGCAAAACAGTATCTAGATTGACTCTAGGTGCGTTTCCATTACAGATTTGCAATTTTTCTCTAAATGCCGACAAAAAACGATTGCGAAATGACGGCGTTTCCATTAACTTGACATGTTATGCGACCAAATAAAATTCCTAAAATCATTTCGACGGATGTTGTGGGTTTATGTATATCCCAGCCACAGCACTGGCCATTATTATTAGCAGAAGGAGACGTGTGTGTGTGTGTGTGTGTGTGTGTTATCCAAGCATTATTGGCCAGGAAAGACCCTGTGAGCTTATGAGGAGTTTCTGGTGTTTCTCCATCATTTCTTCTTCCAGCTCATGATTGTGGCGTTTCTTTGAGGTTTATAATCCAGTATTCCTCACAATTCCTTTGTTTAGAGTTTAGAGTTTAATAAAGAACTCTGTCTTGTATTCTGTCCAAACACACTGCGTCATCTACGTCAGGTGACTGTAAACGCGCAAAAACTGTTTCCATTGCTGTTTTGTGAAATATTTCTTTTTCGAATTGCCTGAAAAACCTCCTCATGATGAGAGCGTAAAAAGTTTTTGGCGATAATTGGAGTTTTTGTGAAATCGACGTGTTTCCATTGGGCGTAGGCCTATTTTCAATTCGCTATTTCAATTTGCGCAATTTGAAGGGTAATACTAAACTGTGCTCAAAAACTCACTTTTTCTGTTTTCCAATTTAGTAGTAGTAGTAGATGTGTACATTATATCACCTTGTATTAGCATGCCAGCCCATACCGTGACTCGCCTCAGATGTGCCGATGTGCCAAACGGACAGTGACTGGAATGGTTCAACACATTCAGTGTGACTCACTCATTTTCTGTCTTGTTTTATGCTTTCGCTGTCGAACCATACGGACAACATTTCAATTTGCGCGCAGCAGACAGTACTCAGTGACGTCAAATTCATTGCGTGGGTTTATTCGCTTTGATTCGCAGGAGTTTCTTAAGTGATGTTTAATGAGAATACATGTCTTTCCATGTTCTCAGGGCTCAAAGCGCATCCTGCGGTCGAACGAGTACATGCTCCCGCCCAGCGGGCTGATGGAGACGGACCTGGAGCTCACCTTCTCCCTGCAGGTATTATATTATATTATATTACAGTATATTATATGCACATTTATGCGGAAACAAAAGTTCATCAGTTAAAGCAATCATGTCTCTTCAGAAGACTTGGATTTAACTCTCAAATAATTGTACGATATCTTTATGAAAGTTGTGGGTGAATTGACTTTTAATAGAGGGACAGAAATCTCTCAGATTTCATTAAAAATATCTTCATTTGTGTTTCCATGAGGAAAAAAAGTTTGGAACGACATGAGAGTAAATGATGACGTATTTCTCATTTTTGGGAGAACTAACACTTTAAGCACTATTCCCATAGGATTTGCTTTCTTTGAGTTTCATTTATAAATAGAGTACATCTGTGATTTCATGTGGCAATTTGGACGGGACTAGGTGAGTGTCTATTATGTGGCCATTATAGAGGGTCATGTGATCTGAATATGTGCATCACTTAATAAATTAATTGAAATAAGACTTGTATATGTGATTAATTATTACATATAAAATTAATTTGGAGCCAAGGTACCTATTGTATCCGTTGGCGTTCTTCTCCTTCTTCCATGTCTTCTTATTCTTCCTCTCCGGAAGTCTGTGGCAGCCCATAGAAAGCTTGCAGGAGAGTTGTGAAATTTGGCACACAGACAGAGGACAGTCTGAACTGTCATCAAAGCAGATTTGGAGTCTCTAACTCAATCCCTCTAGCGCCACCAACTGTTCAAAGTTGCACTTACGTTTATGCTAATAACCTTTGAACCATAGAGGGCCAGAAACAGACTCTTCAGACCGTGCTGACAAAAAGTAATGGAATTCAAATTGATTCGTCAAACGCTCAAATTAATTTCATGAAGATCCCGGGAAATGAACGTGAGGCTATTCTCCACAACTTGTGCGACCTGAGGCTACCCGCGCAGTTTCGGGGCAGTGCCACCTAGTGGTCAGCAGATATGAAAAATGTCTCTTTTTGCTTATAACTTTTAAATGGTGTGGCAAAAAAAAAAAAAAAAAAGCCTTTTTAGATTCGGTGCAGCATGCCGAGTCATACGATACCCAATTTTGGGCGTACTCAAAAAGTTTTGGGGCAGCGCTACCTGATCTTAATAGATTCCTTGGGTCATGCCTAGCCTGGTAATACCAAACTCTGCTACTTCGCTTTGCTTCGTAGACAGAGTCTGGAGTGGCATCACTGAAAAGTGTTTTCTTTATCGCGAGGGGGCGCTTGTCTGAAGTATTAAATCATTGGTTACCCGTAAGTCAATCACATAACGTTTGGTTATGCGCCAGCTCAGCCGCATCGAACTAAACCTGTAAACACATAACGTTATATGATGCGAAAACTAAACCATCGAGCGAAATACCGGATTGAAAATGGCTGTGAACGACTTTTGTAGATTATGTGAAGTAAATCTGCGCATCCACGGCACAATCGGGGCCTCTAAACTAATATTTGACAGTAGAGAGAAACAGGAAAATATTTGCAGCCAACTGTCAAAGTTAGGATTAGTTCTGTTAAACACAGCTCTTTGTTCATCTCGAGTCTGTCGGAAATGATGCAACTTAATTGCAAGATTACAGCATGACATGGCAATATTTAAGAACTGGAAAAGAAAGGAGACACTGACCTGTCAAAAGGGTGCTAGTTCGAGCTCGACAGATAAAAGAGACGAGATACTCCCTCTGTCGGGAGTACGGCCACAACATCTCCTCCATTCAAAATGTTTAACAAACACTCTTCTTGTTCGGGCTTCAGTTTGCAAATGCCAGGAATATTCTCCACAACAGAGCGAATTGCACCCCGTGTCTCCATATCCGCGGTCGTTTTCGATTTCCCCAATCTTAAACTCGGCGCTTAGCGTCTACGTCACGGCTCTCAGCCCGCCCTCTGTTCGTTGATTGGCTGGCTGTTTTCAGGCCGGAGGAAAACGAAAAGACATGCCGCTGTCTCAGACTGAGTACAGAAGCGAAATTAAATAGAGCGGAAGTACGAAGTCTGACGCAGTCAGGCTAGGTCATGCCCAGAACACAGACACAATTTTTTTAAGTCGGCCGAACTTCCTGTCCGCCATTTTGATTTCTTTAAAAACCTACTTTTTCAAACTCCTTCTGGACCATTGGTCCGATTTTCACCGAAATCAAATCGTATCATCTTTAGACCATGCTAACGACCCTGAGGCTGTATCTCTGCAATGCTTCGGCATATTGACATATATAACTTTGCATGCGTCATTGTCACCTCACCACATCAATTTGGTCACCGCGCCACCTATTGGTCAAAGATTACTTGTGACTGTATCTATGATTTTTCAGGCAAATCATCTTAAAATGTCTTAAATTGCTCATTGTTGCAGTTTGCCTGATGCTTCCAGCATGGCTGGCTTGACTTATCGTGCCTTCTCTGTGCTTGGCCCCTTAAAGGGTTACTTCACCCAAAAATTTAAATTCTGTCATCATTCACTTTCATCTTTTCATCATTTACCCTTGAAGTCCCAGCTTGTGATTCCTCCTGTCATTTCCAGCTATTGCTTCTAATGTCAATAATAAAGGCTAAAATATAACAGAATAAAAAAGGTCTTACATGTTGGAAAAAATAAAAAGTAGAAAATATATTTTGTTATTGCAGTGTACATAACTGTAATTGAAAAATAAACCAAAATGAATCCAATGCGTTGTCGGACTACCTTTACTTTGGAAATTGTTTTAAATAGTTGTATGTATGTATATATAATTTTCCCACAAAAATATGCATATTTTGATTTTCATATATCATTTTGATTCTATTGTGTTTTTTTAATTACGCATAGGGATCTAGTTGCATTTTTAACAGAGAACATGTTTAAGAATGTATTAATTACTTAAAACATTCTATTCCATTCATGCAGAAAAATTTAATTTCCTCTGAAAGCTTTTACGTTGAAGTACTCAGCAGTCTTTGCATGAAGTGTTTACTTCATTACCACTTTCCCTTTGTTTCTTCCAAGAACCCTTTCTCGGTTCAGGTCACTCTAAGAGTTGTTTTGACAGGAAATATGAGATTTCATCTAATAAAGTGTGTGTGCTAGCATTGTCACATTGTTGCTTATGAAAATGATGTAATACGAAGCAACAGTATGCACCAAATCGCTGTTGTACTGTCGTACTTCCTTTCTTTAGTACCCACATTTCCTGAAGAGAGATGCCAACCGGCTGCAGATCATGCTTCAAAGGAGGAAACGCTATAAAAACAGAACTATTCTGGGCTACAAGACGCTGGCTGTCGGTGTTATTAATATGGCTGAGGTACGGACAAATGAATCACTCGAGCCCGGTGTCCGGTTCATTGAAACTTGTGTCAGACAGACTGTGACCCTTCTCCAGTAGTAAAATTAGCACATACTCACAGCTTTCATGTGTGGTCAATATGTCGATACTCGTTCTCTCACATCACACATTAAAGAAGCCATATGCATCGATAGCTTAGTAGTGATGCATTGCCTCTGGTTTGCCAGCTCTTTGACAGTAATGGCTGATATTTACATTCTGCATAGATTCACCAAAGTGCTGTTAGGCTGTAGTGGCAGATATTTATATTGGCCAGCCCATGTGAAAAATAAGTGACCTAAATCGTATTGAATGCAATGTGTATTTAATATATATATATATATATATATATTTTATTTTTTTTAACTGTACTTGCAGATAATATTAATGCAATGAAAGGCCACTTTAGAGAGTACATTTTCATGACTATGTTTGTTTCTAAACAATTAAGTACACTTTTAAATCGTTATGTTTTAATAATCTTTTTTTTTGCTTCCCAATTAACCTGAATTCATCCTACATGACATTTTCCATAAAAATTTGATTTTAGTATATATGTAAATATAATATATATATTCTTATCAGTACATTCATCACTAAACATTTCAAATACAATAGAAGTAATTAGGAAATTGCATATAGAGATGACCTTAAGTCCTACGTAAATGGGTGAAAAAAAACACTCAACATTTTTTTCATTTGCAGATAATATAATATTAATGAAATAAAAGGCCACTTAAGAGAGTCACTTTCATGACTATGTTTCTGAACACACTTAAGTACACTTTTAAAAACTGCACTTGTAATAGTGTCAAATTAGCATACTAAAGCACATGAAAATTATATAATATATAATAATATACTAATATATTTTCAATGTACTAAATTGCAACTTCATCATTATAAATGTCATGACATATAAGTTGCAATAGAAAACCAATAGATTTTGCGAAGGGTGAGAAAGTATCAGTTCGCTAACTCATTAAAATGCAAATATGATTGAGTTCTCTGAACGATTGCATGGATATTCATTGCGACATAAGTGTAAGTGCAAAATGTTCCTTCTCTTATATTTGTAAGATTCTCTCAACTCAAGTTCATAATCATTAGAGCGTTAGAACGCTCAGCGACTATTTCTTCTTGTTCTTTTGTTTCATGACTGATATTCTTAAAGAGGTCTATTATTTAGGAGTGTTAGGAGGGGGGTCTTAATGTGAGCGTAGACCTACTGGTACATTATATTCAGCTGTGAAGCTTTCTGAAAGTTATTCTCTGCAGTTTCACCCCCACAAATTCCAAACTCCTCTCTGCTGAGATTCCAGTGCTAATCATATTCAGTAGAGACTCACCGTAGAAAACCTTAGTGGACTATTCATCAGTCCAAGAGTTCGGTGAGGAATGCCAACCTTGAAAAGACCAAAACTGAGGCTTTCAGAAACTGAAAAACAAGGACAAGAAGGCTATATTCAGAAACCCCTGTTTGCGTGTCACTTATTTCCGAGCGTGTGTGTTTGCAGGTGATGCAGCACCCGACAGATGGAGGCCAGATTTTAGGCCTCCACAGTAACGTGAAGGAAGCACCGGTGCGTGCAGCAGAGCTGAGTGTTTACTCGCTGTCCAGTCAACCCATCGACCCGGAGGACGGCAGTGGCCAGCCAGAGACAAAGGCCAAAGCTTCAGGTGACTCACACTGATGGATCAATGTATCAAAAAAGAAAAAAAGACTCGAAAAGTGTGTCACAATTAGTGTTGTTTGACGAATTTTCATTGGCGAAATCCAATAGGATTTCAGGAATCCACACAATCATGAATTTTGTGTGAGAACTAAGATTGAACAATACTTCTTCAGCATTGATTCATGTTAGTTAATATTAATTTCAACATTTACTAATACATCATTAAAGTCAAAGTTTGTGTTTGTTAACATTAGTTAATGCACTGAACTAACATGAACAAACAATGAACTAACATTAACAAAGATTAATAAATATTGTAACAAATGTATTGCTCATTGTTAGTTAGTAAATACAATAATTCATGTTAACTAATGAACCGTATTGTAAAGGGTTACCGATTTTCCAATGGAGGTTTTGAATATCTACTCTATTGACGACCTTTCTTGCTCACGAAATTTATCAAAATTTCATAAATGCGACCGCATCTTAATGGGAAGGAAGGGAACATATGAAGGCCAGATCTTTAACCACTACACCAAACCACCCTTTATATCCAGTTACATTATTCCATCAGTGATTAGCTTTGTTTATGTTCAGTCATTACATTGACCATAAGATGCTAATGGGTAGTTTGAATGCATTAGGCTGCAATAAAGATAAACGTCCCCCGGAAACTCTCTCTCCCACCAAACATCCTCCCATTCATCCTCTTTAAACACACACAGAGAAAGTGACTGATGCTGTGGTACATTAAAAGGGAAAGTTGCTTTAGCAGCTCAAGTGTTCTCAAATTGGAGCTATAAAATTGCTGCGTGTTTTGAATGAATCGTTTTAATGCTTTGGATTTTTCTGTTGGTCAGATGGTGCTGTATGTCTGAGGCCTTTGCTGCAATAAAATGTCATGGGGTCATTAAATGTCTCTGTCTCTTTGCAGACCGTTCTCCAGATATGGATAATTATTCTGAAGATGACGATGACAGTTACTCATCAGAGCAGGAGGCGAGCGATGACGCTGTTCAAGGCCAGGTCAGGAGTTCTTGCTCGCATGTTTTTATCATTGTTCTGAGAAAGCCCTACATTTTTAAAAAGGGGTGACATTTCTACTTAATTCCCTGATTTCACTATGAATGTAGTCTGTCAGTATCATTGGTCTTGTTGGCATTAGTTTGCACCACATAGAGTATGTTAATTTCGAAATAAAACTGTGTGGGAAGAATTTACTAAAAATTAATTGCATCCACTGACAGCATTGTTTAGAGACTGTTACTGGGTCATCTGTGAATAAGATTGTGAATGTTTTGCATGGTCCAACATGGTTAGTGAATTTCTCCTAAAATCTATCTAAATTTCCTGAACTTCTGTTTTAGGACCTTTATGATGAGGATGATGATGTTCAGCGGAAGCCCAAAAAATCTAGAAGGAAAATGATTCGAACTACATCTATGACCCGGGTATGTACAGTGGCCGGTAGCATAAAAATAGCCATTATGTTAAGACAGTGTCTTAAGTTCTAGTATGACCCACTAGCAGCTAGTCAGGGTCTTACTTTTCGGTATCAAATTAGGCCAATCTTCGTTTTTATGTGACTGATTTAAAAAAGCTATGAACAGTCTAAAAGAAACAACTTTGATGTCTAACTTGTAAGACTAGTCTTAGAGGTTTATGCAACCAGCCCCTGATAACCTCCCTCTGCACTTAATGAACATGATCGGACCCAGGATCGAGCCCTGAGGAACACCATTTGTAAAAAGTCCTTGTATATCAGTTCTGCTAACTGATATGATAACAGTTCTGACTGCTGATATGATTCAGTTGTATTATGTATTGTATTATATCATATTGGCCACCCTGTTCTCTATTGGCATCTGCATATCTTGCCATTACAAAATTCATGTTGGTTGAGCACTAGTAAATTCATCAACACACAATGAGTTCTTCATTGTCACAGCAATACTGTTAGCTGACCCAATCTATCATCCTGGACTTATTGTCTTGACTCAAGTCACTTCAGGCAGCTAGATAGAAACAGAGACAAATTGGCTTTGTGTCCTTAAGGGGGTGTTTGGTTCAGTGTTATCTAGTTCACAGAAGGCCATAGAAGGTGATGTTTTAATCCTCTTGAACTAAGCTCACCATTAGGAACACAAGTGTTAACCCAGGATCAGTTCGTAAACTTGATCAACACTAATGTAGACTTCATTACACTCCTGCCATTCTGAAGCACATTCAGACAACTGCTATGCACTAATATTTAAATGAATCATTAATATAATTCACTTATTGTGTACATACGTTTTCACGTTGTACTTATTTTTTAAATACCCTCATGCAATTACATCTGTTATTAATTTCTGTAGTTACACATATAATCATACTGTTGAATCTACTCCACCCACCTTTATACCTACTTCCATATAACCACACCTATCCTTAACCTTACCAGAAAAGCACAATGAGTTTGTTGCACCTAATAGTTTTTTTATGCAAGTACATAGTAGGTAAAGACACAATATACAGCAGTGTGACCAAAAATTATAAATCCAGATATTTTTCATTTTGTCTTTTGCTTTTACCTATTTTACTGTTTAAACAAAACAAAACAAAAAAGTACCATAATTTTACTGTTTTATGTACCATACGTCTTTGTAACTGTAAACTTGATTCCATTGAACAGACGTTTTTGATGACATATTCTCTCATCTCTCTGTAGCAACCCAATTTCAAGCAGAAGTTTGTTGCTCTCCTGAAGAGATTCAAAGTATCCGATGAGGTGAGATTTTCTTCTCGTCTTTTATAAGTTAAAACAGAGAGAAATACACGTTTGCCTGAAGTTCTGCTCTCTCTACTCTGCGGCCCTGTGCTTTATATCACAACAATCCCCTCAGCCATGAAATTCAACCTTTATAAAAGCGTCCTGGCAATGATTGATCTAGTAGCTGAAATATGAGAGGAGCTGTGATTTTTGCAGTGTAAGATGTGATGTAGATCTCTTCTGAAACTAAACTGCCTGTGTAGCTCTGAGAGGACACATGAGGCCATGATGACTTAGGTCATACATGCTTATATAGCCTCAGGCAAGATTTAAGCAGCTTTACAGTCTTATTGTTAGAGTCTAAGCTTGTTAGTTGGTAGCTGTTTGACTCCTTGACTTCGTCGTCCTCTTGCCTTGACTCAGTTATCCAAACCCTACAGGAAACGATCCAGATTTATTTGGCTATCAGTCCAGCAACTTCCTGATTCAGGGTGATGACACAGATTTGTTGCATTGGCAGGCAGTTCCCTTGAGTAGCATTGCCAATATGGGCTTGTCAGTGCAATAGTTCACTTTGACTGTGTCCTAAATCACCTCCTACACCCTCATTCACTACTCCCTACATTACTCCACCAACAGTTCACTTGAAGCAGTGGATGAAAGCGAGAGAGTGAGTTGCCGTTGCATAGTTTGAGCTGTTTAATAATCATTTGAAACTTCGTGAACTGGCAGTTCCTGCAGTGATGAAAACATTTATCATGGACTCTGCTTTGGAAACTAGCATGTGTAAACCTTAATTAAACAATTTAATAACCAATTAAAAAGGATTTTATACCTGTGTGATATTACGCTGTAGCCACATTGGACCAGCGGTCTGTAATGGATGATTCAGCTGCGGCGCCATCTTCTGGTCAGACGAGGCCATTCATTCGGCATTCGACTCTCACAGGGCATTATGGGTATTCTATAGCCAGTAAGTGTACATCGGTTGTACACTCGTTACTGCGGTGCATTTGGGATTGAATGAATTCACTCGATAACGTCTACTATGGTTTCGGACACCACTACAAATGGCTGTTCCCTCAAATAGTGCCAAATTTCAGGGTACAGGGGGCGATTTCAGACACAGACTTTGGGTGTGTCTCAAATGTATAAAATATTTCAACACCTGTGACGTAAACCTATGGAAAACAATGACTTTGGGGAGTTTCCAATCACAGCTTTCCTGCTGGGAAGTAGTTACAGTAGTTTCTTTTTTTATTTATTATTGAGAAATAAATTACCACCATTCGTAGCACGGCAAAACATACAACAGCGTTGATTTGATGCACAGTTGATTATTTCTGTTTGACTAAAATCCAAACTCAACTAGCTAAAACCACTGTGTGGGGTTTTGCTGTATTCTATCACGACCAAGTTATTGTTCTGATTTGTTTTCCAGCGAGGATAGATGAGCAAAACAATGCTAACGTGAAGTCTGACAGATTCTGTGAATTGAAATTCCTGGGACGTAGAATGTCCACTTAAGGAGGAAGGGATCAGCTATGAACTAACTTGTTTGTTGAACAACTTTTTATCATCCTGGAATAGAAAATAGTGTACTTTCCAGTAAATTCTCATTATTAGGATAAGAAAATTCATAAAAGATTTTGCATGTGCCCCCTTTAGTTTTAGACCATCTCTCTTCCAATTTGTGTGTCTTTTGTTTTCTTTTCCTCAAGGAACTTCTTTCTGTCCTTTAGTCTCAGCTGCCCGAGGAGACACCCTTTATAGTATGAATGGGTCATTACTGGTGATTGTCCGTCCTGTGAAAATTCAGGCTGAGAAAGTTTGAGTTCAATGCCTTCGTTCTTTCTGTACATGTTGTTTCTTTTTTAAATGGATGAATCTCACAACAAAAAATCACATTTTCCCACACAAAATAATTTCTTTAAGCTATTCTAATGATTTTTCATTACTTATTATAATATAAAATTTTTTTTTTTTTTTTTTTTTTGTAACTAAGATTTACATTTTTATACATATCTACATTCAGCTTTTGTTGTGCTGGTTTCAAAAGGTATTGGACTCTGATCCGGTTGATCAAACGCAGGAGGTTGAGGATCTGGACCTGCTGTATGACAGTCTGGAGGTCTATAACCAGAGCGACAGCGGCCCGGAGGTGGAGGACAACGAGAGTCTTCTTAGCACTCCCAAACCCAAACTAAAGTAAGAGTCACGAGTCAAAGCTAAGTCATTTCACACGGCGGCCATCTTTGAAGAGACTCTCGTCAGTGATGGTCGCTTTCGAAATACGCTTCAAAACCTCTTGCTAATAATTTTTTTTCCAACCAGTGACTCAGTGCGCGTATCAAACTGTGAAAGTTACGTGGTTTCAGTAAACGAGGCTTTGTAATGTCATTATGGTTTTGAAATGTTTCGATATTTTCATGGTCCGCCACTAGGGGGCGATGATCTCTGTGTGAGTCTATATGATTTTTACCTGATCTCAGATCAATTTGATACATTTGTAGATATTTAATGACACATTTGCATAATAAACATGAAGAGTTGTAGTTAAAAGTCCAAGCTATAAATAAAATAAACAAAACAAGCCCTACAATTTTACTAAAATTACACATTTTTACACTGTTCACACTGCATGCACACTGTTCTGACCACCAGCGTGTGGCGTTTACACCGCTTCCAAATAGTGAATAATTTTGCGAAGAAATTGATTAGAATTTTTGTAAAGCTTTGTTTCCCCATCACTTCCTCTCGGGCAGCGGTTTCAGTCATGCAAGGGCAGCTCCTATCTTTTTGAGTGGGGAAACATCAAATTATCCAAAGCTGTTCATCAATCTTTCGATTAAATTTCATATTTGAAATCACCAATGAAGTCTGACAACAACTTGTCTCATAAATTTTGTTTCTAAACGCTCAAATAATGGCAAAAAACTGCATTGTTCAGGCTGCATCTGCAGTCCTAATCGTGAGTTTGCATTGCACAATTACTTTACCAATCCGTGATTGGCTATTTTATTCAGAAGGCGGGACTTATTCCGCCATAATGCACTTTCTCCCATTCATAGCCGTATGAGTGCACCGTCTTTGCACATCTAAAGTCTTTGATCATAGTGTTAATCTGATGCATATTAAACACAATAATGGCAAGCAATTTTCAAAATCGCATCTGATTGGCTGGCTTAGAGCAATTTCCAAATTGCCACTTTGTTCCCAGAGTTATTTCCACTTTCACATTTTCCCCTCGGCTCACACTGTGTTGTCGGTTGCAGTGGCTGTTCCTGCTTCTCGATGCTTCAAAACCAGCTCTTAGGATATTTTGTTGCTAAAATTGAAATTTCAATGAACATCGCCAACTGTCTCATTGACTCTCATTGAAAAGGATTGCCTTCCACTGTACACACTTGACTGATGCTGTATCGCTGACCATGAAACCCAACTTTTGGCTCTTGGAGTGTTTTTATATTGTAAATGTGTGTGTGTTTCCCACTCAAGGCCGTTCTTTGAGGGAATGTCTCACTCCAGCTCACAGACGGAGATCGGCAGTTTGCACAGTCAGAAGAGCCAACCGAGAGAGCCGGCCTCCACTGTACGTCTCACTCACACACACACACACACACACACACACACACACACACACACACACACACACACACACACACACACACACACACACACACACACACTCCAGTTATACTGTTATCCTAACGACAAAGACTAAACAGTACACGTCAACACTGGAACTCAGAAACAGGCCTTATATTATATTTTAGTCGATTTTATACACATTTTTACACTTTTTCTTTCTAAATCTGAGGAAAGTCAAGCCAAATCCATCTGTTAATGGACAGGTCCAATAGACCCATTTATCTCATTACTCGATTTTGACAAAATACGTAGTAAGTGCTTTTTGCCTTCATCAGAAATTATTGTAATCCCATTCATTGTTTTAGATTATTATCATTAGGTTTTAGTAGCACTGTGCTAAACTGGTTTTCTGATTACCTGAGTGGTAGAACACAGTGTGTAACAATAGATAACTGTACCTCATCATTACTAGAAGTAAAAATGGGTGTCCCCCAAGGATCAGTTTTGGGTCCTATTTTATTTTCTATTTATAGAAATAATTTAGGTGTAGGTTTGAATCAAACAAAGGCTCATTTTTACGCAGATGACACTATTTTGTACACCTCTGCTACATCATTGAAAGAAGCAATTTATCCTTTACAGTCTGCCTTTAGTCAGGTACAAAAATCTTTGGTAGGATTAAAGTTGGTATTAAATGCTAAAAAAACTAAATTAATGGTCTTTACACGTTCACATTCTCCTATGGATTTCACTATTTTAACACAAAGTGGTACTCCAATAGAGAGAGTGACTTCTTACCTACAAACCTAGGTATTTGGATTGATGATAAATTGTCTTTTGGGGTCCATATTGAAAAAAAACTCAGACCTAAGTTAGGTTTTTATTTTAGATTAAATAGGTGCTTTCCTTATTCAGCAAGGAAAAGGTTGGTGCAGAGTTCATTCTTAACAGGTTTGGATTACGGTGATTTAATTTATATGCACTCTACCTCATTTTTATTAAAAAAAACTAGATGTATTATATCACTCTGCCTTACGTTTCATTACAGATGCAACAGCTAGGACTCACCATTGCACTCTGTATGAAACTGTAAAATGGCCCTCCCTCTCTCTCAGAAGAAAATTTAATCTATTGATTTTTATTGGCAAAGCACTTATGGGTAAATTACCCATTTACAGTTCAAATTTACTTACCAAAACAGTATTTACAGAACAAGGTCGTCAAAAAAAATATTATTAATTATTCCATCAACAAAAACAGAATTTGGTAAAAAAGCTTTTTCATCATATGCACCAAATGTCTGTAATGAACTCCAAAACACCTTAAATTTAGAATCACTTCCATCTATTCATATTTTTAAAAACCTTTTAAAGTCAACTTTGACTGAACGGTGTAATTGTTTTTAACTAGGTACCCTTTAAATTATATGTTTGTATTTACTTAAGTTAAACAAAATGTCTTGTTTGTATATGTATAGTCTATGTATAGAGATTTGTTGTGTAGTATGTACAATTTTTGTCCTGTCTTTTTGTAAGGTTTTTTCTTTGCAACTTTTTGGCCGCCTATCTTGGCCAGGACTCCCTGGGAGAAGAGTTACTGTAACTCAATGGGACTATTCCTGGTTAAATAAAGGTTAAATAATAAAAAAAGGGTCTCCATAGGATTTTTTTTTTGTATGACAATGTGTAAACTCTTAGACAAAGACACATAATCCAAGTGAAGATATAAAGTATTCTTCGTGTGTGTGTGTGTGTGCAGACTGGTGATCTGTTAACAGTGGACAAGAACAGAGCAGTGTGTGGACGATATCCGGATGACCCGACGGTGTTGGACTCCGCCACTGCGGTCAGTAACAATTTCTGTATTATTAAAGTACAGCATTTTACGCACATAAGGTGCTCGTTTCAGGCATTCTCTAATCACAGATAATAATATATAATTTATGCACATAATGTATTTACAAAATGTATAATTTTATGTATATTATAATGTTTATATTATATATTTTCCCCATAAGCGTTTTGTAAAAATATAATATAATTATATTATGACATTCTTATATAATATAATATTATAATATAATCGGCCATTGACCGATTGTTTAAAAATGACCAATGATCAGTGTTGTTTATATCCTGTCAATCAAAAGGAGGAGAAAACACTCATACTGTGTGTGACGAAGATCTCTCGTGTTGAGTTTAGGGCTGCCAAAGTTAACGCGATCAATAACGCATTAAAAGGTTAAAAAAAATAGCGGCGGTAAAGCAGGTTTTATTTGACCCAATGAATCAAGCCAGGGTTGCAGGTCCACAGTTTCTCCTGACATCAAGCTTATTTAAAACATCATTTTCTTCAAACAATGACCAAATCCAACGCTCCATCATCCTTCTTTCATAAGGCTGTCCTGTTCTTCTGTTTCTGTGCACTGACTGCTGATAATTCAAGGCTACGGTCTGTGTCACACACTTAATCAGTTATAATAGTATCTAGTTGTGTGGAAGTCACACACACACACACACACACACACACTTTCAGACACACCACGACTCTGCTTTGTGGCTAAGTGGCCGTCTCCACGGCAACATGACCATTCCTGTGGCCGTGTGAGCCCTTGAGAGAGCGATGCATGTTCCCGGCTGATGTGTGTGTGTGTGTGTGTGTGTGTGTGTGTGTGTGTGTGTGTGCGTGTGCGTGTGTGTGTGTGTGTGTGTGTGCATGCAGGAGCCGGCGGAGGACGAGGCCGCGTGTGACGCCAACATGAGCTGGGACGCCAGCGCAGAGAAGCTAGCAGGAACGGTGGGCAAACTCTGCAAGACCGAGTCGCAGACACTCATGTCGCCGAGGTAACACACTCCCGCCGTCCTGCTCTCCTTCCCCATCTGTCTTCCATCACGCGCTCCCAGTCAGCCCTGCAGACGCTAGTGTTCGCCGTGTGGATGTTTCTGTAACTACAGCCAGTGTGCCAGAGGTTCATTCACTGTGGCTGTGTCCGAAATCTCCACTCAAACCACTACTCCCTACCTCCTATGTAGGGGGTAGGGAGTAGAGCACTATATAGTGAGCTCACCAGCATAATAGAAACACCACTTTCGGACACTACTCGATCGTCTCTCGGCGCCGTTGATTACGTCATTGCTGTCGCCCGTCCGTCTTTTTTACAATCAGCGCAATGCATGATGGTATGTAGGGCTTGGGTTAGTGACCATCGGTTGTACACTACTTTTCAAAATGCATTCTGGGATACATTGAGTGGACTATATAGGGTATAATAATAATCACTATACATTCGGACAGCACTACAAAATGGCAAGCTCACTATATAGTCCACTATATAGTGAGTAGTGGGAGATTTCGGACACTGCATGTGTATTTAAAGGGTTCGTTCACCCGAAAATGATTGACGTCATTTTCCACTCACCCTCATGCCGGTTCAAACACGCACGACTTTCATTCATCTTCCAAATACAGATTAGGTTTGTTTTGACGCTTCCGTTCACCATATTTGATATGCTCTATGCATAAGCCGTCATATAAAATGATCATATCTCTTCAAAAGCCTTGGATTAAACTATTTGATTCTTTTACTTTTTCAATGTGTTTATGAAGCATCCAGGTTTGGTGGTTGTGAAGTTTTGAGTTGTGTTGATGGACTCGATCTGTGTTTTCATCATCTGGATGTAATCTTGGATAAAAAAACGCGATTTTCTCAGCTTTTTGCTCAATGTTACTTTTTTTAATGAAACTTTCCCACATTCTAGTCTTTATAAAAAAAGAATGCATGAAGATAGTTTAAAAAAAAAATTTTATAAGCGAGTTCTTTCAGCGAGTATATTCATACAACTAAATATTCTGGGGGTGTAGCTCTCTTCACAACAATCACAGACACAGGTCGGTTCCTTAAAACGGGCGTTTATTCTTTGGCTCGTCTTGGTTACACCGTGAGAACTGCATTCATAAATGAACATAGTACAAACACATCAGTCTGTTATACAATGCAGTCTTAAAAGAAACGAGATGCACAAAAAAATGATGCTTTCAATACATCAAACAAATATACATGTAAAACAAATACCTCGTTGGCTGCTTGTCATGAAAAGAGGTCCTTGAGTCCTTGTATAACAAAATCTTCTTTACTGTCCCCCCTTTGACTTGAGACAACACTTATTTTAACTTAAATTAAACCTTCAGAGCCTCGTTAGGCGTCCGCTCATCATCAGCCCATCGTTGATGACGCAATGTTTCGTCATTTCCGCTAAAGTGACGCATTCTCGCGCCTTACATTTAAAGAGACATAAATGAATTTACATAACATTACCTCAAATACACATTTTGCATTTTACCTCTAATAAATGAAGACATGAACTTAAGGATTTAATTATAAATGAAATAGCATGAAACAAATGCATAAAGTATGCATAACAGCAATTACAGGGGACCATGACAATTTTGTGAAAATTACCAAAAACTCTGGCGGGGAAAGAGTTATGAAAATATCTTCATTTGTGTTTTGAAGAAGAACCAAAGTCTTATGGATTTTAAATAAAGTTAGGTGAACTAAACCTTTAAAATATTTTTTTTTCTTTTTGTTACTGTATATGAAGGACTTTTTTATTTATACAAATAAAATATTTAATTGTATAGACTTTAAACATGTCCTAAAATAAGCATCATAAAAAGTTATTTTTTGTTGTATAAAGTTATTATAAAAATCTGAATAATCTGTGAAACAGACATAAACCAATATTTATTCTGTGAAAATGATTTATATTAATATATATAAATTTTTCCACATATGACCCTGGCCAACATTTTTTGCCAAGACAAAGGTGATCATCGTTAGAAAACAAATGAAGTCTTTTCTTCCTCATTGTGACATGCATCTGTGTGGAACGGACAGTAAAGCCAATTTAGCGACTAGATTAGTGACTTTTCAAACCCCTGATCTGACTCTTTTTTTTTTTCTTCAAAAAAGCGACTAATGACGAATCTGGCGACTTTTTGGATTGCTGGGTAACAAGTCATTCATTATATCATACACATTCTGTTGTCTGGCAGAAAATATAGCATTGAGTAATTGAGAAAATGACAGCATGTGAGCACAGATTCGGTGCGAAAACAGATGTAAAGTGCAGACAGTCGGTACATTACATCATCTAGGGACATTTAGCGACTTTTTGAGCATGCTTCAGCTACTTTCTATTGAAAAAAGACTATTTTTGATTGGATGGAAGCAAATCAGCTGAATGCAAGTTTGCAGTTTAAGCAAACACAATGATTGGGGGAGTCCTGCGTACTTCACCTGAGAGAAGTCGTTTCACCGGACAGTGGAGTTATGTCATTTTGAATAAAAAATAACAAGGCCAAATTTGTGAATTGTTTACAATAAGCTCAATAACATGCATTTAGAAAATAGACAGGGTGAATTGTCATTTCATGCTGACGTAAAAAAAAAAGGACGTTTTAAGCAAGTTTATTTTCTAAAAGTCCACAGGACAGAAAGTGCTGAGCTGAAGAAACACCCATCTGTTGTATTTCTCTAGTGGTCCATCACGTCTGTTCTTCCATGTCGTTCTCTAGCCGGTTGTTCTCACAGGCCTCTGCTCGACGGCATATGTGTGTGTTTGCATTGGCTAATGAGCTCATTAAGCCTCAGTCCCCGAGCGAGGGGCTCAGACACTTCAGTGAATCTGGACGCCTCAACGAATCGCCTCTTCTGAGCTTCTTTTGTAGAGCCTCGGGAGGCAGAAGATGCCACACACTGTGTATTATAGAGATCTAGTTCAGACTGAAAAGACAACTGGAAGCAGCAAGAGTCCTTCATATATGAGTTGAACACTCTACTAATACCCCAAACCAAACCGATCCCTAAACCAGTTTGGATCATCTAAACCAGGTGCCATGATCTAAGGGTGTGTTCACACTTGGCAGGTGTGGTTGGATTAAAACTAACTCTGGTGTTCATTTGAATAAGGTTGTGTTCACACCACGGTTCGCCTGGTTCATTTGACATAAGGCATAGGCATAAGACCCCCCTATGCCCCCCACTCCCCAAAAAAAGCACTTAGGTCCACTTAGTGTTCACATTGGCATTTTAACACCGAACCTAAAGGCCTAAGGATACATTCACAACCTAACTGGTCGACTTTTATTATTTCTATTTTGCGTCAGAACTTATTGAACATCCAAAACAATGCTGTGTTTATGGATAAATGAACTTGTTGTATGTGCGTAGTCTATATATGATGGTATCTTGACCAGCTGTGAACTCATGAAGAGCTTATAAAATGTGTAAAGGAGTCAAAACAGCATCAGGCGTCTCTGCCCGCTTGTTTGGTGCACCAGGGTTCGGATGGCAGCGTTCACACTTATTCGTATGAACCGCACTACAGAGCGTACCATGTTTGGTGTGCCGAGCACTTGTCACTAACTCTATCATTTTAGTTTTGGGTCAGGACCAAACGATCCGAACTACGTGTGAACACAGCCTAAGACAAACATGCCTTTATCTTGGTTTTCCAGCTTAAGTCCAAAAAGTCTTGCAGGAACTCTTGAGGTTTATCAGGCTGTGTGTGTGTTGGGGATGTGCTGTAATACAGTAAGTCTCTCTCCAGTAAAGCAGACGGTAAGCTCCCGCGGCGGCCGCGCAGCACGTCCATGAAGGACCGGCAGAACTCCAAGGCTCAGAGCGACCGCACCAGCAGCATCGAGAGCGAGACCTCGCCGGACTCCAGACTCATCACACAGGTTTGTGTAAGTGTTTGTGCCTGACGGTAGAAGGACAAAAGAAATATTGGAAGACAAATGAGTGCTCGTTTTCTGACCCAACGTCCTTCTTGTTGCAGGTCCCGAGGAAATCAGTGTACGATCAGCTCAATCAGATCCTGAACTCTGACGAACATCTGCCGGAGAATATCATCCTTATTAACACTACAGACTGGCAGGGGCAGGTGCGTGTTACTACCATGAATTTGTTTTTTATTTTGAATATATTTGTTTTCCAATCAACATACTGAAACATCCTTGAAACAATATACATTGACAATTACAATTGTGTAATGAGATATCACTTGTTTTCATAGAATTGAAATAAGTTTATTATTCTTACCCTGTTGGCAATGTTTAAAGTGTGATCCTTGCTAAATTTGGTACATTGCGTTCCGAATATGTTTTTGTAATTTTGCATCTTAATGAAATGTATCTTGTTTCGATGTTTGGTAAAAAAAATTATGTTTGATTTAAAAAATTTTTTACAAAACAAAAATACCAATTAAAAATATTATTTTGTGTGTATTTTAGGGTTATTCCAAAATCAGGTGATTTTTAAATCCAATTTGAAAGATTTTTAGCCAATTTTGTTGTAAATTAGTGTGTTAATGTTATATGCTAGTGTTTAGTCCTATGTGTTAATTCTAGTCGATTCCACTTCCTTAGTTGGAATACAACTGTTAACGTCAGTTCATTTTGACAGGTTATTTAGCAATATTTTAAAACTAAGCTAACTAAATAACTAAGCTACTTTTAAAGAGAATTTAATGCTCTTTTCTCTACAAATTTCCAGTTTTCAATAATCATTTGTTCTTTATACAATCATGGTTACATGGTTCAGATATATATTCATTCCATTTTATATATGCTTATTAAATTATATATATAAATATTATGTGTGTGTATGTGTGTTTATATTTAGGGGTTCAAGCACTATTGAAACCCTATTGTAATTGTAAGGTTTTTTATTATTTTTCTTCTCCCCTAAAACACATCGTGCAGCCCAAACCGTAAGTGCTGGAGACGTGAAACTTTGCCAGATGGTAGTACAAAAAGTCGAGGAGAGGTTGAGAGAGTATAGGTTGCGCTACAGCAATCAATTGCACAAAACTGCTCATAACTCGTAGACTCAAGTGTGAGGGATTGTGTCTCAAGTGTCTTATTTTAAAGCTGGACTCCTGAAGAGAAAAATGTATATCTCCGATTTCATTTGCAGTATGCAAATTTTTTCACCATTTTGAATTTTGTCACAAACCTACTTTTGCGAACTAGTCCTAGGTTTTTTGCTCAATAATTATCAAAAAAAGTTGGAATTTCGATTCACGGTCGCTAAGGGGCGCAAAATTAACGCTGTGGGAGGAGCCTATTTTACTAAAATGGCTATTTCTCGAGAGGTTAATGAGATATCTTCACCAAACTTGGTGTTCAATATGTGGTCACAGTAAAAAAATGTAGCACTAGGTGGTGCTATAATGTTAGAAAAACATAGAAAGGGCTTTGACCACCTGACCTTTAGTCCAATTGACTTGAAAATTGGTATGCAGTGTCTTGGTCCAAGGTGCCATGAATGTATTTGAGGACAGTGGCGTATCTCAAAAAACATGGCCGCCATCGGCCAATGAAGTTTGAACACCTAATAGACCAGGTTAACGGAGGCCAATCGGAACAAAACTCGATGGGCATGTTCGACTCGTGGCCCTAGAGGTCTGTAAGAATTTTGAAAGAAATCAGCCACTAGTTGGCGCTAACGAGTTTTACGACTCTGTAATCACGTGGTGTTGCACACATCCACACAATATTCATATCATTTGATAGATCTCCTCCCATATATTTCCTATGTTAAATTGCCTGTATTGGCTGTAAATGGTATTTCCCATCTATTATGTCAGTGGTTACATGCTTGCTCAATAAAACGTAATGTCTTAAATGCTTATGTGCTTAAAAGCCTTAAATGCTTGAACCCTGATAAATGCTGCTCACAGCTTTAATTATGTTTTAGTTTCGTTGTCAAATACTTTTAGTTTGCTTTTCTTTGTGTCCTTGTGTTCCCACTCATCTTTTGTTGTCATGGTTATTCACTTCTTTATTAATAAGTGCACAGAGTTTGTTATCTTCTGTATATAAGACCTTCAGTTCTCTGTATTCATTGTCTGGTGTTGGTTGTGTTTGAGTACACACTGTTATGTGATTCTCGTTCATTACTACTCTCTTGTGGTGTTTAATTAAAGTTATGCTGCTAAAGATCCGCTTGCCACATCCGCTCGCCATCCTTCACTGGGCTTCCTCGACCTTCAGTGTTCATCGCCCTCCTCTGCCTAAAAGCAGTCAGTCCTTCGGCCCCGCCTTCGCTGCCTCCCTCCAGTCCCTCTTCTCATCCTCTGTTGACTCTACCCTGTAATCCGTATCCACCTAGGGTCTTAAGTCCACCATCGCTGCCTTGGCGAGTAGATTCCTTGGCTGTGCATCGGGCCATTGACCAGTTGACTCCACCATGGCTCGTCGCCCCCTCAGCTCCACCAGGGGCCACCATCCTCACAGCTTCACTGGGTTTCCTCGACCCTCAGCTCCACCTTGGCTCACCTTCCCTCAGCTCCACCAGGGGCCGTCGTCCTCGCAACTCCATTGGGCTTCCTCATCCCTCAGCTCCACCTTGGCTCCTCGCCTCCTCAGCTTCACCAGGGGCCACCATCCTCGCGGCTTCACTGGACTTCCTCGACCCTCAGCTCCACCTTGGCTCACCTTCCCTCAGCTCCACCAGGGGCTGCCATCCTCGCGGCTTCACTGGGCTTCCTCGACCCTCTGCTCCACCTTGGCTCACCTTCCCTCCGTTTCACCAGGGGCCGCTGTCCTCGCGGCTCCACTGGGCTTCCTCATCCCTCTGGCTCCACCTTGGCTCCTCGCCCCCTTCAGCTCCACCAGGGGCCGCCGTCCTCGGGCTCCATTGGGTTTCCTCATCTCTCTGACTTTACCTTGGCTCCTCGCCCCCTCAGCTCCACCTTGGCTCACCTTCCTTCAGCTCCACCAGGGGCGGCCATCCTTGCAGCTTCACCGGGCTTCCTCGACCCTCAGCTCCACCTTGGCTCCTCGTCCCTCAGCTCCACCAGGGACCATAGTCCTCGCTGCTCCACTGGGCTTCCTCGTCCCTCAGCTCCACCAGGGACCATAGTCCTCGCGGCTCCACTGGGCTTCCTCGTCCTTCAGCTCCACCAGGGACCATAGTCCTCGCAGCTCCACTGGGCTTCCTCGTCCCTCAGCTCCACCAGGGACCGTAGTTCTCGCGGCTCCAATGGGCTTCTTCATCCCTCAGCTCCACCAGGGACCATAGTCCTCGCGGCTCCACTGGGCTTCCTTGTCCCTCAGCTCCACCAGGGACCATAGTCTTCGCGGCTCCACTGGGCTTCCTCGTTCAGCTCCACCAGGGACCATAGTCCTCGCAGCTCCACTGGGCTTCCTCGTCCCTCAGCTCCACCAGGGACCATAGTCCTCGCAGCTCCACTGGGCTTCCTCGTCCCTCAGCTCCACCAGGGACCATAGTCCTCGCAGCTCCACTGGGCTTCCTCGTCCCTCAGCTCCACCAGGGACCGTAGTTCTCGCGGCTCCACTGGGCTTCTTTATCCCTCAGCTCCACCAGGGACCATAGTCCTCGAGGCTCCACTGGGCTTCCTCGTCCCTCAGCTCCACCAGGGACCATAGTCCTCGTGGCTCCACTGGGCTTCCTCGTCCCTCAGCTCCACCAGGGACCATAGTCCTAGCGGCTCCACTGGGCTTCCTCGTCCCTCAGCTCCACCAGGGACCGTAGTTCTCGCGGCTCCACTGGGCTTCTTCATCCCTCAGCTCCACCAGGGACCATAGTCCTCGCGGCTCCACTGGGCTTCCTCGTCCCTCAGCTCCACCAGGGACCGTAGTCCTTGCGGCTCCACTGGGCTTCCTCTTCCCTCAGCTCCACCAGGGACCATAGTCCTCGCGGCTTCACTGGGCTTCCTCGTCCCTCAGCTCCACCAGGGACCATAGTCCTCGCGGCTCCACTGGGCTTCCTCATCCCTCTGGCTCCACCTTGGCTCACCTTCCCTCAGCTCCACCAGGGACCGTAGTCCTCGCGGCTCCACTGGGCTTCCTCGTCCCTCAGCTCCACCAGGAACCATAGTCCTCGCGGCTCCACTGGGCTTCCTCGTCCCTCAGCTCCACCAGGGACCATAGTCCTCGCGGCTCCACTGGGCTTCCTCATCCCTCTGGCTCCACCTTGGCTCACCTTCCCTCAGCTCTACCAGGGGCCGCCGTCCTCGCGGCTTCACCGAGCTTTAGTTTGCTTTTCTTTGTGTCCTGTGTTTCCGCTCATCCTTTGAGGTCATGGTTATTACATTATTAATTAGTGCTCAGAGTTTGTTCTCTTGTGTATATAAGACCTTCAGTTCTCCGAGTACACATTAGTATGTGATTCTCGTTCATTACTCCTCTCGTGTGTTGTTTAATTAAAGTTAAGCTGCTAATAGATCCGTATTGCCACGTCTATATATATAAATGTATGTGTATATATATATATATATATATATATACACTGAAGAAAATAAGTATTTGAACACCCTGCTATTTTGCAAGTTCTCCCACTTAGAAATCATGGAGGGGTCTGAAATTGTCATCGTAGGTGCATGTCCACTGTGAGAGACATAATCTAAAAAAAAAATCCAGAAATCACAATGTATGACTTTTTAACTATTTATTTGTATGATACAGCTGCAAATAAGTATTTGAACACCTGAGAAAATCAATGTTAATATTTGGTACAGTAGCCTTTGTTTGCAATTACAGAGGTCAAACTTTTCCTGTAGTTTTTCACCAGGTTTGCACACACTGCAGGAGGGATTTTGGCCCACTCCTCCACACAGATCTTCTCTAGATCAGTCGGGTTTCTGGGTTGTCGCTGAGAAACACGGAGTTTGGGCTCCCTCCAAAGATTCTCTATTGGGTTTAGGTCTGGAGACTGGCTAGGCCACGCCAGAACCTTGATATGCTTCTTACAGAGCCACTCCTTGGTTATCCTGGCTGTGTGCTTCGGGTCATTGTCATGTTGGAAGACCCAGCCTCGACCCATCTTCAATGCTCTAACTGAGGGAAGGAGGTTGTTCCCCAAAATCTCGCAATACATGGCCCCGGTCATCCTCTCCTTAATACAGTGCAGTCGCCCTGTCCCATGTGCAGAAAAACACCCCCAAAGCATGATGCTACCACCCCCATGCTTCACAGTAGGGATGGTGTTCTTGGGATGGTACTCCTCATTCTTCTTCCTCCAAACACGGTTAGTGGAATTAGGACCAAAAAGTTCTATTTTGGTCTCATCTGACCACATGACTTTCTCCCATGACTCCTCAGGATCATCCAAATGGTCATTGGCAAACTTAAGACGGGCCTTGACATGTGCTGGTTTAAGCAGGGGAACCTTCCGTGCCATGCATGATTTCAAACCATGACGTCTTAGTGTATTACCAACAGTAACCTTGGAAACGGTGGTCCCAGCGCTTTTCAGGTCATTGACCAGCTCCTCCCGTGTAGTTCTGGGCTGATTTCTCACCTTTCTTATGATCATTGAGACCCCACGAGGTGAGATCTTGCATGGAGCCCCAGTCCGAGGGAGATTGACAGTCATGTTTAGCTTCTTCCATTTTCTAATGATTGCTCCAACAGTGGACCTTTTTTCACCAAGCTGCTTGACAATTTCCCCGTAGCCCTTTCCAGCCTTATGGAGGTGTACAATTTTGTCTCTAGTGTCTTTGGACAGCTCTTTGGTCTTGGCCATGTTAGTAGTTGGATTCTTACTGATTGTATGGGGTGGACAGGGGTCTTTATGCAGCTAACGACCTCAAACAGGTGCATCTAATTTAGGATAATAAATGGAGTGGAGGTGGACATTTTAAAGGCAGTCTAACAGGTCTTTGAGGGTCAGAATTCTAGCTGAAAGACAGGTGTTCAAATACTTATTTGCAGCTGTATCATACAAATAAATAGTTAAAAAATCATACATTGTGATTTCTGGATTTTTTTTTTTTGATTATGTCTCTCACAGTGGACATGCACCTACGATGACAATTTCAGACCCCTCCATGATTTCTAAGTGGGAGAACTTGCAAAATAGCAGGGTGTTCAAATACTTATTTTCTTCACTGTATATATATATATATATATATACATACACACACACACACACACACACACTGCAACAATTAAGCTTAGTTAGTTTCTCTATCATGGACTCATTATGTTCTAGTTACTCGTCAGTTTCCTCGTTTGTAACACCTGTGTTTAGCCAACCATCTTTGTTTGCACTTGGTATATATTTGCGTGTGTTTCTGTTCTCGTTAATGTGTTTGCTAATTTGGTTACAGTTTATCCTTCTGTTACTAAAGTATATTTTGTATTCATCTTACCCGTCCAACCTGTTACCTAAACCATGCTTTACCGATGCGTGACATATACATGTGATTATATAATATTAAAAAGAGAAAAGAGGAGACTTGTCCTTGATTTGCTTGTCCCAGAGTTCACTGTTTGATTTATTGACTCGTACATTTTTTTTAATAAGAGCTGGTTATGATGGTAACAGGGCTGACGCATTAACCGCGGGACACAATGTTTTTTTATCACTTGTCTTGTCTGTTTGGATTTATTTGGACATTTGTCTTTCCCTGAGGCAGACGTGTACCTCTGGAATAGCCATTATGTACATCGCAGTCCGCATAACTTGTTTCTTTTTTGCCATCCTCACAATTTCCCTCGTGCTGCTCTCTGACCCGTGACCTGTGTTTCTGTGGCAGTATTTGAATGAGATTCTTCAGGAGCACAAGCAGCCTATTGTGTCCACCGTTTCCCCCGCAGACGTTCAGGCTGCCTTCAACACCATCGTCACCAGGATTCAACGATTGTAAGGCCACTCAAATTCCTCTCTGTCCACTCACAGTACAAGAATAACCCCTAGCTTTCTTTATTATAAGTTCTTTTTTTGTCTTAGTGAGAGCTTGAGTATCTTGTGTTATTTTGTAAATCTCATACAGCTGCAACTGTAATGCACAAACACCACCAACCATTAAAGTGTCAGTGGCGGGCGACCAGAGTTACCTCAGCACGGTCCTCCGCTGCTTCGTGGAGCAGCTCGCCAACAAGACGCCTGATTGGTTGAGCTACATTCGTTTCCTGATCATTCCTGTCGGTAAGCAGAATAAAGCATCTGAAGCGCACCGCAAAATTAACTCTCAAAAATATACATAACTCTTAAAATTACTCTCAAAAATATACACTACCGGTCAAAAGTTTGGAGCTTTTGAAAGAAGTCTCTTCTGTTCACCAAGGCTGCATTTATTTGATCGAGAACACAATAAAAACAGTAATATTGTGAAACATTATCACAATTTTAAAAGCTGTTTTCTATGTGAATGTATGTTAAACTGTAATTTATTCCTGTGATCAAAGCTGTATTTCCAGCATCATTACTCCAGTCTTCAGTGTCACATGACCCTTCAGAAATCACTATGACATGATTATTTGATGATCAAGAAACATTTATGATTATTATCAGTGTAAGTGTTGATAAATTTTTTGGGTGGAAACCGTGATACACTACCATTTAAAAGTAAGGGGTAATAGTTTTTTATTTATTAATTAATTAAAACTAATACTTTTATTCAGCAAGGGCATATTAAATTGATCAAAAGTGACATTAAAGACATTAATAATATTACAAACGATTTCAAGATTTTCAAAGACTTTTTTGAACTGTCTATTCATCGAAGTATGTATCACAGTTTCCACAAAAATATTAAGCAACACCTGTTTTCAACATTTATAATTATAAGAACCATTAATAATATTTGAGCTCCAATAATAATTGATAATAATTAAGCATCAAATCAGCTGAATGATTTCTGACAATGATGCTGACAATTCAGCTTTGATCACAGTTGATTATATATTTGTCACATAAGGTTGAAGGAAGAACAAGAAGATGATGATCAAGTTTCAAAAGCCTTTAATAATCCACATCAATGGCAATCCAAACAACCTCGAACATAGACGTGACCGAACAAAGAGTGACTGAGGGGACAACTATTAAAGCAAACACAAACGAGATGATAAATCAAACCGCTGAAACACAGAACTCATAACACGGTAACCAAGGATACAAACGAGCGGTGGGAAACAAGACAAAGGAGAACATGTGACTGAGAAAACCAAACTATAGTCTGTGACAATATTCAAACAGAAAACAGCTATTTTAACAATATTACTGTTTTATGTTTGATCACATAAAGGCAGCCTTGGTGAGCAGAACAGAATTTAAATTCAAAAACATTAATAATTATTATAAATACACAGTGGTGTATTTAATCTAATCTAGGTGAATCTAATTTTCTATATATTCTATCATATGAATATTTTTCATATTTTAGTTTTTGCAGCTTAATGGGAGTATTTGAACAATTCAGTTAAACCCTGTATTATTTTCGAAATAGAGTTTCCACCTCGCAGCTGATATTATTTATGGGCCAAAGCCATTTTTATTACTGCGATGTGAGCAAAATGTACTTTGTTTTTGAAAGGTTGTCATCCACTGGCTAAATACATCTCAACATTTGACAGTAAGTTCTGTAACATCTTCATGGACGCAGGATGGCGGGACATTTTCGGGAGGTTGGAAGCTCCCACTTCAGGTTAGAGCGTCTGCAAATATGGGCTCTTCAAAATATGATTTGATGCCTTTATTGTCTGATTTGATGCTGTGCCTTAAAGCGTGTGATGTTTGAAAATGTCCACAGATAATATTGATGTGGCCGGACGCGTCTCACAGTATCTGGCTGGAGCGAATCTCTCCCACCAGTTCCCTATTTCTGAAGCAATGCTTACCTATAAACAGAAAAGGTATTGTCGTGCATTTGTGTGTGTGAGAAGATCTAATGTGATATTTAAATGTACTGTATGTTTATTCACCATCTAGCCAAAATACAGTTGTATAAAGTTTGTTTCCATGATGATGTAAAGAGTTAAAGGGATAGTTTACTCAAACATGAAGATTCTGTCATTAATTACTCACCCTCACGTCTCCCCAAACCCATCAGACTTTGAAGACCACACAAATGAAATTAATCTTAGAACTTTCTGTACTCTAAAGTAAAATGATTTTAGGACAATTAAAATGTATTGCATTGTTTTCATGAAAAACATTTATTGGATTCTTTACTGTAATAATTCTTTATTACGGTAAAGAACCTGAAGGAATTTTTTTTGTACAATTTCCAAAATTTTTTATAATTGTGCACTTTGCTGTAGGCTAATGAGGATTTAGGGAAAATGTGCTTGATTGTCATAAAATAATCGTAATGTTCCTAAAAGACTTGAAAAATATTAATTATGATTTGTTTTTCTTGCGCAATATAAATCAGTTCTTATTTGTTTTGGTTTTGGGGTGAAATGTGACATGATTTATGATATTAATTATTATGGGTATCATAATTATTATAGTCAATTAGTCCATAAAGTAGATCAAACAAAGCCTCTTATAATCAGTTGCGCTTGCATTTTATTTAATTTTTTTCTAATTATGTCACTCATTTGTTTGATCTGGTTTTATTTTGTCATTGAGAAGAGGATGTGTGTTGAAGATGGTGCAGTGACTGTTATGCTTTGGGTCTTTTACCTCCTTTTCTTTTGTTTTTGCCTTCAAGGAAGAGAAGTTTGTATTTTGATTTTTACATCAGGTACCTAATCGTGTGTTTGGGTTGCCGTCCATGTTTGCTGTGGTTTAAATCACTCATGCTCTCAGTGTGTTAACCTCACACACCTGTCTGCGTGACTACTAGTTCTTGCTCACTGTGTGTTCTGTGTTTTCATAATTCAGTGTTTTTGTGTCTTTAACTGGTTTAGTTTGGTTTAACAGGTTTGGAGATAAGAGATGGTTGGTGACTAACTAAGTGGGGTGGTGTGGGTTAGTGGTTGAAAATGTGGGAACTGAAAGGTTGCGGGTTCAAACTTGCAAGTGTGATACCATTGTGTTAGTTGAGGAAGACTTGAAGATTACTTGTTGTTAATATTTGGAATATTAAGTTAATCAGAGCGATCAGTTTCGTTATTGTGTTCAATTCTCAACTATTAAAGGATTCGTTCATTTCAGAATTAAAATGTCCTGATAATTTACTCTTCTGCATGTCATCTAAGATGATCATATCTTTCTTTCTTCAGTCGAAAGGAAATGAAGGTTTTTGAGGAAAACATTCCAGGATGTTTCTCCAAATAGTGACTTCAGTGGGGTCCAACGGGTCCAAATGTGAGTTTCAGTGCAGCTTCAAAGTCTCTAAAAACTAAAAATATATATACTTTTTAACCACAAATGCTCGTCTTGCACTCACTGTGATGCGCCACACATTACATAGCCAGTGTTTACAAAGCGAACATGCAAAGACTAAGACAAACGCCATTTACTAAATAAATAAAAGTTAAAACAATGATGTTGGACGATTGTGAAGTTGTTCGCCCTACCCTACATTTTCCGCCAACACCGGGCCACAACATGTGATTACCTAACGCGTGAAGTCGTGGGCGTCCAAGACCAGTATTTGTGGTTAAAGTATATAAATGTTTTTTTTTTATATATAAAATGTCCGCTGGTTTGTGTAGATGAGACTCTTATTCCTCGGCTGGATCGTGTCCAGACTTTGAAGCTGCACTGAAACTGACATCTGGACCTTCGACCCGTTGGACCCCATTGAAGTCACTATATGGAGAAACATCCTGGAATGTTTTCGACTGAACATCTTGGATGACGTGGGGGAGAGTAAATTATCAGGGAATTTTAATTCTGAAGTGAACTTATCCTTTAATATTTAATATTAAATATCTATGTATATCTATGTATATCTTTATCTTATTTTAAGCCACAGTCACACTAGAGAAGACAAGACACTGCAATGTTCGTGATACGACGTCGCACTCTGCGTTGTCTTTTTATAATAAACATACATTTAAAATGTAACAAATAATAATAATTGTACACAATCTACTCCACTCAAATTCTTCTTACATTTTTTTTAATTCAGCCAAGAGGTCTCGCCATGACTTACCAATGACTGATCTTCTAATGGTTACACGTGATATGAATTCTCAGGTCAGAGTTCACCAAACTTGAACTTTGGAGAGCGACAGAATTCGAATCGTCTTGTGTTTCCGGTATCCGTCATTCATATGCGTATGAATGTAATTTACCCAATTGGTAGAGTTTGTTTGTTCACGGCTTAAAATTTAGGAAATAAATTTTGAGGTTTGAGACACCTAAAGTTGAGCTTTCTCCAAGTTGTGATTGGTCATTGTCCATGTTGGTCAGACATTGTCTTCCGGTGTAAGTGGGCGGTTCGTGGCTTAAACACGCCACAATGGCTACGTTTACATTCAATCAAATAATCCATTAGTAATGGAACTGACGGCTCAATCGGACTCAAAAGCCTTCATGTAAACACTAATCGATCCGATTGAGCTCGATGTGAGTGAAATTTCGATCGGATTGAAAGGGGGGGTTATTCCTTTTCTAATCCACACACGACTGGTTTCAGACTCTCATCCACACACGACTGGTTTCAGACTCTCATCCACACACGACTGGTTTCAGACTCTCATCCACAGACGACTGGTTTCAGACTCTCGTCCACAGACGACTGGTTTCAGACTCTCACCCACACACGACTGGTTTCAGACTCTCATCCACACACGACTGGTTTCAGACTCTCATCCACAGACGACTGGTTTCAGACTCTCATCCACAGACGACTGGTTTCAGACTCTCATCCACAGACGACTGGTTTCAGACTCTCATCCACAGACGACTGGTTTCAGACTCTCATCCACAGACGACTGGTTTCAGACTCTCATCCACACACGACTGGTTTCAGACTCTCATCCACACACGACTGGTTTCAAACTCTCATCCACAGACGACTGGTTTCAGACTCTCATCCACAGACGACTGGTTTCAGACTCTCATCCACAGACGACTGGTTTCAGACTCTCATCCACACACGACTGGTTTCAGACTCTCATCCACAGGCGACTGGTTTCAGACTCTCATCCACAGACGACTGGTTTCAGACTCTCATCCACAGGCGACTGGTTTCAGACTCTCATCCACAGGCGACTGGTTTCAGACTCTCATCCACAGACGACTGGTTTCAGACTCTCATCCACAGACGACTGGTTTCAGACTCTCACCCACAGGCGACTGGTTTCAGACTCTCATCCACAGGCGACTGGTTTCAGACTCTCATCCACACACGACTGGTTTCAGACTCTCATCCACACACGACTGGTTTCAGACTCTCATCCACAGACGACTGGTTTCAGACTCTCATCCACAGACGACTGGTTTCAGACTCTCATCCACAGACGACTGGTTTCAGACTCTCATCCACACACGACTGGTTTCAGACTCTCATCCACACACGACTGGTTTCAAACTCTCATCCACACACGACTGGTTTCAGACTCTCACCCACAGACGACTGGTTTCAGACTCTCATCCACAGGCGACTGGTTTCAGACTCTCATCCACAGACGACTGGTTTCAGACTCTCATCCACAGACGACTGGTTTCAGACTCTCATCCACAGACGACTGGTTTCAGACTCTCATCCACAGACGACTGGTTTCAGACTCTCATCCACAGACGACTGGTTTCAGACTCTCATCCACAGACGACTGGTTTCAGACTCTCATCCACAGACGACTGGTTTCAGACTCTCATCCACAGACGACTGGTTTCAGACTCTCATCCACAGACGACTGGTTTCAGACTCTCATCCACAGACGACTGGTTTCAGACTCTCATCCACAGACGACTGGTTTCAGACTCTCATCCACACACGACTGGTTTCAGACTCTCATCCACAGGCGACTGGTTTCAGACTCTCATCCACAGACGACTGGTTTCAGACTCTCATCCACAGACGACTGGTTTCAGACTCTCATCCACAGACGACTGGTTTGAGACTCTCATCCACAGACGACTGGTTTCAGACTCTCATCCACAGACGACTGGTTTCAGACTCTCATCCACAGACGACTGGTTTCAGACTCTCATCCACAGACGACTGGTTTGAGACTCTCATCCACAGACGACTGGTTTCAGACTCTCATCCACAGACGACTGGTTTGAGACTCATCCACAGACGACTGGTTTCAGACTCTCATCCACAGACGACTGGTTTCAGACTCTCATCAACAGACGACTGGTTTCAGACTCTCATCCACAGACGACTGGTTTCAGACTCTCATCCACAGACGACTGGTTTCAGACTCTCATACACAGACGACTGGTTTCAGACTCTCATCCACAGACGACTGGTTTCAGACTCTCATACACAGACGACTGGTTTCAGACTCTCATACACACACGACACACGACTGGTTTCAGACTCTCATCCACAGACGACTGGTTTCAGACTCTCATCCACACACGACTGGTTTCAGACTCTCATCTACAGACGACTGGTTTTAGACTCTCATCCACAGACGACTGGTTTCAGACTCTCATCCACAGGCGACTGGTTTCAGACTCTCATCCACACACGACTGGTTTCAGACTCTCATCCACACACGACACACGACTGGTTTCAGACTCTCATCCACAGACAACTGGTTTCAGACTCTCATCCACAGGCGACTGGTTTCAGACTCTCATCAACAGACGACTGGTTTCAGACTCTCATCCATAGACGACAGGTTTCAGACTCTCATCCAAACACGACTGGTTTCAGACTCTCATCCACAGACGACTGGTTTCAGACTCTCATCCACAGACGACTGGTTTCAGACTCTCATCCACAGACGACTGGTTTCAGACTCTCATCCAAACACGACTGGTTTCAGACTCTCATCCACAGACGACTGGTTTCAGACTCTCATCCACAGACGACTGGTTTCAGACTCTCATCCACAGACGACTGGTTTCAGACTCTCATCCAAACACGACTGGTTTCAGACTCTCATCCACAGACGACTGGTTTCAGACTCTCATCCACAGACGACTGGTTTCAGACTCTCATCCACACACGACTGGTTTCAGACTCTCATCCAAACACGACTGGTTTCAGACTCTCATCCACAGACGACTGGTTTCAGACTCTCATCCAAACACGACTGGTTTCAGACTCTCATCCACAGGCGACTGGTTTCAGACTCTCATCCACAGACGACTGGTTTCAGACTCTCATCCACACACGACTGGTTTCAGACTCTCATCCACACACGACACACGACTGGTTTCAGACTCTCATCCACAGACGACTGGTTTCAGACTCTCATCCACAGGCGACTGGTTTCAGACTCTCATCCACAGACGACTGGTTTCAGACTCTCATCCACAGACGACTGGTTTCAGACTCTCATCCACACGCGACTGGTTTCAGACTCTCATCCACAGACGACTGGTTTCAGACTCTCATCCACAGACGACTGGTTTCAGACTCTCATCCACACACGACTGGTTTCAGACTCTCATCCACAGACGACTGGTTTCAGACTCTCATCCACACACGACACACGACTGGTTTCAGACTCTCATCCACAGACGACTGGTTTCAGACTCTCATCCACAGGCGACTGGTTTCAGACTCTCATCCACAGACGACTGGTTTCAGACTCTCATCCATAGACGACAGGTTTCAGACTCTCATCCAAACACGACTGGTTTCAGACTCTCATCCACAGACGACTGGTTTCAGACTCTCATCCACACGCGACTGGTTTCAGACTCTCATCCACAGGCGACTGGTTTCAGACTCTCATCCACAGGCGACTGGTTTCAGACTCTCATCCACACACGACTGGTTTCAGACTCTCATCCACACACGACACACGACTGGTTTCAGACTCTCATCCACACACGACTGGTTTCAGACTCTCATCCACACACGACACACGACTGGTTTCAGACTCTCATCCACAGGCGACTGGTTTCAGACTCTCATCCACAGACGACTGGTTTCAGACTCTCATCTACAGACGACTGGTTTCAGACTCTCATCCACAGACGACTGGTTTCAGACTCTCACCCACAGACGACTGGTTTCAGACTCTCATCCACAGACGACTGGTTTCAGACTCTCATCCACAGACGACTGGTTTCAGACTCTCATCCACAGACGACTGGTTTCAGACTCATCCACACACGACTGGTTTCAGACTCTCATCCACAGACGACTGGTTTCAGACTCTCATCCACACACGACAGGTTTCAGACTCTCATCCAAACACGACTGGTTTCAGACTCTCATCCACAGACGACTGGTTTCAGACTCTCATCCAAACACGACTGGTTTCAGACTCTCATCCACAGACGACTGGTTTCAGACTCTCATCCACAGACGACTGGTTTCAGACTCTCATTCACAGACGACTGGTTTCAGACTCTCATTCACACACGACACGACTGGTTTCAGACTCTCATCCACAGACGACTGGTTTCAGACTCTCATCCACAGGCGACTGGTTTCAGACTCTCATCCACACACGACTGGTTTCAGACTCTCATCCACAGACGACTGGTTTCAGACTCTCATCCACACACGACTGGTTTCAGACTCTCATCCACAGACGACTGGTTTCAGACTCTCATTCACAGACGACTGGTTTCAGACTCTCATCCACAGACGACTGGTTTCAGACTCTCATCCACAGACGACTGGTTTCAGACTCTCATCCATAGACGACTGGTTTCAGACTCTCACCCACAGACGACTGGTTTCAGACTCTCATCCACAGACGACTGGTTTCAGACTCTCATCCACAGACGACTGGTTTCAGACTCTCATCCACAGACGACTGGTTTCAGACTCTCACCCACAGACGACTGGTTTCAGACTCTCATCCACACACGACTGGTTTCAGACTCTCAGACTCACACGACTGGTTTCAGACTCTCATCCACAGACGACTGGTTTCAGACTCTCATCCACAGACGACTGGTTTCAGACTCTCATCCACAGACGACTGGTTTCAGACTCTCATCCACAGACGACTGGTTTGAGACTCTCATCCACAGACGACTGGTTTCAGACTCTCATCCACAGACGACTGGTTTCAGACTCTCACCCACAGACGACTGGTTTCAGACTCTCATCCACACACGACTGGTTTCAGACTCTCAGACTCACACGACTGGTTTCAGACTCTCATCCACAGACGACTGGTTTCAGACTCTCATCCACAGACGACTGGTTTCAGACTCTCATCCACAGACGACTGGTTTCAGACTCTCATCCACAGACGACTGGTTTGAGACTCTCATCCACAGACGACTGGTTTCAGACTCTCATCCACAGACGACTGGTTTCAGACTCTCATCCACAGGCGACTGGTTTCAGACTCTCATCCACAGACGACTGGTTTGAGACTCTCATCCACAGACGACTGGTTTCAGACTCTCATCCACAGACGACTGGTTTGAGACTCATCCACAGACGACTGGTTTCAGACTCTCATCCACAGACGACTGGTTTCAGACTCTCATCAACAGACGACTGGTTTCAGACTCTCATCCACAGACGACTGGTTTCAGACTCTCATCCACAGACGACTGGTTTCAGACTCTCATACACAGACGACTGGTTTCAGACTCTCATCCACAGACGACTGGTTTCAGACTCTCATACACAGACGACTGGTTTCAGACTCTCATACACACACGACACACGACTGGTTTCAGACTCTCATCCACAGACGACTGGTTTCAGACTCTCATCCACACACGACTGGTTTCAGACTCTCATCTACAGACGACTGGTTTTAGACTCTCATCCACAGACGACTGGTTTCAGACTCTCATCCACAGGCGACTGGTTTCAGACTCTCATCCACACACGACTGGTTTCAGACTCTCATCCACACACGACACACGACTGGTTTCAGACTCTCATCCACAGACAACTGGTTTCAGACTCTCATCCACAGGCGACTGGTTTCAGACTCTCATCAACAGACGACTGGTTTCAGACTCTCATCCATAGACGACAGGTTTCAGACTCTCATCCAAACACGACTGGTTTCAGACTCTCATCCACAGACGACTGGTTTCAGACTCTCATCCACAGACGACTGGTTTCAGACTCTCATCCACAGACGACTGGTTTCAGACTCTCATCCACACACGACTGGTTTCAGACTCTCATCCAAACACGACTGGTTTCAGACTCTCATCCACAGACGACTGGTTTCAGACTCTCATCCAAACACGACTGGTTTCAGACTCTCATCCACAGGCGACTGGTTTCAGACTCTCATCCACAGACGACTGGTTTCAGACTCTCATCCACACACGACTGGTTTCAGACTCTCATCCACACACGACACACGACTGGTTTCAGACTCTCATCCACAGACGACTGGTTTCAGACTCTCATCCACAGGCGACTGGTTTCAGACTCTCATCCACAGACGACTGGTTTCAGACTCTCATCCACAGACGACTGGTTTCAGACTCTCATCCACACGCGACTGGTTTCAGACTCTCATCCACAGACGACTGGTTTCAGACTCTCATCCACAGACGACTGGTTTCAGACTCTCATCCACACACGACTGGTTTCAGACTCTCATCCACAGACGACTGGTTTCAGACTCTCATCCACACACGACACACGACTGGTTTCAGACTCTCATCCACACACGACACACGACTGGTTTCAGACTCTCATCCACAGACGACTGGTTTCAGACTCTCATCCATAGACGACAGGTTTCAGACTCTCATCCAAACACGACTGGTTTCAGACTCTCATCCACAGACGACTGGTTTCAGACTCTCATCCACACGCGACTGGTTTCAGACTCTCATCCACAGGCGACTGGTTTCAGACTCTCATCCACAGGCGACTGGTTTCAGACTCTCATCCACACACGACTGGTTTCAGACTCTCATCCACACACGACACACGACTGGTTTCAGACTCTCATCCACACACGACTGGTTTCAGACTCTCATCCACACACGACACACGACTGGTTTCAGACTCTCATCCACAGGCGACTGGTTTCAGACTCTCATCCACAGACGACTGGTTTCAGACTCTCATCTACAGACGACTGGTTTCAGACTCTCATCCACAGACGACTGGTTTCAGACTCTCACCCACAGACGACTGGTTTCAGACTCTCATCCACAGACGACTGGTTTCAGACTCTCATCCACAGACGACTGGTTTCAGACTCTCATCCACAGACGACTGGTTTCAGACTCATCCACACACGACTGGTTTCAGACTCTCATCCACAGACGACTGGTTTCAGACTCTCATCCACACACGACAGGTTTCAGACTCTCATCCAAACACGACTGGTTTCAGACTCTCATCCACAGACGACTGGTTTCAGACTCTCATCCAAACACGACTGGTTTCAGACTCTCATCCACAGACGACTGGTTTCAGACTCTCATCCACAGACGACTGGTTTCAGACTCTCATTCACAGACGACTGGTTTCAGACTCTCATTCACACACGACACGACTGGTTTCAGACTCTCATCCACAGACGACTGGTTTCAGACTCTCATCCACAGGCGACTGGTTTCAGACTCTCATCCACACACGACTGGTTTCAGACTCTCATCCACAGACGACTGGTTTCAGACTCTCATCCACACACGACTGGTTTCAGACTCTCATCCACAGACGACTGGTTTCAGACTCTCATTCACAGACGACTGGTTTCAGACTCTCATCCACAGACGACTGGTTTCAGACTCTCATCCACAGACGACTGGTTTCAGACTCTCATCCATAGACGACTGGTTTCAGACTCTCACCCACAGACGACTGGTTTCAGACTCTCATCCACAGACGACTGGTTTCAGACTCTCATCCACAGACGACTGGTTTCAGACTCTCATCCACAGACGACTGGTTTCAGACTCTCACCCACAGACGACTGGTTTCAGACTCTCATCCACACACGACTGGTTTCAGACTCTCAGACTCACACGACTGGTTTCAGACTCTCATCCACAGACGACTGGTTTCAGACTCTCATCCACAGACGACTGGTTTCAGACTCTCATCCACAGACGACTGGTTTCAGACTCTCATCTACACACGACTGGTTTCAGACTCTCATCCACACACGACTGGTTTCATACTCTCATCTACAGACGACTGGTTTCGGGCATTTTCACTGCGTGATAATAAATATAATCAGCACAGAACAATGGTTTATGTGATCATGTCTCCAAATTATGACCAGGAATGGATAAATATTAAGTTTACTGCTGTTTAAAACAAATAAAGAACCAATGTTGGGAAATAGTTATAAAAGCGGAAAACTCTATATATTTGCGGAGTGAGCACATGTAAAAAAAATCAATATCGATTGGAAGTTGTGGTTGGATCAACCTGATCACATGTTTAGTGTTCATGTAAACATTCAGATTCATCAATCAGAATGAATTCAGTCCGATTGAAACAAAAGTTGTGCATGTAAACGTAGCCAGTGTGGATCAGACGTTATGCCGACAGTCAAACGTCTGGCTGTACGAGACTACTCTTGTGTCAGTCTGTTTTAGTCAGCTACTGTCGACTAAATTGAGAGTTTTGGAAGTCCCTATTGTTCTGAGTCTTGGACAGCAGCTTCTGTCAGTTGTAGACGACTCTTGGGAAATGCCACGAAAGACTGTATATCATTGAGTTAGCCCATCGCCTGCAGCCTTACACCCCGCTGATCGGTGGAGATGTAAGAAGCTTTCCCAGCGTCCTCTCATGACCCGAGCCATGGCATGAGCCCTCACCCTCACCATGAGCCAGCTAGACTCTCACACACACACACAGCTAACTCACGCTTGCCTGCTCTCTGACCTCCACAGCCCTGACGAAGACTCCTGCCAGAAGTTTGTCCCGTTCATTGGGGTGAGAAATGCTTTTTCTCTTTCATTCCCTCTCTGTTGTCGTTGTTGTAAAGCTGCAAATATACTTGGTCCAATTACAAAAGCATTTGACTGAGAAATATGGTTTATATGTATATTTTGTTATATTTTTATTAGTGCTGGGCAGCGATTAATCCAAAATAAAAGTTTGTTTACATAACATATGTATGTGTGTACTGTGTATAATTATTTTGTATATATAAATACACACATCATGTATACATTTAAGAAATATTTGCATGTATATTCTGTATACAGAATTATACATAATTTATATTTTATATAAATATAAATAATTTATATATAAATTAAAAAAAATTCTTAAATATATACATGCATGTGTGTGTATTTATATATACAAAATAATTATACACAGTAAACACACATATATAATGTAAACACAAACTTCACGATTAATCGTTGCCCAGCATTACTTTTAATTATAATTAAATAATGAATTACCTCTAAATATATATTTAAATTAGTAACTCGTTTAAACTGCCTTAAAACAATGTTTAGCACAACTCTAGTATTCCATGATTTTTCCTTATCACACAAAATGGGAAATTACAAGCAAATAATCCGTTTATTTTACAGTACGTGTACTTACCTAAGAAAGTATGGGAATACACTGTAAGTTAACTACATGAGGTAAGGGTAGGTTCAGGGGTAGTAGCTAGTTATTATCCAGTTATTGCAATTAATATAATAAGTTTATAGTATGTACAGGTGGAACAGGACTGTAAAATAAATAAATCTACTTTCTCTATTTTACATAAATTGTGAGGTCAACCTCTTGAAGCTCAACCATTCAACCCTGTTAGCAAAGTTACTGTTAAGTGTCACGTACGCTCATAACATGTTGTTTATCTAATGTTTATTGCAGTAAAATAATGGAATCACTCAAATTTGCATTCAGAGATAAAAATTTTGGTAACGGTTGCAAAAATGGCAAACTTCATATGTAAAATAAATAAAACAGCTCATATAATAATTCATTTGAGCTCCTGAGGTCGGTAAACAACGTCACTTCTTTTTGCTTATTGGAAAGAAAAAACAAGACTTAAAGTTAAAGTTTCAGGCTCTTTTTTTTTTAGATTTGTAGAATATGTAGAGCAAATTATGTTCTGATTACTATGGAAGCTTGTTTCCGCCATGGATATGAAAAACAAAAAAGGTAATTGCGACTTTTTATATGTGAGATGTATATTAAAATATTTGAAAGTTCAGTGTGCAAAGAAAAATGTATAAAACAATATTACAGTACATTTCTCTTTTGTTAGCAAGATATTTTGTGTTTTGGTGTAAACTGCCTTGGAACAAACCACTATCAACTGTGATTTTTAACATCTTGTCCTTGACTTATCATTTAGTCAAAATGCCATCGCATTGAAAATGGAAGCAGGAAGTCAGAAGCATTGCATTGTGGGATACAGTATTATGCACAGTGCTGGCTGTATATTTTTTCAGTTATGAATACTATAAATATGGAAAATACTGCTGAAATAATACAATAGTATGCAGTTTTAAGGAGAAAATACTCAGCAATGCTGTCGACTTATGAATTTACACATGGTTTGTCTTAAAGCACATTAAAAACACCACATAGACACATAAACAACACTAAAAACGTTTCACCACAGGGGGACTTTAAGTAATTCAGGATTTGGATGTGTTTTCTTGCAGTTGGTGAAAGTGGGGATTGTGGAGCACAGCTTATCCACATCAGGTAGGATTCACATTTAGCCAAGAAAGAACCCAATAAAAACACTAACAGCCGTGAAATATGACTGATGTGTGTGTGTGTGTGTGTGTGTGTGTGGCAGTGGACTCTGATGATGCAGTGATGGTGGGCAGTGTGAACATCCTCTCGTCTCCTCCGGCGCAGACGGGATCGGCGTACGGGAAAGACATGGCCTGCACCCCTCCATCCTCCCCCTCGGTGTCTGCCGGTCTCTCGGGAGCAGGGTACGGGGAGCTAACACTAACACTGAGCGTTACACACTGAGCTTTTCTCCCGTTAAATACGTGCATCATCTGGGGACTTAAAGTGCACTTTTTCTTTTAGAGGGTTCAGTGTTAATGCACTCCTCTCACTATTTATACTACAAAATGGCATAGAATTGTGCGTAAGTACGCGATTTGGAACGCACCTAATGTCCTAGACGAGTCGAACATGGCATTGGTGCCAGTGAAAAAGCGTTTTTCACATATTTCACACTTATAAAATGGTTAGTTCCAATCCATGATTCTGATTGGTCAATAGCACTAAAACACTGCTTCACCCAGCGGTTCTGTGTATCACTACACCCCTAGCAACCACTCTTAGCAACACAAACTCAGGGTTGCCAACTCTGACGCATCTGGCGTGACAGTCAGCATTCAGCCTCAACTCACGCTCTCACGCTCGACAAAGAAATCTCACGCTAAATGAGACATTCTTCTGTGCTGTATTTTTTTTTTCCTCATGTGCGCCAATTTCCGAATTACTAAACAAGTTCAGGCTCTTAACTACTGATTGGACCACTGCTGTGTCTAATGCCTTTCTCTGATTGTCGATTCGCTGGAAACATTTGTCGTCGTTACGTCAGTGACGTCCGTGTGACCGTAATTTACCCTTTTCACACGCGCTCACGGCACATATCTTTCTCAAGCAGAGAAAAATCACGAGTCAAAGAGGACACTGTCAACACCGACAGACAAGACAGAGAAAGTTATAGGCTACTTTTGATATGGAACAAATTCTCTGCTCTCATATTCTGTCAATATTTTTACGAGATTCAAACAATAAATACAGTTTTTGGTGCTTTTAAATGTGACAGACGGACCGCTGTAGCGCTTCAGCTCAAACGGCACGTGATACAGGACAACTTTTTTTTCATCATCCCAAACAAATCTCACTCCAAGTAAAACTCAAAAGTTGGCAACCCTGCAAACATGTTTGATCTCATTGATATTGTTCATTGAAGCTTATAGAGTAGAGTATTGCGAGAGATCGAGTAAGCGAGTGTACATTTACAGTAGATTGATCTTCCTTCAGGTCAGTCCTATATTTATATAATAAACATCAGTCTGAAGTCCTCTGCCATATCTTGTCCTTCTAACAGTTATGGGGTTTTCCCGTGACACCCTATGATTTGTCAGTTGCGTCTTGCTTTTCCGTGTTCACAAGTTTGAGTCCCTTTTAAATATAAAAGTCTTCTCTACTGACTGACTCACTCATAAAGACAGTCTTTGCGCCATCTAAAGGCGAAATAATGGATGTAACTTCTGTTGCTGTTTACGGTCCGGGACTATTTTTTCAGTGGAAGGAAGGCTTTTAGTGATTTTACTTCATGAAATTTGTACTGACACATATTTTTCGGCTTTAACATTTGTATTGTGTGGTAACCGTTTTATAAAAGAAATAAGGTACTCAAGGCTGTGCTGTATCATGAATAAGTCACGGCTGAAGGGGTTTTGGCGTCGAGCCTAACAACGCCCTTCAGCCGTGACCGACTCATACAGCACAGCCTCGAGTACCTTGTGTGTGTGTGTGTGTGCAGTTCTCCAGGCACCGGTGGGGAGGTGATGGGTCTTCAGGTGGACTACTGGACGCTACAGGGCACAGAGAAGAAGAAAGAGGGCGAGAAGAGAGACGTGGGGATTAAGAACACGCTGAAGAGTAACTTCCGCTCGCTGCAGGTCTCCCGGATCCCCGCCGGAGGCGAGCCGACACCCCCTCCCGGCATGGCCATGACCGTCGTCATGAAGGAGAAGAACAAGAAAGGTGAGTTGGTGTAAAGTGAGCTGATGTGAGGGATTAGTTTGTGCTGTTGCTTCATGTCTGGTTTCCTTGCAGTGATTTTCCTGAGCAAGAAGCTGAAAGAGAAGGACGTGGACTCTAAGAGTCAGGTGATCGACAGCATCAGCAGGCTCATCTGCACAGCCAAACACCAGCACACCATGCTGAAGGGTAAACACACACTCACACTCACACACACGACCTGACTGCCACCCTGTGGGCATTAGTGCAGTGCTTTATAGTGAGTGGGTGGAGGTTCGGCCCATTTGCATATTCATAAAGGCTGGGGTGTCGAATTACATTCAAGATATTTTAAGGCATGAAGAAACTTTTTTCAAGGAAAAAAACATTTAAATGTGTCATTTTGGTTATCAAAGATGAGTTTTATTGACTACAGGGGGACTTTAAGACTTTTATAATTAAAAAGATTTATATTTCTAATAAATGTTTAACATTCTATTGATTAAAGAATCCTTTTAAAAAATGTCTTGGTTTCCACAACAATCTGAAGCTGCACAGCAGTTTAACTGATAATAATCATAAATGTTTCTTGATCATCAAATCCTCATATTAGAGTGATTTCTGAAGGGTCATGTGACACTGAAGACTGGAGTAATGATGCTGAACATTCAGCTTTGATCACAGGAATACATTACAGTTTACTGTATATTCACATAAAAAACAGCTGTTTTAAATTGTAATAATTTTCACAATATTACTGTTTTATCTGTATTTTCGATAAATAAAGGCAGCCTTGGTGGGCAGAAGATTTTCCGTTTTGGAATAAAAATGTTACAATAAAATGTTGCTACTGTAACAAATGCACTGGAATTGTATGGAAGCTTGTTTCCGCCATGCAATAAAACTGTAATTGCAAGTTTTTAACCTCACAATTCTTACTGTTTTTCATGATATAAAGTCGTTGATATATGTATTTTTAAATGACATAAAGATGTCAATTATCTTTGCATTCTTTTGTTTGGTGACAGAAACAAGCTTCCGTAGATGTGTGAACTGAATTCCGGGATCTTTGTGAGAGTTTGAGCTGATTGTGTTGTTGTGGTCCTCAGTGTCGATCGACGGCGTGGAGTGGCACGACGTGAAGTTCTTCCAGCTGGCGGCGCAGTGGCCGACTCACGTCAAGCTCTTCCCCGTCGGGATCTTCGGATACAGCAAGGCTGTGTGAACAAGGGGAGCAAACAGACAAATGGATTTTCCTGTGGAAATGGTCAATTTGAAAGCCTGTGTCCTTGACAGAAATGTTGTTAGTGATGTTACTTGTCATTTTTGTTGCTTTGGCAGTGAAAGGAACATTGGTGTGTTTGAAACAAACGCTGTGTTTATGTGCAGATAAGCAGCACATGTTGTGGTAGGAATCGCACCGGCAGCTTCAGTTAGCACTTTGTTGGGTTATAGTTTGATATTATTTCTGTGAAATTATCTGTGTTGATAATTGTTCTATGTACAATATTATAGGGTGGGATTTATGAAGTGAGCTTGACTGAAATTGTATTCCTTAAGTTTGTTTGTGTTGAGTTTGTTAATGGAGTGTTAATATTTTCAAGTGGGAGAAGATGTTAAAGGAATAGTTTGCCCCAAAAAGTAATGTTTTTTGTTCAACTTTAAAAGTCACATGACAGATTTGTGTGAGGAACAGATCTACAAAGCTCTTAAATCATTTTGTGTCAGTTTTGACGTCTTTGAGTTGGACAAAGGACAAATGGGAGGAGTGCAAGTGGAAGGGCTATGGGACAGGTGGGAGGGGCTACAGTGCACGTGGGAGGGGCTATGTGACAGGTGGGAGGGGCTACAGTGCACATGGGAGGGGTTATGTGACAGGTGGAAGGGGCTATTGAACATCGGAGGGGCTAAGTTGCAGGGGGAGGGGTTACTGGACATGTGGGAGGGGCTATGTGACAAGTGGGAGGGGCTATGTGACAAGTGGGAGGGGTTACTGGACATGTGCGAGGGTCTATGTGACAAGTGGGAGGGGCTATGACATGTGGGAGGGGATTAGTGACAGGTGGGAGGGGTTACTGACATGTGGGAGGGGCTAAGTGACAGGTGGGAGGGGTTACTGACCTGTGGGAGGGGCTAAGTGACAGGTGAGAGGGGTTTACGTTGCTGTTTGTCGAATGATTTTAGCATAGCTGTGAATTATAAAGGGCATATCCTTTAAATTTAGTAGCATGAACAGTGAATTTGGTTGTATTTCATACAGTACTTCATAATTTCATCACCTGGATGAGCATCAGAGGCATGTTGAGGGGAACACGTGGACTTAGTAGGGTGCTTTGGTTTTTTGGTATAAGGAAGGCAGCTTGTGTGGATTGAATCTAAACTAAAGGGAGAATTTTAAATGTTGAATGCTTTAAAAAGCCCTTTAAATAGTTTTATTCCCCCTCTTTGTGGGGCTTTGAGCAGATATTTTCTCTTTTTACTGTTTTTACATTTCTACCTGCCATCTTTGTGAGCGTGTTCCCACTGCTTTGAGTGTTTTTGTGTGTTGAACACAGGGTCCAGTTACTGCCAGCTGAAAAGGGCTCGTACTGAGAGATTGTTGCGATGACAGAACTCCAGCCATCCGTTCATGTTCACTCACTCTGAGAAATCCCTTTACAAAATATTGGCCATTTGTAAATACTAAGAGAGAGTGATAGCAGCGTTACCTGTGTGTGTGTGTGTGTGTGTGTGTGTGCGTGTCTGTGTGTGTGTGCGTGTCTGTGTGTGTGTGTGTGTCTGTGTGTGTGTGTGTGTGTGCGTGTGCGTGCGTGCGTGTGTGTGTGTGTGTGTGCTTGCGTGTGTGTGTGTGTGTGTGTGTGTGAGAAGGGTTTCAGTATTAATTTCAGGGGATGAGTTTGCTCTTACGGCTTAAGAAAAACTGCAATATAGTTGCATTGTTCATAAAATAGAAGTTTTTTGTGTCTTTTATGAGCAGAACTGTTACTGTTCTTTTCATGTATATTTTAACCTACTTTTGTACTGGTTTGTGTTTGAGGTGGGCTGCTGGGTTTGGTCAACCATTCTGGGCCTCTGGTTGTTTTTAAGCACTACTTTTAGGGCAACATGAGGAGCTTTTTCTTTTTTTAATCTGTAAAACTGAGAGAAAACACTAATATTTGATCTGTCTGTTTGAAATAGAACTGCAGACATTTGCACAAAGCTTATTTTTAAGTTTGACAGTATTGACTCTGAATGAACCACTTAGGAAAGCTTCTCTTCTCTGTAACGCGTGTACATAAACGTACAGTAAACTGCCATTTCATATCCTTTATACTGGGTTGTATTGTCATACAAATACTAAAATGATTAACCATGGCTGCATTGCGATTATAATTTTTTTTTTTTTTTACATTTACTATTAGTATTTGTTTTTCTATTTCCCTTTTTAAAGGAGTTGGACTCTTTTATAGACTTGTTTTGTTTTGTTTTCAGACATTAACATGTAAATGAAAATAAGAAAGTGGACCAGTTTGTTCTGGTTGTTGAGTGCACAGACAAAAACTTTTTTTCAGTATTTGATAAATACTTACTGGAAGATTGTGAAAATAAATGACAAATAATAAAAAATATGTTTGTTTTGTATTGTGTCTATGGTAGTAGTCATCTAAGACAGAAGACATTACATGATCTAAATGGTAAAGTCTGATCTTTTTATATTCAAGTGTCTTGTTAATGGTGGAACATCTTTATATTACTAATATATCATTGAGCCTTTGCTAAGTATTATGTTAATGCTTCCTATGGTGAAAATCAAGCACAGTTGTTATATGTATATGTGGTGTTTTTTAATTTGCTTTAATATGAAGAACCATGTGTAAATTCATAAGTCGACAGCATTGCTGAGTATTTTCTCCTTAAAACTGCAGTGAACCAAAGACAGTCAAAAACACGTTTGAAATCGCTGGTGTTTCTGACGTCACAAACTATATTGTAACCAATCAGATCAAGGTGTGATCGTCAACCAGTGGATCTCTGAGCTGAGCGAGTGGGTGGGGCTCATTTGCATATTCATTGACCGCGTATACTAAATGAGGCAAGGGTGTCGAGTTACATTCAAAATATTTTAAGTCATGAAGAAACTTTTTCAAAGCAAAAAACGTTTAAATATGTAATTTTGGTAATCAAAGATGAGTTTTAAGGAATACAATTATTGACTACAGGGGGACTTAAAGCAATTTTGTTTGTCTTTGTTGGTCTGTCTTCTGGCATCAGAACTTTTCTGCCTCTTCGGCCGTAAATTAAGATAGTGTGATAGTCCATTATCTTAAATGTTTTGCTCGTCGCATCATCAGCAAACAGCATATAATGCCACTAGATAGGCTACCGCGCGAGGATTGTTTCCGAAGTTTAGCGAAACATCGCGAGACAAATTTCACCATGATTAAAATAATAATAAATTATAAAACGTAGCACCATTGTAACACCACAGTTAAAACTATTATGAATACAACCTTTATCTCTTCTAAGTGTACATCATTCATAGGAGTCTTCACAAAAACACAGATCCAAAAGGGACAATAAAAGAATTAGGGAACTAAAAATGGCATGTTTATTTTAAAAAGAGAAATATTTTGTCTTGAAATGCAATTGTATGCTTTAATTACATTTATGTAATAATATTTGATACACACCAATTACATTAATATTAATAATATTGGATTGTATTGTGTTCTGCCAGCAGATGGCATAAAAGTTTAAAGTAAACTGTGATCTGATGTCATCCGTCACACAAAAATTATGGCGAGAGTACTTTCATGATTCTTGTACCTTCGCTCTATAAATTCGAATCCCGGAATTAATGTTGAGTAGTAATGAATATAGTCTAATAAAATAATTTCAATCATTTATAAATCTCATTCATATGTAGGCTATTGTTGTTTCTATTCAAATATAGAAATTCTAGAAGTGCATTTCCAGCTCGACATGATTTATGAAGTCAATTATCAGATTTTTTCCTCTCAAGGCCTAACTGAATATTGATTGTTACGTTTGACGTGGCTTTGGTAATCTTCATGGAATGTCCACTCATATAATCTCATTAATATTCATAATCAAGTCTGTCGCCAGCTACCAACAGCCCATAACAATCGAAGTGCAACCCACTTTTCTGCCTTTCAGCCAATCGGGTAGGACCGTCACGTTACCTCATTAATATTAATGAGCCAGTCCTTCGCCATAGTATGATTGGTTGAGCGCAGCCGCAGAAAGTGCGCAGTGCCGGTCCAGTTCTCGGTGATCCTGACCTCTCCTAGTCAGGTTCTGGATATGTGATGTATCTTCTCTTTGTTTGGCCTTGATTTAATACATCAGTCGCAGTGAACGGAGCAGTGATCGTAGCAGGTATGTTTTGATATGTTAATGAGCATCAAAGAGTCTTTGTTATAATACACATGTCGATTATTTGTATAAGTGTTTATAATCTGAGGTAGCCATACTGTTGGATTACATTTAAATTAGTGTGTTATGTAAGCAAAGCGGCTACGGATTTGTTTTGATCGCGTTTTTATCTCTTTGTGTGTTATTATAAGTAATATCGAGTGTGTGTGTGGTTGGGTTGGGTTATTTGGACAGTGTCATAAACTCAGACAGTGACCTATGGACTGACTGTCTCATGCATCAGGACAACACCCTATACAGTAGCCATTATAAACACCTGGTACAGTATTACAGCAGATCTAATGCCCATACTCTTAACAACTATACTTAAACACTCCAGTACAGTAGATGTAATGTTTACTGTCTCTGACAACACACTATGTACACGCAATGGCTATTATATCATCATCCAATCACATTTTCTTCTGCTTGTAATGTTTTGTCATGTATTTAATATATTTCCTCATGTGGTTAGTTTTATACAGACATGTTCAAATATATATGACCTGACGACCACCAATAATTCAGTTTGTACCAATAATACAGTTTGTAAAATTAGAAACCTAGATTTTCAGTTTTTCTTGTTCTGTCTTGTGTCTAACATCCCCGCCGGCACATTTCCACATCAGGAGGAAGAGGTTTAGGTCATGTAGACGCTGCCACTCCTCACTTCAGCAAACACTTCATGTCAATAATGCAGTCTGGATAAGAGCCACCATAACATCACTACATAACATGCTCACTGACATCTACAAATGCAACCTCATGCCATGCTAGGGCACTAGTTATTGTATGTGCTGCTTACTCTCTGGTTGATCTGATTATGGTTTAACTTGATTTTTACATTTCACGAAGAAAATATGAGTGGTGGTTCATAGGGTGTTCTGTCAAAAAGGGGATGCAAAATATATCGGCCTCTTTAATTATTATTGGCCCAATAAGAGAATTTGGTCGATATATTAAAGCTGATAAATAATGGATTATTTCCTTCAGCTGAGACACAGATGCACACTGTTCTCCATGATGCTTTTGGTTCTCTACAAGGCTACATAAAATTATAATGAGAACATCATTATAAAATGTGTGCTTGGGACATGGATTTCAATGGTGAGACTTCTGTTTTTATAATCAGGCTCTCAAAAATTATATCAAATTTTGATTGATCGGCTAATATATCGGTTATCAGATTTCAAATATAAAGATTTATTGGTTTTTGCATCTGCCTAAATTTTCATATCAGTGCATCCCTGGTTTTTAGCTCTTCTACCAGGTGAAAATGTCATGTCACCCTTATAAGTAATGGCACAGGACACAGATAAACATCTTAAATCACAAAATGTAAACAATATTACCATACACAATAAGCAAATGTCACATAAACAAAACTGACATACCCATCAAGAACACTGATTAGCCTAAGTTATCCGATTTACAGGTGAACAGTATTTATTTAACAAAAAAAAAAAGAGCAAAATGCAATTCATACATAGACTGTAAAAATGTTAAGCAAAGATTACTGGAGTAGGCTATATTTTACAAGGAAATACTATTTCAGTCTTTCTGTTTTAAAAATTCACATTTAATTCAATGTAGTTGCCATTTCTTTGCAATTATTTGTAGACGTTCGACTAATAGTGGATTTTGCCGGTAACTAACATAACACATAAAAAATTGCTGAACTTTATTACAAAAAAAAAAAAAGAGTACTGAACCATGAAAATGTACTGTATATTTAAATATAAAAAATATTAATATATTAATTATACCTTGATCATTCATGTTAGTTCATAGTGCATTAACTAATTTGAAGAGATACGACTTTAAAATGTACAAATGTATTAGTAAATGCTGAAATCAACAAATGAACAATACTTGTATTAACCTTAGCTAATGTTACAGATGGAGTCTCATTGTAAAGTGTTACCATTTCATATAAATCCAAAGTCATGCTTACAGATGGCCATCTTTAAATATCTACACAAACACCATAGTGTTGAAATTAGACCCATAGGCCCATGTATATTGTATATTGTATACTCTCACACTTTTGCTTCTAGTTTTAGAAAACTTGATGATTATCTAGTCTAATCAAAATAAACAAAATATAAATTAAAAAAACTGAAATCGAATGTGTTTCTGTTGGGTGCATGACGATACAGTTTGCTTTCTCACGTCACTAGCTTTATATGCAACTTCGCCCTCATAACGAATGCATAAATGCGACCAGCTGGATATAAACTAATGCAAATAGATGGAAACAATAGTGACATTAAACATTTGAGTTGGGCTTGCCTGTGTTTTTGTCACACTGTTTAACCGCTTGAGGTGCTGCTAATGTTAGCGTCCTCTCAGCCACAATCGGTCGACCGCCAATTATTTGTGATATTTACTGATGATATTTATTGTGATTTACTTGCAATTTCTTTGGAAGGCATAAAGTAAAAATATCCTGATATCATAATGAAGAAAAAGCCTTATTAAACAAGTTAAATTGTTGAAAAGAAAAATAATTTGGCATAATAATTATTTTCATGTGTCTTAACAAAACCACTTATTATTCATAGATGAATAATGTTGCCATTTCGCAGTAATGTGGTGCAACCAACATGCAGAAACTTACAGAAAAACACATAAAACATAAATGATTTCATAGAGAAGACCCTTGCAGACCATTATGACTTTGTGTCAAGGTTGAAAGCTTTCTTAAAACAATTTATCTTTTTATGACAATGAATAGTTAGTTTAGGTTGTAAAATGTCATGTGGTTTGACTCCCTTAAATGTAATGATATTATGAGTTAAAAATAAGATGTACTGTATATAATAATGTTTGTGGTGTAAGGAATTTAAGTTTAAACTTTTGTTGAAAATGGTATAAGAGTCTTTTAAAATCGAATAAAACCAATATGTGTTTTTTCTTCATGGCCACTCTTTGTCAACGACCCAGATGCATTTAAAGCGTTCACGTAAGGACTTGCCTGTAATAAGCATGCGAGGCCGTAAATCACGTCAGTTCTAGACTGTTATTGAATTGAAACCAGGGGCGTAGGAGCAATTTTGAACCTGGGGGGGTCAGTAAATGCTAGGGGGGTCTGGGGGTATGCCCCCCCGGGAATTTCTTTTTGAAAAATAAACCATTAAATGCCACTTTCTGGAGAGTTTTGTGCAAAGAAATGGAGAAATTGAGTCTTACATGATATGTGGAAAACTGCAAGGTTAAGATACATTGCATTGTTGTAGTATCAGCAGAACAGGTATTAGGACATTTAGCATTTACATTAACTGTTATCCAGTCATGTACTGATTAACTCAAATAAATGGTTGATTTAATTTTCATTAACCACCGAGCTTACCCCCCAAGGATAGATTGAAAAATAAAATCAATCTATCCTTGTGGGAAGCTTGCTTGGTAGCTAAAAGTAGGTCTAGCAAGTTCTGTAATTCACACAGATCAAACACAAAGTTTATTTTATTTCACAGCTAGTTTATTTTGAGTAACTTAGTCAGCTAACATTAGCAGTTCTCTTGGCAGTTTGCTGATAATCCGGCGTCTGAAGTAAAATGCTCAAAACATCTCCTGAGAAAAATACCATGGTCAACCTAGTCTTGGTTATTTAATTTTGATTTAGTCTTATTTTCCTTACCTTGTCATTCAAGGCCAGGGCACTTTTTGTACATTTCTGGAACTTTTGCGCGCTTCTCACAGGAACATTGCTGCGTACATTTATCCGTGTCACCTAGATGTGCATGCGCGAGCGGCGCACGATCATGGTCGACTGACAACGAGATTAGCAGCTGGAGAATTACGGCCGTTTTTAAAAATTGAATTATGTATTTAAAAGTTGCAGAATGGATTAATTTGGAGACTCCGAAATAGGCAGAGATAGGCAGGCAATGCAAAACTAAATCTTACATTGGGAAATAGTGAGGGGGACAAAATCTTACATTGGGAAATATTGGGGGGGACAAAATCTTACATTGGGAAATAGTGAGGGGGACAAAACTTACATTGGGAAATAGTGGGGGGGACATGTCCCACGTATAATGGCTCCTACGCCCCTGATTCAAACCCTGAGACATTTAGGAAAGAAACCCTTCCCCATTGACTCAACAGATGTTTAGACGAGGCTTTGATGAATCATAAAGCTGGCTGTGGTTTCTCAAGAAACAAAAGCGTGTAGTAGCTGCATTTGACTAAGTTTTCAGCAACTAGGGAATCAAAGCATTGATTGAAATCTTAATTCGCTGTAGTAACAGTCACAAGACATGGAGCAGTTTAAGGACTGAATCTCCATGTGGAAATAATGGTTGTGACGAAAGATTGTCCATAAGCTTTTGATGATGGGTTATTCTTGAAAGTCTTGTCCTCAGTCACCTAAAAAGATGTGGAAGAGGATTCAGTGTCTGTCAAAAGCAGTCTTTCCTTATCTTTATTCTTTATTAAGTTGAGTAATTTTGAGTATTTTGAGGAAAGTAAATCTGGTAACACTTTACAATAATGGCCCATTAGTTAATGTATAAACTTTAACTGACAATGACCAGTACTTTTGTGTATTATTATTATTAATGTCCATGGGATGTCCACGCCTGCCTGCACACGTACTTGTGTTGTCCAGATTTCTCAGATTTTGTCACTGACTCAATTTTGTTCTATTTCTATTTCTGTTTCTGTTTCTGTTGCCATGGATATCAGAGAGGGTTGTCTGGTTAGTTCGGGAAAGGCTGGAATACACTCCAGAACACTGGCATTATATGGGTGACGTCACAGACGCTTTGTCCATTTTTTTTACAGTCCTTTTTTTTTTGTCAATTTTTTAAACTTTTTTTTAAGGGTTTTGAGGCCGTTTAGAGGGGGTATGGGCGGCGCCATGTTTGAAAATCTTGAGAAATCCTAACCCCGCCCACCTTCTGGCCAATCCATATATGGGTAAAAGGGCGGGCTGTGTGTGAGACTGAGCGGCCGGGGGACGCGCCTCTTCAGCCAAGCAGTTATAAGATCGACTGGCAGACTAGGCTAACTACTACATTCACTGCAAAGCTGCTGAAGAGTACAACCCATTTTAAATTACATGCGTGTTTCACATTCTTTTTGCGATACAGAGAAAACATCTCTACAACTTCTGAAAGTGAACAGTGTTTTACTGTGTAGCATAAGAAGTGTTATTTTAACATCAGTGTAAAGCACAGCGTTAAGGGTTTCAGGTTATCCTACATTAGGTTTATTTAACAACAGAAACTGAATAATCAAATGTAAAAATAAAACACTGTTTAGTTTTCACTGTATGAATTAATATATTCAGATTTTTATTAAAGTTACAAAAGTTATTCAGCCAAGAGCAGTGAGTGATTTTCTCTGTCTTTTGTTCATGGACCCGTTATTGCGAGCCGTTGCGATATGCATAGGCAGACACATTTACAGTGTTTCAAACGTCAGTTAACCATAGGTAAAGTACCTCGGACGCTAACTTATCTGAGGCGATTTAATGCTAACTGTTGCAGTGCCACTGCCCACAAACATTGATGCTAAATAACTACGTGAAATGGTAGTGGAATGTCACTTACCGGAAAAAATGGAGCGAAGTAACTCCTACAGTGTCGGTTAGTGCCGTTTATAGCAGAGCAACCCATTTTATGTACGATATTTCAATACAAATGTTCAGGAAGGATCCAGAAGTGGTCTGATGTGTTGTGTCAGATCATGGCCGAGACGTCAAATTTCAGGAATTGCACTCGGCGCAGCCCGTTATCAGCTGTCAATCAAACTGTCAATCAAAGTTAACCACGCCCTTATTTGTCATACATTTTATATCTAAATACGATCTAAACTAACGAGTTAGAAAAAAATTCACCCCCCTCACAGTTGTCAGGCACTCGGAACCTATCGAAAAATACAATAAAAGTCCATGGGACCAACCTGTAAAAACAAGAATTTATGCTGTGAAAACGGACATTTTAACATGGGGGTCTATGGACATTTGCTCCCGCTGGGACCGGCCCCTAGAGGAGTTTAGATGTATTGCAGTTTTTCGCACTTCCGGGTAGGCTTCATTTTTCAGATTAGAATGTTGCCGCTTGTTTAAAGTGCATGTTTTTGAAAAGTATAGGGGCTTTTGCACCGGTGGAACCTTTTCATAGTTCCTAGAACTATTGGCCGAAGTTCCCAGATTTTGGCGTGTTTGTTCGAACCGCAGGAACTAGGAACGATTTTAGTTCTAGGAACTCCTTTTGGGGGAACTAAATTTTCTCCTACTTCAGAGTCGGTCTAAACCAGCACTATAGGAACTATCCGTGAAGTTAGTATACGCTGACTGGCCGAGTGCATGCGAAACACTAGAACCCATTTTTAAAAAGGCTGTGTAAACACACAGATTATAGCCTATATATTTACTCCAGAAACTAACTCTATGAACATAGAAAACAGTGATAGAAGGACCTCTTGACCTTTACGCTGAGGAGAAAATCCAACACAGCTTTGAGGGGACCAGGAGAAACATGATTATGTATTTCTGCTCAGCAACACTGGACATCATCCACACGACATACGCTAATAACTTTTCATATACTGTCTACTTTCTATGTATAACAGTTATATCTAATAATATATTAGACAGGACTCTTAGACAGAACTTAAACCAATGAACACGGAGAATGTGAGCACTGTATGGCTCAGCCTCTGGCATTCTCAGCGCCGTCAAAATAAAGGTTCGCCGTGCCGTCAAAATATGGGCATGCCCATTACTACGACCTGCAGATACACACACTTCTTAAAGGCTACTAGTATCATATACTAAATAACTGAGGATCACACACTACCTGGTCTCAGCCTCATGCCCGGTACACATTGTAGGATTCTGGGCTGTCCCAGACGAAAGATGACCAATCGTGGCTCCTAAACGGTGGCTCTACGTCGTACAGTGAAAGAGGTTCAAAGACAGCCGTTGTCATGTTCTTGCGACCAAAGATAGCCTGCGATAATTTTCTGACCGTCTCAGAGATTTAGCATGATCATCTCACAATGTGTTTGCTACTACGACCTACATCTACTGACTAGCTAATAAAAATGCAACATAAAAGTGTTGATTAAAGTGACATGGCGCAAAAACTTAAAACTCAAGCTCCATTTGCAGAATTAGCATGCCAATTTGGACTCTTTTCCCTAACCATGACCGACATCCACTCTAGCGCATGCTGATGACGCTTTATTCTTCTACACTAACTTGCGTCGTAGCCTACGATTCAGTAGGTGTCTTCATTGTAAAGTTTACATACATGTCATAACCAAGTTTATTAGATCTATGTCGTACAGTGTGATTTGTAATCATCTTATAGGATTGCGGATGTAGCAGGCATCAGACGTCACGCCTACACGCCTACACGCCAGGCATCGCCAGGCATCAGACGTCACGTTGGCTAAATGCGTGTGTTGCGTTCTTTAAAAGTCCACCTGGAAACAAAGCCATCGTGATGCCAAACCCTCTGTTTAGAGTCGTGTTTACAACTGTGACGAGTGCTAATCAGGATCAACTAAACTCTGGGTTTTCAAAAGTATGTGAAGGTCACAACATAGGCGCAATTTAAAGAGTTTTAGCCCTACTCGCCGTTCTATTATTTCACACCCCTAAAAATGACGCTAAACAAAACAATTTGTGATTGACATTGTAGTCTTGGCCAATGAAAGCTGCACTGGAGTCCAAACCATTTGCCATCAGTCTGAAGGTCTGGCTACACAAGACTACACACTACCAGACTTTCTGAAAACAACAAACTCATGCAGAAAAATGTTGCGTTGCTTGAAAATGCTTGACAAATGAAAACAATATGTTCTAAAAATCAGCTCAAAATATTGAACATGTTCTCCTCCGACTGGATAGAATCATATTCTGGAGGTAAATGTACCCATCATACACTACGCGATTTTCTGTGAAAATGCCCAAAACCTGCTGACTAACTATGACTTTCTACAAATAGCTTCAACTCATCTAGACTGCAAATCGGGCCAAATGTCTGGGCAAAAGTTGTTGCGGTATATTGAAATATATGTATGAACAGTAGGTGTCACTAGGTTAGGTTAGGTTAGGTTAGGTATAGATTAGGTTAGGTTAGGTAAGGTATACTTTATTGTCCCAATGGGAAATTTGTTTTGGGCTCACGAATACAACCACTGCAGCACCAGACATATAAAACAAACACAATACATAAAAAACAGAGAAAAGATGCACATTTACGATCAAGTAGTTGGCCTCACACCTCACACTACTGTGTACATTGGAGAGTATTTGGCATCCTTCCACTCTGACACTGGAAAGTGATTGGCATCACACCACTCTATACACTGGAAAGTCACAATGTTTTTTTTTTAAAAACCACACAAATACCACACTTAGAATAATTATTTCTGCTTGGTATTATTTGATAACCGCTGAAGGAATGAATGAATTCTTAAACCGGTTTAGTCTACAGCTAGGCATTCTTAGTCTTCTCCCCAATGGCAGCATTACGAACTCAGAGTACAGGGCATGTGTTGTATCATGCATAATCTTATTTGCCTCCCTCAATGTAGATTTTTCATATAGGGTCTGGAGATAAAGAGGTTCTGTTCTGCCCATGACCTTCATGGCCGTTTGAAAAAGACGACCAAGCCTAGATTTCAGATGTACTGTTAAATTACCGTTCCAAAGATGTATTCTGTAATTGATCGCATTCTCCAATACAGCCTGATAAAACAACATCATAATCCTACTACTGACCCCATAAAGTCTGAGCCTTCTCAAGAAAATACAGTCTTTGTAGTAGCCGAGTGCACAAAGTATCTATATGAACCTGCCATGTAAGAGAACAGTCAACGTAAACACCCAGATATTTATATGAGGACACTTGTGTGATAGGAACATCATGAATATAAATGGTTTCCGATTGACTTTGGATCAAATATCATCTCCTCAGTTTTCTTCACATTTACAATCAGGTGGTTAGCATCACACCACTCTATAAACTGATTAATCTCAGAGCAGTAAGACAAAATGTCTTGATCTTTATACAACAAGCTAAGAATCGCAGTATCATCACTAAATTTCACAATATAGTTATTATTATTCATCACACAACTGTTTGTATACAGTGTGAAGAGAACTGGGGAGCTCACACACCCTTGCGGGGCTCCTGTACTGGAGTAAGTTCTGCAGCACAGGTTTTCAAAACCTGGGAAGAAATCCCATCAGGTCCCTTAGATTTCTTTCTACATAACAGATGAAACAGTAATTGCACCTTAGATCTTAGATCTATTTGTAATCTACTTCCCGTATCATCCGTCAGAGAACCTATAACAGATCTGCATTTATTAGAGAAGTCGTGAGTTTGAAACCGCAGATGAAAATCATTAAGTTCATTAGCTTTCTGTAAATCGTCACTAGTATTTATAAGTGGTCTATTTGTTTGCATATTAGTAACAGCCTTCATTGTATTTCAAATTTTTTGAAAACTGAGGCTCAATAAGATCTTTCTGTCGCCCCCTTGCTTCTTTTAGCTTATGATTAAGCTCTTTTTGTATTATTTTCAACCCAGCAAGATCATGGGTTTTAAACGCAGCATTTTTCCTATTAATGCAACTCTTAATTTCTTTAAGGTTTGTTAATGAAATAACATTCTTTTTAGTGAGTACATTGTCCACACAAAAGTTGATATACTCCGTTATTGTCTCAGTAGTCGTATCAGTGTCCATGTCATTAAAAACATTCCAATCTGTGCAGAGGAAACAACCTTTGAGTCTCTCTGTGGCATCGTCTGACCAAACAGTTACTTCCTTCATGCATGGTTTACTGCGTTTGAGCATAGTCCTGTATAGGAATTAGATGGATAGTGTTGTGGTCTGAGTTAGCCAGCGGTGGTTTCGCTCTGGCTTCATAAGCCTTTTTAATATTGCCATAGCACTTGTCTAGGGTTCTGTCTTTTCTTGTCCCACATTTTATATATTGTTCAGAACAGTTCCAGCTTGCATTGATTAAAATCACCTAATATAAATACGGAGCCTCTGGCGAGCACTGTAATTGTTGGTGAACACAGTCCGCTATACACTCTGCTGCTTTAACTGCCTTAAAAGGTCTAATTTTCAAGCACAGAACTTCAACATCAGGACAGCAGATTGTGTCCTTAATTGTGTACTGTTTACACCAAGCGTTACTCACATACACAGCTAGACCGCCTCTGATTCCTTCCAGCCCCAGAGCAGCATTCCACCTCGTTGACCTCGTCTCCTATGCCTTCTATTGCGTTCAGTTGACGACCCCATGCAAACAGGCAGGTTCAAAGGAGGAGGCCCGGCATGGCGAAGCGCAAGCAGTGCGTCTCTGGTGTAACTAATTGACGTCCATATTACCACACCTGTGTGTGTTTGGCACCGTGCAAGGTATCCCCATACAGCAACTACTAGGCACAGCTGAACGAACATTGTCATACTGGTATCGGCATATAAGCAGTTACAATTTAAACTAAAAATAAAGAGCTAAAAAACGGATAAAAAAGAACAAACCAAAGACAACAAATGGGTGCAGTGGAGCAAGAACCCGGGTCGCATGCAGAGCAGCGCCACCAAAAGTTTCTGGAGGAAACCTTACTAAGGTACCAGTTGCCTAGTAGGACATACTGTAAATGCCACAAAGAAGGGTTGCTAGAAGGTTGTAATAAAAGTATATAGATCACCGTCGAGTTCTCTAAAGTTTATTACTGTGAAATACAACATATTGGCGATGAGGATGGCCCTACTTGCTCTCTCGCCCCCTCCTGTTTTTTTTGGAAACTCCAGGTGAGCCGACGATACCGTTTAATTCATGGATTATAACTACGTGACTGCACTGTTGGCAGAGGACATGCTGGAGAAAAGAAAGCGTGCTTTGCTTATTCATTGCTTGGGTACGGAGGAATAGAGAATTGTTTACACTCACTGTGACTGATGACAGTTATGAGACTGCGCTGACTACTTTACGAGCATTTTTTGTTCAGAAAGTGAACATGGTTGCTGAGAGAAATACATTTCGCCAACTAGGGATGCTCATTTCGGTTAATTTTCCCGACCGACAACCGCCACTTGTTAATCGATTATTAACCGTTAACTGATTATATTGAATTGGCATTAAATAAAAATAAAATTGACGCGTATCTGTGACCCATTAAAAATAAAAAAAAATAAAAAAAAATTTATCAAAGGGTTTATTTTAACGTGCAAACAGCAGCATTCAGATCAACAACAGAACCTGGATTCAGATCAAATTTTCACGCATCTGCCGCATTTCTGACAGTGACAACAGAGAAAAACTGAATAAAATAATATAAATAAAAAACATAAAATAAGCCTACAATAAATATAGATTTTTTAGCTTAAATAATTAACAAATTACGATGACAAAAAGAAAACACTGAATCAGTTTGAAGCTTTGAAAAACCGGCATTTTTTTTCCATCAGACTAAGTTTTTCCGTTAATTAAAAATGGCAGGCCTACCTCAATCCACAGCTTGTCTAGTTTTTATTTTAAAAAGTAGCATTACAGTCTACATGCTGTTGGGTAAGTCTGGAGCGCAGAGAGAAAACACCCTCTCCGATGGCACAGATGTTCGTGAATACAGAGATAACGTCTCGCTATCGAGTGTCCAGCTTCCAGTTCCAGCTTCAGGAAGCGCCTTTCATTTGCTTGTGGGTGTTTGCTTCGCAAGTGATATTGCAGTGTACTTGCACACTACTGCTTTATTTTAATACCGCGTAGCATATTTTGCAAGTAACTTCGTCGCCCTTTCTGTCGAAATGGTCCCACATAGTAGCCTAGCTTCTCGCTCGCTTCCTTTTGCTTTCTCAGGGAGAATATGTCTGTTGGCGCGTGTGGTTGCGCATATCGACGTGCCCAGTGAGTTAACACATTGGCTATATATAATGTTTTTTTTGTTTTGTTTTTATATATAAAAAAGCTTTTAAAAAAAAAAATAAAGAAACCGTTTAACTGATAGTATTAATCGGTCAAAATGTTTACTTTCGGTTAACGGTTAAACGGTCAATATGAGCATCCCTATCGCCAACGCACTCGGAGACTCTGTGAACCTATCATGCAATATGTGGCTGCTCCGCGTGAACTGATTGTGAACTGTGATTTTGGCACACTCACGGATGACATGATTAGAGATCAGATCGTAGAGAAGACATGCACTCAATGTATTCGGGAACGTCTGCTTTTGGAAACGGACCACACTCTTCAAAAGGCAATTACTGTCCCAGGACAAATTGAGTCTGCAGTAGCGGAAGCTAAAGCTATGGATCGCACTGAAGCTTTAGTTAAAGTGGTGCATACTGGCTCACGTGATTGTGCAAAACAGCGGTGGCGACAGAGATCTACTCCACTAAAGTTCACAATTTCTTATCAGATGCCATCAAATGAATCACAGAAAAAGATGATGGATGCAAAAACATGCTTCCATTGTTGAGCTACTTCACATCTTGCAAACTACCCCAAATGCCCAGCTAAACAGTCTAAATGCAGACAGTGTGGTAAAGTTGGACATTTTGCCAGAGTTTGTCGCAGTTCTGCACCCACGTGCAATGTACAAGAAGAGAGAATGTACAGTGAGAGATGCAGTCTCGCAAGAGCTACAGAGGCTAGAATCTGAAGGGATCATAGAAAAAGTGGCGTCATCACCTTGGGTGTCGCCACTGGTGGTCATTGAAAAGAAATCTGGAGGAATTCAACTTTGTGTTGATTTAAGACAGCCAGACAAAGCTGTCATCATAGACAGTCACCCTTTGCCACATAGTGAGGAAGTTTTTACAGAACTACATGGGGCTTCTATGTTCTCTAGAATGGATCTCCAGAATGCATACCACCAAGTGACTTTGCATCAGTAGGGATCTGACAGCTTTTGTTACCCATGATGGACTCTATCGTTTCACACAGGTCCGGCCTCAGGACCAAGTGCTTTTCAAAGAATGATGTCTCACATTTTGGCTAGTCAGGATGGTGTGCAATGTTATTTAGATGGCATCATTAGCCGCGTTTCCACTGTCGGGCCAGTGCTAGGCCAGGGCTTTAAACGGGCCGTGCCGGGCTAATAGCCTCGGGCCAGTAGCACCTGGCCTGCGTTTCCACTGTCGGGCCAGAAGCTCCACAGCGCGTCACTAAAACACGCCCGCAACACGCCTCTCTGGAACAACGTCACACTAACCCATCATTTCACCAACAAATGGAAGTTTTATCATAAAACTAATCAGAAAGAAATCACTGGAAACAGCGTGCATCGCAAAACAAACATGATAAAAGCGGCCGTTTGCTGGCATTTTTGTTGTTTACTTGAATATTTAAAACCCAGGCATCGATGTTTTACCACAGGTTTACAATAAAAAGTGATACATTGATCATAATGAATTAATTCATGTCAAAATTGCACATAGTCACACAGAAATAAATTACCGTTAGGTCTATTTCACAAAAGAAAGAGGACACATGCACTTACATTATTCAGTTGAGTCTGTTTCTGTTTATTTGGTAGTTACAGGACATATATCACATTTAGAAAGAATTATAATTTCTACAAATAACGTTATATGCTACCAAAAATACGACCTGAGGAGCGTTAGCACAGTCTCGACTCCCAGTAGGCTAGATATTTTCAGTCAGAAACAGAGGAAGCTCCTGAAAAAAAAGTTGCTTTTTTTATGATAGTCCTGTATAAAGAGACGAGACGTAGGCTACTGACAGATAAAATAAAAACATGATTGTGATAGCCTTTATGATTGGTCTGATTTCTTCAAGCGTTCACCATGTTTTTTTACTATGAGTATCTTCAAGCGTTTACTATGTTTACTATGGTAATGGTTAGCGCGCATAGTCTTTTGCATCGCGTATAAATATTTCTACCTTATACGGTGATCAGAATCCACATCGGATCACAAACAGAAGGCATTCGAACATGAAAGTGAGTTAAATTATTTTAAAAGTCTTTAATGCTGACAGAATCATTCTGCGCTCCCGTCTCGACTCAGGTAAACCCCGCCTCTGTTCGTAACCACTCCTCTAGCCCGAGCTGGCCCGCTTTGGCCCAAGGTATTCGACGGGCCAGAAATCCTGGCCGTTGGCCCCGAGTGAGCCCCGACCAAGCCCCGGAAGTGGCAGTGGAAACGCGACTGGCCCTGGCACGCACTAGCGCGGCTCGGCCCTGGCCCAGCAGTGGAAACGCGGCTACTGTCTATGGTGAGAATCGGGAAGTACATGAGAAACGACTTAAAGCTTTACTTCGGCGTTTGCAAAGCAGTGGTTTGAAGCTTAATGAGGAAAAGTGTCACTTCAGGAAAACTGAGCTACCTTTTCTTGGCCATGTTATTTCAGCTTCAGGCTTGCGTCCAAATCCAGATCATGTTCTGGCTATACAAGCACCAGCTCCTCATGATGCACAGTTCTTTTTTGGGACTTGCAGGCTGGTATTCCAAATTTATTCCCAATTTTGCGACATTGGTGGAACCTCTCAGTGCACTGCTCCGAAAGTCTCAGGAACATTTCAGCCGTGTGAAAAATATTATCACTGCTTGACCAGCCCTTGCATTATTTGATCCTTCTTTACCGACGACAGTCACAACGGATGCTTCAGATTATGGCATTGGTGCTGTGCCTACCCAGTGTCATGGCAGTACTGAAAGAACAGTTGCTTTTGCATCTAGAACACTGTCTGACTGTGAAAGGAAGTATTCTAAAACAGAAAAAGAGGCTTTGGCATATGTGTTTGGGTAACAGTAAAGTGGAGCACCTACCTATGGGGCCACCATTTCACTCTTTGCACTGACCACAGCCCCTTATCTACACTGCTTTCCACAAAAGGCCTTGGATGTGCAGGTATGAGAATTGCCCGATGGTCTGCACGTCTCCTGTGTTTTAATTACAGCGTGGAATACAAACCTGGCTGAGAAAATGTCACAGCTGATTGTTTGTCCAGACTTCTGCTTCCATCAACTGAATACAGCCAATACCAAGAGCCTGAATTGGTGGCTCTACTGTCTCCTGAATTTGCAGCTGTTACTGTAGAGGAGCTGAGGTCTATTTGTGATGCCTGTCCTATCCTTCAACAGGTAAAGACCTGCATTGATTATTACAGTAAATGGCCAGAGATTGCGTTTGCACCTGACGTTACTTCTGCGACTGTTGTGAAGTTTCTGTCTGCTGTGTTTAGCCGTAAAGGAACACATTCAGCAACAAAGAATCACAAACGGCAGTTGCGCAGTAATACTAATGTAATGCGGTCACAGGTGTATGTTTGTTGAGTAGTTTACAACGGCTTCGAACGCGGCTCAACCAATCAGAATCAAGGACCATTTTATAAAATTTGTTTCACTTGAGTTTGAGGCATTCCTTGCAGACAGAGATATAAACACTACCGTAGCTCTGTCTATTATCCACAAGCGAATGGTGAGATTGAACGCTTCAATCGAGTGTTCGAAAAATGTTTGCAGACTGCTAGCATTGAAGCTAAAGAGTGGAAAGCTTTTGTAACAGAGTCTCTACATACATACAGAGCAACTCGTCATGCTATGACATGGCTGTCAAATTAAGACAAAATGACTTGGGTGGTCTTCCATAATTGGGCCTGCCAAAGGACCAAAACAACTTGAAACAAATCGTCCGACAGTCACAAAACAAAATGAAAGAGTACACAGATCGGCAGCACAGTGCACAATCTCCAAAGATTCAAGTTGGTTCGTTTGTGCGCATTAGGAAGCCTGGAATCGTCAAGAAAGGACATTCCAAGTTTTCTCAGCCTCTGTAGCTCCGGCTCCATCTTCATCCTGTGTTACCACTTCTGGTACACCTTCTCTAGCGGACAGGAATGCCCAGTCAGGGCAAATCAGAGGCGGCGGTCTGGCTGTGTATGAGTAACGCTTGGTGTAAACAGTACACAATTAAGGACACAATCTGCTGTCCTGGGGTCTCATTTATAAAGCGTGCGTACGCACAAAACGGGGCTGGAAACATACGTACGCCAGTTTCCACGCAAAGGTGGTGATCTATAAAAAACAAACTTGACGGGAGAAAGTGCGCAGCTTTAAGCAAACTTTGAGCCGTGCGTACGCACATTCTGGAGACAAAGGGAATTGGCGACACCAATGGTGAGCTGGAGTTAAATGTCTTTTTGGTCACTTTTAGACAGAAAATGTAAAGAAAATGATACATATACAGAAAGATAATACAAATATTATTTCACTTTGAAGCAAATAGCCATCCCTTCTTAAATGTCTGCGCCAGTGAGCGCGTTGGGCCTAGTTAGTGAAACTGCTGCATATGTGGGCTATCTAACGGCAGATGAAGTAAAACCGTAAATCTTCATATGAGTCCTAATCATAAATGCAGTGCATGTTCACAATAAAAGTTTAAATGAATAAAATAATGATTTAAACCAAGCTTTACTCGTGATATAAACATTTAGATTAAATATTCCATTGTCTTTCATTGAGTTAAACACTTAAATTACATGAAATCATTACTGAGAAGTTACAACATTTTTTTTTTATATTCAATTATAGAAATATTTGTAGTGGATGCAATGCTTTTGAACACTTTTCCTGTAGCATGCTGTGTTTTAATGTTTTACAGAGATAATTGCTTATCATGATAATAGCAGATTGTCTGAGAAAATATTTTCGAGGAAATAATGCACAATAAGGTCTATCTGTTTCCATTAAAAATATAAATCAATTAAAAATACTATTTGGCCAGTGGAAAAGATTGAGAAAATCTTTCTCTGAAATGTATTTTATACTATTTGATTTATTTATTCAAAAACAAGGCTACTAAATTATTTGTATTAATGTAATGTGACGGCACATCCGTATTTCATATTTTCCTAATGTCTTGTACCGTTAAACATGTTATCACGTGGATGAATAATCATATGCAAATGATATGCAGATGAGGATATGCATAGTAAAACTAGGCGTTGTAAGCTCCATATATGGTTATTTCGGGGTGGAGACGCATGTGCGCACAAACTTCCGCTGACTGGGATTTATCAAGTGAATTCAGCGCAGGTTCTGGCGTACGCACGGTTTTATAAGTCTGAATATTTTTTTGCGTACGCCATTTTTGCCTTTCGGGCGCACGTACACTTTTAGTAAGGATCCTACGCACAGTTTTATAAATGAGACCCCTGATGCTGAAGTTCTGAGCTTAAAAGACTCCTTTAGGCCCTTTCAAGCACCCCAGACATCTCAAATGTCAATCTCTCCTCCTTGTACTTTACGTCCTCGTAGAGTGTGTCGTGCCCCAGTGTGGTTTAAGGACTATAGTACATAAAGGTACTCAGTAAAAAAAAAAGGGGAAGATACAAGGTATTGAATATTGATCATAGTCTAGAAAAGGTATTTGAGACATTTATGTTGTTATATTTTGGTTTCATGTTGCATAAAAAAAAAAAAAAAACTTGTTCAACCTTTTCCACTGACTGAAATATTCATGTTGTTGACATTCAGAACTTTTGGTTTTCTTGTGTTCTGTGCTTTGTTATATTTTTTTAGTTTAATCCAAATCTTTGTTCTTTAACAAAAGGGGAATATGTGGTATATTGAAATACATGTCTGAACAGCAGGTGTCACTAAGGTACCAGTTGCCTAGTAGGACATACATTTCCCAAAGAAGGGTTGCTAGAAGTTTGTAAAAAAAAGTATCAACGTCGAGTTCTCTGAAGTTTTTTACTGTGAAATATAGAATAGTTGTGTATAGGGCTGTCATTTTTTGTTCGAAAATCGATTGCACAATCGATCGAACTAATCAACACAAGTTTCGAAAACGAAAATAGGGAATCGATTTTAACGGCCTTCTCCCGCAGCGAACAGCAACTGCTCTGACAAACACAGCAAATTATACTTCTGCATAATCTGTCTCTTTTTACAACAAAAATGTGAATTCTCATGCATAGACAGTCTCATGCATACAGATACAGATTCGGGCTAAGGGGTACTATCGCCTACGTAGGCGAAATGTCTAATGGTAAACACATCCATGTTGAAGCCCGCAGTAATGTTTTTCATTGATGTTTTGGCAGTCCACTCTGCTTATTGTCTTTCGAGAATGTTGTATTCCTGTTTGTCATTGTGCACGAAACTTCACGCCAATAAATCATCAGAAATATTGCTGACTTGAGCGTCTCAAGCGCCCTCTTTACGTTAGTCCCAATGCCTGATAGGTGTTCGTGGATTTGCATATATTTGCCGTTGAAAATGGAAACGTCTTTAGACGTGGAAAATTGATTTTACAATCAATTCAATGAACACTTATGTCTCAAATATCGAACAGAATTTTTTCACCAAAGTGACAGCCCTAGTTGTGTAGTGTATTTCAGCCTGGCATTTCCCAACTGATGCTGTAGCTTACATAGAAAGCCTCAATGGGATATTTGTTTTCTTCTAACAACTGTGGCTGGCTTTAGTTGTTCCTTTCTGGTTAATTATTAAAAGAGGATAATCAGAGCAAAGTTTAACTTTCAAGTAAATGATTTTCATTGTGGAAATCAACATGTAAAAGGCCACATTAACCAATATGTCATGATATGAAAATCGCTGTCGAGGAGTAAATAGCTGGTGAAGTGGATTTACTTACTGTAGAGTTAACTAAAGTTATCATGAGCATTGTAATGTTTTAAGCAGATGTCTTAACAAATGTCAGTAGACCGGGAAGATTTTAAAACGAGCCGTACATTCATAAATACGTAAGATCGCTGTGAAAATACAGACCGGAAGATAACAGACAACGAGCACAGCGCTGAAAAGGGGCGGGGCTACAAATGTTCTCATTGATAGTTCATTGAAGCTAGTAGAGTAGAGTATTGTGAAAGATTGAGAAAGTAAGTGTACCTGCATTTACAGTAGATTGATCTTCTTTCAGGTCAGACCTATATTCATAATAAAAAATCAGTTTGAATGTCTGCTGCAATATCTTGTCTTTTAAACAGTTATGGGGTTTTCCCTTGACACGCTAGTCATTTGTCAGTTGCGTCTTGCTTTTCCGTGTTCTCAAGTTTGAGTCCGTTCAACATAAAAGTCTTCCCTACTGACTGACTCACTCATAATGAATGACAGTCTTTGCCGCCATCTAATAGCAAAATAATGTTTGTAATTTCTGTTGCTGTTCACAGTCAGGGACTATTTTTTCCACCGTAAGGAAGGGTTTTAGTGATTTTACTTCATGAAAGTTACATAGATATATATATATATATTCGGCTTTAATATTTGTAGTGTGTGCTAACCGTTTTATAAATGCAATATGGTACTCGAAGCTAGTGCTGTATATCGTGTATAAGTCACGATACAGCACAGCCTCTCGTACCTTATTGCTTACATAACACATTCATTCATTGTTATACTATTTGTGAGACGGAATGGACTATTATCCCTCTTATGATGGGTCAGTGTTGGATGCAAGGCATTATTGATTCAGCAGGATCACATGGCCTGTGGAGGCTGAATGAGTGGGTATCACAGCATGAGACTGATGTTGACAGGGATTTTATGGGTGAAGTGTAAATGCTTCACAAACAACCGATTTTAAAGCTTATAACTACTATTTTGGAGTAAAGCTTCAAATAATTGTTTGACAGGAAGTATTGACTGGTTTCAGCAGGTGCAGCTGTGATTTGGTGGTTTCAGAAGAACTGAAAAAGGATTAATTGGTTGGACTGTTGGATACAAGATAAAGGGACCCAAAATGCTACATATTTGGTAGATTATGGTTGAATCATGGCATACAAATAAATGTGATTAATAATTTACAGTGCCCCTATCATGCTATTTCAAAGGTTCCTAAGTTGTTTTTGAGTCTTTTACAATATGTTTAATGCATTCAAGTTCAAAAACAATGTTCTCATAATATACATTGCAGCATCACCTCTTTTCTCACAGTGTTTGAAACAGTTCGATAAAGGATCTGGTCATTCTAAACCCCTCCTCCTACTCTGCTCTGATTGGTCAGATGGTCCAGTCTTTTGTGATTGGTCTACTCTGCTCTGATTGGTCAGATGGTCCAGTCTTTTGTGATTGGTCTACTCTGCTCTGATTGGTCATATGACACAGTCGGTTGTGATTGGTCTCTACTGTGTTGTGATTGGTCTACTCTGGTCTGATTGGTCAGATGACCCAGTCTGTTGTGATTGGTCTACTCTGCTCTAATTAGTCAGATGACCCAGTCTACTCTGGTCTGATTGGTCATATGACCCAGTCTGATGTGATTGGTCTACTCTGTTCTGATTGGTCAGATGACACAGTCGGTTGTGATTGGTCTACTCTGCTCTGATTGTGATTGGTCAACTCTGCTCTGATTGGTCAAATGACCCAGCCTGTTGTGATTGGTCTACTCTGCTCTGATTGGTCAAATGACCCAGCCTGTTGTGATTGGTCTACTCTGCTCTGATTGGTCAGATGACCCAGTCTGTTGTGATTGGTCTACTCTGCTCTGATTGGTCAGATGACCCAGTCTGTTGTGATTGGTCTACTCTGCTCTGATTGGTCAGATGACCCAGTCTGTTGTGATTGGTCTACTCTGCTCTGATTGGTCAGATGACCCAGTCTGTTGTGATTGGTCTACTCTGCTCTGATTGATCTGATGACACAGTCTGGGCTGCGTTCAGCGCCGACAAAACGTTGCAGAATGTTTTTTAAACAGAAATGGTGACGCGTTGAACTTGATTGGTGATGACGCAAGAGTTGCAACTATGGCAGCTGAGAAGGCTTTTTGTGTTCTTTGTGAAGAATTTTCGGAGCATGATGAAGTCGGTATAAATATGTGTTTAATACTACATAATATGCCCGATGTTACAGTTACTGCACGTGGAAACTGAAATGGAGGCACATCTTACCTAATAAAGACTAAAACACATCTATTTAGCCTCATACTGACTTTATTTGTTGTTCATACTGTTTTATTAATACCCTGTATTTTCTTTCTCATTTTTAGGAAAAGCACTTTACCATTGTTTATTTCTATACCAAATGTCATACACTTGCAATGAAGCTAAAAATATAAACAACTAGGCTACATCATTATGTTGATATCCTATATTTTTACAATAATACTTACGACAAACATGTCTTCTAATATCCTCAGTTGTTGCGTATCGAACACATTTGTAAATAACTTCCATTGTGCGCGTTCACTTTAATACCGCGTGCTTTAAACGCATCTCAAACCCCGTTGCACACCGGTGCAAGCCGTTTCCAGGAAACATGACGTTCAACCCGGAAACCGTAGCAAAACGTTGTGCACCGTTGTGATCTTGAACGTGCCCCTGTTGTGATTGGTCTACTCTGCTCTGATTGGTCAGATGACCCAGTCTGTTGTGATTGGTCTCTACTGTGTTGTGATGGGTCTACTCTGCTCTGATTGGTCAGATGACCCAGTCTGTTGTGATTGGTCTCTACTGTGTTGTGATGGGTCTACTCTGCTCTGATTGGTCAGATGACCCAGTCTGTTGTGATTGGTCTGCTCTGCTCTGATTGGTCAGATGACTCAGTCTGTTGTGATTGGTCTCTACTGTGTTGTGATTGGTCTACTCTGCTCTGATGGTCAGATGGTCCAGTCTGTTGTGATTGGTCTACTCTGCTCTGATTGGTCAGATGACCCAGTCTGTTGTCATTGGTCTACTCTGCTCTGATTGGTCAGATGACCCAGTCTGTTGTGATTTGGTCTACTTTGCTCTGATTGGTCAGATGACCCAGTCTGTTGTGATTGGTCTACTCTGCTCTGATTGGTCAAATGACCCAGTCTGTTGTGATTGGTCTACTTTGCTCTGATTGGTCAGATGACCCAGTCTTTTGTGATTGGTCTACTCTGCTCTGATTGGTCAGATGACCCAGTCTGTTGTGATTGGTCTACTCTGCTCTGATTGGTCAGATGACCCAGTCTGTTGTGATTGGTCTACTTTGCTCTGATTGGTCAGATGACCCAGTCTTTTGTGATTGGTCTACTCTGCTCTGATTGGTCAGATGACCCAGTCTGTTGTGATTGGTCTACTCTGCTCTGATTGGTCAGATGACCCAGTCTGTTGTGATTGGTCTACTCTGCTCTGATTGGTCAGATGACTCAGTCTGTTGTGATTGGTCTCTACTGTGTTGTGATTGGTCTACTCTGGTCTGATTGGTCATATGACCCAGTCTGTTGTGATTGGTCTACTCTGCTCTGATTGGTCATATGACCCAGTCTGTTGTGATTGGTCTACTCTGTTCTGATTGGTCATATGACCCAGTCTGTTGTGATTGGTCTACTCTGCTCTGATTGGTCAGATGACCCAGTCTGTTGTGATTGGTCTACTTTGCTCTGATTGGTCAAATGACCCAGTCTGTTGTGATGGGTCTACTCTGCTCTGATTGGTCAGATGGCCCAGTCTGTTGTGATTGGTCTACTCTGCTCTGATTGGTCATATGACCCAGTCTGTTGTGATTGGTCTACTCTGTTCTGATTGGTCAGATGACCCAGTCTGTTGTGATTGGTCTACTCTGCTCTGATTGGTCAGATGGTCCAGTCTGTTGTGATTGGTCTACTCTGCTCTGATTGGTCAAATGACCCAGTCTGTTGTGATTGGTCTACTTTGCTCTGATTGGTCAGATGACCCAGTCTTTTGTGATTGGTCTACTCTGCTCTGATTGGTCAGATGACCCAGTCTGTTGTGATTGGTCTACTCTGCTCTGATTGGTCAGATGACCCAGTCTGTTGTGATTGGTCTACTCTGCTCTGATTGGTCAGATGACTCAGTCTGTTGTGATTGGTCTCTACTGTGTTGTGATTGGTCTACTCTGGTCTGATTGGTCATATGACCCAGTCTGTTGTGATTGGTCTACTCTGCTCTGATTGGTCATATGACCCAGTCTGTTGTGATTGGTCTACTCTGTTCTGATTGGTCATATGACCCAGTCTGTTGTGATTGGTCTACTCTGCTCTGATTGGTCAGATGACACAGTCGGTTGTGATTGGTCTACTCTGCTCTGATTGGTCAGATGACCCAGTCTGTTGTGATTGGTCTACTGTGCTCTGATTGGTCAGATGACTCAGTCTGTTGTGATTGGTCTCTACTGTGTTGTGATGGGTCTACTCTGCTCTGATTGGTCATATGACACAGTCGGTTGTGATTGGTCTACTTTGCTCTGATTGGTCAGATGACCCAGTCTGTTGTGATTGGTCAACTCTGCTCTGATTGGTCATTTGACACAGTCGGTTGTGATTGGTCTACTCTGCTCTGATTGGTCAGATGACACAGTCGGTTGTGATTGGTCTACTCTGCTCTGATTGGTCAGATGACCCAGTCTGTTGTGATTGGTCTACTCTGCTCTGATTGGTCAGATGACTCAGTCTGTTGTGATTGGTCTCTACTGTGTTGTGATGGGTCTACTCTGCTCTGATTGGTCATATGACACAGTCGGTTGTGATTGGTCTACTCTGCTCTGATTGGTCAGATGACCCAGTCTGTTGTGATTGGTCTACTCTGCTCCGATTGGTCATATGACACAGTCTGTTGTGATTGGTCTACTCTGCTCTGATTGGTCAGATGACCCAGTCAGTTGTGATTGATCTACTCTGCTCTGATTGGTCAGATGACCCAGTCTGTTGTGATTGGTCTACTCTGCTCTGATTGGTCAGATGGCCCAGTCTGTTGTGATTGGTCTACTCTGCTCTGATTGGTCAGATGACCCAGTCGGTTGTGATTGGTCAACTCTGCTCTGATTGGTCAGATGATCCAGTCTGTTGTTATTGGTTATTGGTCAGACTGTTGTGATTGGTCAGTCGCTTACAGCACGTTTCAGAAACCAAATGCTCCTTACCAAATCTAAATTTCAATTCTGGATCTTCCTCAGCATACACAGTGATATGGACAGTAATGATGCTGTCAATTCCTGCAAGTCTTCAGTCTTTGGCAGGCACTGCATCAAAGTGGATTTTCTTTGAATTTGCAGCTCAGAAAACAAACATGTCGTCAACACCCTTAAACTCTTACATTGGGTGAGGACCATTTGTTTCGTGCAGGAAGTAAAACAGGAATTACTGACAACTCATTTCAGGCAGTTCAGAATCAGTTCAGTTCAGAGACAACTATGATGATCTTTGAAACTTGAAACAGATCTTTTACATTCAGAAACAGCTAAATTACACACTTCGTGAAAGGTAATATCCAAAAAATCTTTATGGGGCACTTTAATTGTTTCCTTTGTTTTTTTTATTTAACTTGCTGTTTAAGATTTATACACAAATGCGTAATGATGTATCATTTTTATTTCATCTTTAGCACATCTAAAATTGCTCATCTGTTGCATTTAATGTTTAGATAATTTTTATAATAAATTAAACTTTTTCTAGTTATGTCGAGCGCTAAAATATTTTAACTGTAGAAATTATTTGTGAGTAAAATATGTATATAAAAAAAAAACTAAATCACGAATGACTAGAAAACTCATGGAAATTCATTGGTAATTAAACGAGAAAGTTCAGATATTGAATATTCTATTGATTTTTGTAATTATTTTAAATTATTTTAATATACTGCCACTCCTAGTTTCTGTAAAGAAAATGAGCACCTTTGTCATTACAGCAGAAGTACTAGAAATATAGTAGTACTGGCTGATGGAAAGAAGTGTTATTTTAGCATCAGTGATATACTATTATAGTTTTGATTAATATTTTAAATTAGATTTTATTCTATGTTTTCAGTTTTCACTTCAATTTTAGTTAAAGTTTTAGTATTTTTGTTGTATTCTTATTGATAAGTTTTAGTTAGTTAGTTTATTTATTTATTTTAAGTGAACCTAAATAAAAAATTAGAAATGTTATTTTTTTAAATATTCTATTTTATTTCAGTTAATGTTTATTTCATATATTGAAAATGTTTATGGTTTTAGTTTTAGTTAACGATAATAGCCCCGATTAAAAGTCCTTGAGAATCACACTCTTTTCTTGATTGTATAAATTGATGATTGCAATTTTTGAATTGTATGTTTTTCTGGTAATTAATACTGATTGTCACATATGTGCTGCATTTCTATAAGATTTTGTCAATATGTTGCAATTTAATGTGCACAGTAAATAATCCTCATGTCATCCCCAAACCCTGACCTCATATATACCCCTTTTCCTTCAAGGCCTCCTGACCTCTATCAGAGCATGTCCACCATGGTTTACCCCCATGAGGAGCGACTCGAGAAGCTGACGCAGGAGGAGATCATCTCCAGCACTAAACTGGTGATTCAGGGTCTGGAAGCTCTCAAGAGCGAGCACAACTCCATCCTGCATAGTCTGCTGGAGACCATCCAGTGCTTAAAGAAAGATGAAGAGGCCAGTTCAGTCCACGAAAAGTCCAACCTTCTGCGCAAGTCAGTGGAGATGATTGAGCTGGGCCTGGGTGAAGCACAGGTGAGGGACTACTCCATTATGGGCTCCTCGGGGTGATGAGTGGGTATTGTGAATACCACTGAATTTGCAGAATCTCTGTTATTAGCATGTGTTACTGACTAACAACTTAGAGGCCAGGCTTACTAAACAGGGCAAATTAGCACAAGACACCATTCCCATAAATGTGGCAAATGCACTTAACACATAAACTCATACTTCTCTAATTTGGTACAAATAGGTGCACTTTGTGCATGCTTTTTTTTTTACGTTAATTGCATTAAATAAGTTGCCTTGGAATGTACCGTAGCTAAGTCACAGCTCATTTCAGATGATAAATATGCTACTTATATTACGGAAAATACGGTACTGAAAATTTCCCTTTATCTTTGACAATTTGTGTTACTTGTCGCATTTCATTCTGGGATTGCCTTATTGGTTTGTGAAAGGTACATGTGATTTTGGCCAAAATTATATTGATGAGGCATAATTTTGCTGCTTACTGTTTGGAACACCCTTCACATCAGGTGTGCACATACAGTATAATGCTTATAATCTTGATAGACAGCTCACTAAGAATTGAAACAAATATAATATGTATTTTCTTCAGATTTGCTCGGCATGAAAAAACTGTGTGCTTTTAAAGGTAAAGTGTTATATTATGAGTTATTGTAATGTGTTCAGGTGATGATGGCCCTGTCCAGCCATCTGAATGCCGTGGAGTCAGAGAAACAGAAATTGCGCGCTCAGGTGCGACGGCTCTGTCAGGAGAACCAGTGGCTGAGGGACGAGCTGGCAAACACTCAGCAGAAGCTCCAGAAGAGTGAACAGAGTGTCGCACAGCTGGAGGAGGAGAAGAAACATCTGGAGTTCATGAACCAGCTCAAGAAATATGACGATGGCACCTCGCCAGAGGTGAGTCTTGCTGTAGATGATGAACAGCATACTGGTACAAGAAAAACAGAGCAATACCATCATGTTCATGATCTAGGCAGGTGGAGCTGGGGAGGTGGAGGGGTTCAGAGGACGTCTGAGAGCTAATGGACTATTTTAATGTTCAGCCAGCGATCTCATTGGCTGCAGGATCAGCAAGGGCCAATTAGCTTGTGCCATGTGGTAATGATGTGATTGCTTGCCGATTGCATGTAAAGTACCATCAGTCTGAGCCCTCTAGAGTTTCATGGCTATGAGAGAAGAGAAGGCACACTTTATAAGATATAAAGAGAAGGCACACTTTACAGTATGAAGGTTCATGACGCCAACTTTCTGTGTCAAATAATTAAGTTTAAGTAGTATAACTACTAAAACTAAATAAAACCTGGTGTCATTATTGACATTTGTCTGTCCATTTAAACAAAGCAAGTTGACTTTTGTTTGGAAATTTATTTGGAAAATATGTTGAGACGTGTATCTCGTGTTTATTTTTATACACTTATATGTCATTTACCAAATTAAAAACTAAATTACAACATTTTCTGTGCAAGAAACCATGACTCATAAGTGGGAAAAAGCGTTTCTGTCTTGAATCTCCTCTGCGGCTGTAGCTTGACTCCTCTCGGGAGACGAGCAGTGTCCTCCTTCCTGTATGTGTAGTCAGCATTGATTCATTTGCCTCGTAGATCGATGACTCTGTTTTCCTGCATGGAGATGCTAAGGAGGAGGTCTCATCGTTACGGTGTGATGAATAACTAAACCGTATTTTCTGTCAAACAGGACGTCCTCTCCTTCACTTCAGACTAATGTGTTTCATTTCTCTTTCTGCTGTGGGAGGATTTGAAGACATTATCTGTTCAAATGACAGTTGCCTCCAGCTTGTCATTTATATTTCATGAAACGATGTTTCATGCTGTTACTTCCTGAATGAATGGAGCCATTAACATTTAGAGACTATAAAGACAGCCATGCATGGACAGAGATGCAATCGACTATAGAAATTCACAATGAAATTTACATTATAAGACAGCACAGACTGATTATAAATAATAATTATGCCAAATTGAATATTTCAATGGTTTCAAACTGATCTTTTTTTTCTTTGGTTTTGTTTTAGGAAGAGAAAAATAGTGAGACTCCCAAAGATGCCCTGGATGATTTGTTTCCCAATGATGAAGATTACCAGGGTAAGGAAGTACAAAAATTACATGACATAGTCATTGTCATGTATTTTATCAATATAATTTGATAGGTATTATTGGTCACAGGGTTTACTTTGGCTATGTTCACTGCCAATCCAAATCCGATTGGAATCTGATCTAAATTGTTGACTGTCCACACTGGATCTGAATTGTGTGTCTCGTGGCACTCTTTCGTTTTACAGAATATCGGCTTTGCTTTCAATGGAAATGACGTTGCGTTAGTAGGTATACGCCAAAAACCACAGCAGTTAATATAGTTATCGTGACATTAATGCACAGAAGGTATTAATTAGGGGTGTAACAATATAGCGTGTCACAATGTATCGCAATACAAAAATGCAACAAATGTATCATGGATAGTGACAATATGTATTGTGGATAGTTCACCCAAAATAAAAAATTACTGTGTGAGAAAAAAATCTAGTTTTCAGAGTTTTAGTGTCAGTACTACATTAAATAACTACTATATAATGTTGAATATAATGTATAATTATGCAATGAGGGAATATTGTGGGTCCTGATAATGCCAAATGATTGGATATCTGGTCTAACCAGCTGACCAATCGCATCGCAGCATCTCAAATGTTGGTTTGGTGGTTCTGAAAACGCAATAAATTTACAATGTACGAAAAAAAAGCCACAGATTCTTCCCCGATTGCCGCAACAATTATTACCGATATTTTGTGCAAATTTCCCAGGAAGTGGCGTTTTTGTTCGCTTAAACACATGGAATGGAAACAGTGCTTTATAACAAGTGTTTTATGCGCTATTCAAAGTTAAATCCCACCTCTGCATGGAAACTCAGCCATCGTGTCCCTCTGTCTCTTCAGTGTCCCACCAGCACAACAGCGCCGCGGTGGCTGCCGCGCAGCAGGGCGGGTACGAGATCCCGGCCCGCCTCAGGACACTCCACAACCTGGTGATCCAGTACGCAGCCCAGGGCCGCTACGAGGTGGCCGTGCCTCTCTGCAAACAGGCTCTGGAGGACCTGGAGAAAACCTCTGGACACGACCATCCCGATGTAGCCACCATGCTCAACATCCTGGCTCTGGTCTACAGGTGTGTGTGTGTGTGTGCGCTCATGCCCAGGCCCAGATTTCAGTCATTGTTTACTCACACTCATGTCATTCCAAACCTGTATGTTCTTAGTTACATGAAGCACAAAAGGAGACGTTTTGAAAAATGGCACTTTCAAGCATCATACAGGACTCAAAAGCCTCATTACAATGGCCAACATAGCTATATTTGAAGCTTTTCAATATTTTCATTGAACAAATAAGGACTAAAATTACTTCAGAAAGCTTGTAATTTAGTGCACAACTGTTATGACACTTTTAAGATTAACGTGATATTCCAAACTTTTAATATTTCAAGCAAAATCGAAGAAAAAACTAATTTTGTTTGGAGTTTGTTTAGGAAGTTCAAAAACAGCTTGACAGAGTGACTGGAAAACACTTTCACATTCAACCGAAACCAAAGATCGAACTGTTCTCTTCGAACTAAATCAGAACAAAGCACATATTTGCACATTCATATTTGCATATTTGTATTGAAGTTCCAGTTCCCCATTATTTGTAACTGCATGGACAAAACAACCAGATAAAAGTCATTTGTTGTGTTTAGAGCGACATGATTGTGAGTAAATGAGGACAGAACTTTTTTTCTTTAACCAGCAAGTCTTCCTTGGTCAACCAACTTTACCAGGAAAGTCCTGCTGGTTAACCAGCTTCATCAACTCAGTGTGAAATAAGTCTGTTTATGTGTTTTCAATCATTCTATACATTTCAAATTATTTCAGATTTTTTATTTTTGCAATTGATTATTTTTAGCCTCCTCTGTCAAAAACGGACAATTCTACAATTCATGGAAAACGAATTCTCTATTACTTAATGTGGAAACATAGTTAATCAAAAGAACATTGCCCACTGAAATAAGCCTTTATTGTATTTCTTTTCATTCAGGGACCAGAATAAATACAAGGAAGCGGCCCATCTCCTTAATGATGCCCTGTCAATCAGAGAAAAGACCCTGGGCAATGACCACCCCGCTGTAAGTAACTCAAAACATGAATCTGAATATCTGTTTTTGTGCAAGTGAGATGAGTAAATGCATGATCACATTTAGTCTAAAACTACAATAACCATCATATTCACACGATTCCCCTCAGCATGAGGACGAGAGAGCTGTCAGTCGAGACAGGGCCGGCTCTAGCCCTTAGGTTGCCCTAGGCGAGATTGAGTCCCCCCCCACCCCACCCCCCACTACAAGCCTATATAATATACAACAAAAATGCTACAAAGAATGTTCAAGGATATTTAACAAATTGGATTTACTCCATAAACCCTGCAAAAACACTCTTAAGCACCTGTAAGGACACTTAAGCAAATGATCACCCATAAACTGGATTAACTATACCCTCTACAAACACAAGTTCTATTATGGATACTGTACATACCACTACAAAATTAAAAGATTGCAGTTCTTGTAGTTCTATCCCTATCTCAAGTAATAAAAGATGAACAGTTGTTTCTGGCATTTCTATTCACCTTTAAAATAGACTCAGCATTACAATATGACTCGTCTGGACTTCCTAATGGCAAATTCGTTAATGGCATCATCAAATGATATTTTACCTGAGACCTGTTTGCATCTGGCCATGGCCAATTAAAAAAACAAAAACATTATATATTATCTGGTCTTTTGACATTTAAATCCATGTATCATTGAAGTTACGTTTGCTAGTAATACGTAGCAGTCTAGCAAAGTAACTAGGTAGCTAGTGATGATAGCTTAGTGAGAGCAATGAAACGTCCAATATTAGGTGATGCACAACACTAAGTAAATGTATTTCTTTTGACACATTAATGGCTGAGATGAGAAGACTTGCCTCTATACTGGGCTTTCTTTTTACCTTCTTCCTTTCTCCGTTTTCGTCCCTGTGCACCAGAGGGTTTAGGCCGCTTCATTTTCGACCCCAACCCCCCATTAGGAAATGATCGACAACAATCATCAATTCAATATAATAATCAGGGTGACAATTAATTAAGGGGGTGCCCTAGGATGATTATGTTTAATAAACATGTTTTATTTCGCTTGTCGTTCTAATTCAATGATTAATGGGAAGTAGGCCTAAGGGCGACACTAGAGGCGTCCGCGCCCCCGACACATTTGACTCCCTTGGCAATCGCCTAATTTGCCTATAGAAATGAGTCAATAAATGAGAAAACAAACTTCCATTACTCATTTGAAAACTCAGATATTTTGTTGTAAATTGGAAAGTAATGCGTTAAGCCTGGTTCACATGGGACGATTTAAAAATTGTCGGCCGATTTCCCAAAACCTGAGAGACCCCACACACGGCGATAAAAAATCACGGGTCTAACAGCTTTGGTCGTACAGTGTGTGGTGCGCAGCCACACGGCAAAATCAACACATCACACACGAACCGATTTGACTCCGGAGCATTCCCAGGTCAGATGGAAAATCTCGCAAAATCCCTCGAGATCAAACGTGACTTCAGAGTAAACAATCATGGCGGACGAAGAGGATGCAGTGGCGATAGTCTGTAGTTTGTTTTTAACCGGGAAAAAACTTTATCAAAAGAAAAGGCGATGGTCAAAGAAGTGGAGACAACGCGAGCATGGACTATACCTGCTACATCATTCCTCTGCGCCTCGTCACCTCGCTTTCTGATTGGCTACACGCCACAGTCCACCGGCTGCGTGCTCGTTTGTCCCCACACGAGGAGAAATCAGGCCAAAAAAATCCAACATGTTGGATATCCCCGATTTGAGATCGGAGCGGTCCTGACGTCCTTCCGAGCAGACGAGAGCGGTCTTAACACACCACACACGGCAGGAACATCTGATCAGATTATTTTACGACAATTGGAGCATCCTTAAGATTGTCAGGGCTAAAATCGGCCTAATTATCCTGCCGTGTGAACCATGCTTTACTTAACTAGTTAGTCTGATTACATAACTTGTATCACTTGTAATGCATTACCCCCAACAATTAGTCAAAATACAGGGATGTATATATAGTAGTGCTTGTGGTTATCTAGTATACTTGCTACTAAATGTCTTAAAATATTGAATATCCTTCAAAGATTCAGTGCACTAACAGGGAATTTTCTCTCAAGGTTATGAACTAACATTCTTCTAAAACATGTATAGAGTGTTCATTTAAAGTTATCAATGTTCTTAAAAAACACAAAAACATTATTTATACCTTGTTCATGGAAATATTTTTAAACTACTTTACTTCAATCAAAAATATTGTTCCCATAATGTTTGCAAAATAAATTAAAATGTTCCCTAAACATATTTAACGTGACGTTTAGAGCATTCAGAGAACATTCAGAAGTAACATTTTCATAACTCAATGGGTTTTTTTGTCAGCTGGGTAATAGTGTCTGTATTTGGTGGCTAATCCAGGTGGCGGCCACCCTCAACAACCTGGCGGTCTTGTATGGAAAGAGAGGAAAATACAAGGAAGCAGAACCGCTGTGCAAGAGAGCCTTGGAGATCAGAGAGAAGGTACTATCACAAATGCTTGGCCTGTTTGTTGGCGTACAAAAGCCTCTTGTCAATTGATTAATATGATATTTAAATAAACATGTCTTCTCTAACTTAGTCATATTGTAAAGGCTCACAGCGAGTACACACAACAAAACTGACAGCGGTGAGAAAACAGCCGTTTAGAAAGCATCTGATCATAGAGATCTGCAATTCGGCACTCCCGTAAAGTCATGTCACGTTTAAGAATGTAAAACTGTGTACCTTGAAATGCAATGCTAGTCGCTTTGGATAAAAGCGTCTGCCAAATGCATCAATGTTAAATCTGACCTCGACGGACTGAACAGAAGAAAGATTTCCATGTCAAAGAAGGCGGAGCCTCAGAGCCACACCCACCTATTACATCATCACCACTGACCAACGGGAGTTTGGAGGTGTTTACTTTTCTGTTTCGAACTCCCGAAACGAACTTCGTTTTGTACTGATTTTGTTCGAAATAACAACAGTTCGATCTTTGGTTTGGCTTGAAGTATACCGGGGCTTTAATTATCTCACTCTCTTTCGCTGCTCAGGTGTTGGGACGGGACCACCCGGACGTGGCCAAGCAGCTGAATAACCTGGCCCTGCTCTGTCAGAATCAGGGGAAGTATGAGGAGGTGGAGTATTATTACTGCAGGGCTCTCGATATCTACGAGAAAAGACTCGGACCTGATGACCCGAATGTTGCCAAGACCAAAAACAACCTGGTGAATATAATCAGCACTCATCTTGAATCCAAACGGCACATGTCGTGCACAATAAAACAGCCTCATTCGTTGTTTATTAGCAGTGTAAAACATTAAAAAAGAGAGAAAAAGACACAGAAGTCCAATTCAAATCACACACCCTACACTGTATATATGATTATACCTATACACTACTGTTTAAAAGTTTGGACTCTGTAAGATTCTTCAAACATCCTACATTTTACATTTAAATTTAAGTGCATGCCATAGTTGTTAAACAGTGTTGTATTTCCCCCGCAGGCTTCATGCTATCTGAAACAGGGCAAGTACAAGGAAGCTGAGATTCTCTACAAAGAGATCCTGACGCGCGCCCATGAGAAAGAGTTCGGATCTGTAGATGGTACGATCATTGCTTGATCATGGCACTTCATTATTCATTAGCTGACAGACTGCATGCTTTCTTACTAAAGTCTGGCAACATTATAAACCTGAACTATTGTCATTACTGAATGATAGAAATTGATGACCTCAGCATATCGTGACCCTTCTGCACATCTGACCTGTGGTTTACAGCCGTGGATTTCACAGAAATCCAAGCAAGCACAACCAATAAAACATTTTTTAGAAGCATGAACATAGGATTCATTTACACTTCTTACTGGAGACATCAGGGTTTGGGGAGGAAATGTTATGAATATTTGTCTAGCCATATATTTATATATTTTTTTCTGTGAAGATGAAATGTCTTTCGAATATAAACGCTATATTAGTGAACTGCTTGCCTGTGCCAAGCAAAATAGTCAATGTGAATGTTTAAAAAATAAATGTGAAAGCAGAAGTGCAAAGAACTTTAGTGTACAAACAACTCAACAGATGGTTTGTATGTGGGATTTCCCTCTCGTTTGCTTCTTGTAAGTTTTAAATCTTTGAGTTTAAGTTCTGTATAAACAGTCATTCGTTCTATCGCTTTATTTTCTTTGCAAAATATCATCCATTTATTGTCATTTTTTTTTAATGTTTTTTTTTAAATGTAAAAGATTGACTATCTTTTCAGAACAGGACAATTTGTCTGTTGTTTGATTTTGTTAATCATTTTTATGTTGATTTTGCACTTCATTCCAATAAATCAACTTGATTATTTTCTTGATTTCTCTACATCTTCTGTTTCACATGTTCCCAGCTAACAGGGAACGTTTTCAGAACTTTAGCTAACTTTAGCACAAAACGTTATTCATATGATATTGTTCATGGAGCTTTTTGTCTGAAACGTTTATTAGGCTGTTCATCAAACGTTTTTTAAATGTTACTACTTGTTTCAGAACATTCGTCAAACATTCAGAAGTAATGTTCCCATAATGTTTGAAGAGTGATCAAATTAAATGTTCCCTTAACAGTCGCATAACCAAGATAAAAAACTTCTTTTAAATCATTTACATTGAGAACATTCAGGGAATTGTCAGTAATAACGTTTTAATACCTTAATGGGAACGCTAGGAAAACGTTCTTAGAAGAAAATGTTGTTAGTTTGGTTCATGCTAAATTTATTTTTGTGAACTTGACATTTTTAGTACATGTCAGAACTTTAAGAAATGATTGTACTGCAATTATTGTTAGAACCCATACGGGTAGTGATCTAACAAGTATTAAACTTAACTATGAAACTCCTACGTTTGTAACCTAAATCTAAAATTGAACGAGGAATGAATGAGTCGTATCTACAGATCAGAATATCATAGCACAGCAATACCTGTTGTGAATCATCAGAGTCTGAGAGATCACCCCGTTGGATTGGGGGTGGTACCCCGACGTGAGACTGACGTGAACTTGCAGGGTTTTGAAGAAGGCTGCCCAGACTCGGGAGGTAAACTGAGGGCCCCTATAGGAGACAATGTCCTCCGGGAGGCCGTAAAACCGGAATACCAGATTACAAAGGAGTTCTGCTGTTTGTAGGGCCACCGTAGCTTGGCCAGGGGTATCAGGCGGCAGGCCTTGGAGAACCGATCGATGACGGTGAGGATGGTGGTGTGGCCATCGGAGACGGGGAGATCGGTGAGGAAATCGATGGCTATATGAGACCAAGGGCGTTGGGGAATAGGAAGAGGCTGGAGTAGTCCAGCAGGTAGTTGTCGTGGTGATTTCTGGGTATTGCAAACTCGGCAGTGTCAGATGAATGTAATGGTGTCTTGATGACCACCAGAAGCGGTTTCGCAGGAGTTGAATGGTGGCCGTGATTCCTGGATGTCCTGAGCTGGGGTGAGAGTGGACATGTTCCAGGACCTGGTTCCGGAGGATCTCAGGGACGAAGACTTTGTTAGGTGGACAGGCAGAGGGAATCTCAGACCAGGAGTTGATCTGTTCAATCTCTGTCTCAATGTCCCATCGGATGGGGGCAACGATGAGGTCAGGGGTCAGAATGGTTTTGGGATCTTCTGGTGTTGGGTCGAGGTCGTGTTGTCTCGATTCCGTGAGTAGAAAGCGCAGGGGCGTAACTTAGGAGGAGAACCCTGCCGTTGCGAGAGGACGGCGCCTATCCCAGTGCTGGAGGCGTCCAAAGGGTATTTCAGGATGTGGATGGGACAGGATGGACGCCGAGGTGAAACGCTGCTTAAGTTGATTAAAAGCTTGGGTTGCAGATTCATTCCAAGGCAGACGATGCAAGCCCTTCTTCACCAGGGACGTGAGGGGGTTTGCCTCTGAACCGAAGTTTATTATAAAGCGGCGATAAAAGTTGGCAAACCCGAGGAAGCGTTGGAGTTCTTTTAGAGTGGTGGGTTGTGGCCAGTCTAGGACTGCTCTGACTTTTCCCTCATCCATGGCGACTCCGTCCGGGCTGATTACGTACCCCAGGAAGGTAGTGGACGTCTGGTGGAACTCACACTTTTCTACTTTGGCGTATAGTTGGTGCTGGATGAGCCTCTGAAGGACCGCTCGAACGTGTTGCACGTGGTCGGCCAGAGTGTCCGAATAGATAAGAATGTCGTCGATATAGACTATTACCGTCTTATGGAGCATGTCTCTGAACACGTCGTTGATGAAGGATTGGAAGATGGAAGGACTGTTTGCCAGGCCGAAAGGCATAACCAGATATTCGTAGTGCCCTGTACTGGTGGAGAAAGCTGTCTACCACTCGTCCCCTTCTCTGATGCGGATGAGGTTGTACGCACAGCTCAAGTCTAGTTTGGTGTAATATTTCGCTGTACGTAGCAACTCTAGATCGGCTGGCACCAACAGGAGTGGATAGCGGAATTTAACAGTGATGTTATTGAGGGCCCGATAATCGATGCACGGCTGGAGACCCCCGTCTTTCTTTTGTACGAAGAAGAAACCGCCGGAGAGGTGGAAGGCCGGATGAAACCCTTCGCTAGTTCCTCTTCTATATATTTCTTCATAGACTCGGACTCAGGCTGGGAAAGACGAAATATTCGGCCCTCTGGAGACGCGGAGCCAGGCAGCAGGTCAATAGCGCAGTCGCTGGCGCTATGAGGTGGAAGGTTTGAGGCTTTTACCTTACTGAAGGCCTCCAATAGATCATGGTACTCGTGGGGTAGATTATCTGGGTAACTGATATTGATGATTAACTGGTCTTCTCGGGGGGTACTGTCCCCGCTCTAACAGACAATGGGGAGACGTGGTTGAGATATTTAGTGTAACAGGCTTCACTCCAGTGGGCAATTTGGTTGTCATGTTTGCGGAGCCACGGCAGCCCTAGAATGACTGGGACATGGGAGGTGTTGAGAACGTAAAACTGGATAATCTCACCGTGAAGGGCTCCAGTCCGCAGATGGAGCTCCTGAGGGATGTGGGCCACTTTGCCTAGCGGCCGTCTGTGGGTGGCTTCGACTGTGAGAGGGGAGATACAACGTATTAATGTTATGTTGCGTATTAGAGCAAAGTTCTTGGATATGAAGTTTCCGGCAGCCAGAAATATGAAGTTTCTGGTTGTTGAGCGATGAATAAGGAGTGAACCCTCTACATTTACTTGGATCCCCGTCAAATTTCTCTGGCAGCACGAGACGGGGGCTCGCGGAGGGCGTGGTTTCTGCTGACCGAGCAGGGACGGGTTGCGGGAGAGATCACTCTGGCGTGGGTGTTTGGAAGGTTAAAACTGCTTTGACCAGTTCCTCCGTCAAAGCGGTGAGCCGAGACAATTGATGATGGTGAACTTCGAGCTGACTTGCCTGAGCTGTGTAGACGGCAGACAAGGAAGACAGCTGCTGGATCCGGTTGTGGCAAAGTTTTCTGTTGTGAATAATCAGAGTCTGAGAGATGCATTTGCAGCTTAGTTTATTTAGAAAAGACAAGTCGACAGGCAAAGGTGAAAGCACAGGCAAACAATAGCAGCAGAGAGCAGGAGAATTCGTGGTCAGTAAACAGGCAAAGGGTCGGTTCAGGCGGCGAACAGACGGAATCCAGTATCCAGGCAAAGGTAAAGCAGACAGGCAGCAGGCTGGCGTGGTCAAGGTACAAAATAGGGTCAAACCAGGTTGGCAAAACACAGGAAGATATGCTCGGAATTGTTCACAGTAGTAATACAAAACTTCGCACAGAATGCAGTGAGTCGCAGCTATAAAGCCCAGAAGATGAGAAACCGCTGAACGAGGTGATTAGGATCAGTCAAGTCAAGTCAACAATGTAGATTGTTTCAAAACAGCTTTACAGAGCTAAACATATAATTTAAGGTAACAGATTTTTTTGGCTTTATAGCGGTTCTTGAATAATGTTATTTCCATCTAAAGTTAGTTTTGATTGATTCACTTCCGGCGAAATGATAATTTGTTATTAAATTAGAGGCCGCTAAGACGACGCCGTTCTCTAAACAGACTTTAAACGCGAACCTGTGATAAACGCTGATGGTGTTCACATGAGCATTAAGAACTGATTCTATAGTTATGTGCGTTTGAATATATGTGCGCAGGTTTGTAATTCCCTACAACCCATGCCTGAACAAACTACTTGTCTTGCCTATAAATTTGATACAAAAAATTTATTTTATTTTATCACTTCGAGTTAGGTACGCAAACCGCATTATCAGAACAGGGGTTATGGGAAATATAGTGCGTGAAGGAGTCAATATTCGGGCGAGGGAGGTTACAGAGTCTGTGATTGTGACAAATACCCTGGCAAGTTTTGCAAAATCTATGATGATTTTACAGTAGAAACAATAAAAGTAGTAACTACATCATTTGGCAGAAACTGTTTCTGATTTTTCCATGGTATGTTTGGTAATGGCCGACTACATTAGCAGAACACTGTTTCTCTGTGTCTACAGCTGAAAATAAACCCATCTGGATGCACGCTGAGGAACGAGAAGAGAGCAAAGTAGGTTTGTGTGTGTGTGTGTGTGTGTGTGTGTGTGTGTGTGTGTGTATTGTGTAATACTGATATGCTTATGTGGTCGGCTGATATAGTGGGTATAGAAAGTCACCACACACAAAATATTAACCTTCTGTTACTTGAAGGTCAGCCTGAACTGAAAACGTCTCAGGTTACGAATGTAACTATGGTTCCGCTACATCCCCTAGAGGGCACTATGGGGAATTACTCCGGCATGACCGGTGTCTGAAGCATGAGTCTCAACACAACAGTGAACTTGGCATTTTCTGCATTACAGTCCAAAATTGTCATGTCCTTCACTCGCTAACTTCCCTCCGTCTCGTTCACTCGGATGTACGTCATTGCTTACGTTGCACAAGTGCCCACTACTGGCTGAAACCTCAATGGGCTGAATTGGAACGTCCTTAGCCCTTGGTCACATCGCTTCAAATCAGCTATGGAGTTGATTTATTATTTGTTTTTAAATGTTCCCTTTAAGAATTTGTTTAATGCAGCATCCAAATGTCTATAGGTGTGTTTGGGTTGTTTTAAATTAAAAAATGATAATTAATATATCATAGAGTTGTTTGTGGTGGTGGTGATTAGACGAGATCTGCGGTGACGTCACAATCATGTTGAATTGTGGTAAATGGAGCTGCCTGAAGTGTACATATAAAGTCAAGTCAAGTAACCTTCATTTATATAGCGCTTTTAACAATTTAGATTGTTTCAAAGCAGCTTTACAGAGATTAACATATAATTTAAGGTAACATAGATTGTTTTGGCTTTATAGTGGTTCTTGAATAATGTTATTTCCAGCTAAAGTTAGTTTTGATTGATTCACTTCCGGCGAAAGTCTAAACAGATTTTAAACGCGAACCTGTGATAAACGCTGACGGCGTTCACATGCGCATTAAGAATTGATCACAATGATTCACAAGTTTGAACACACATGCGCAGGCCTGTAATTCCCCACAAACCATGCCTAAAGAAACCACTTGTGTTGCCTATAAATTTTGAATTTTACTTTATCACTTCAGGGTAGGTACGCAAACCAAATTTTCCCACAGCGCTTTATCTGTAGAGTGGGAAAGGGATCCTCCATAGGGAGAGGATAGTTGGCACTTCAGCACTGCATTGTCATCGGGTCCAGGCGAAGCTCCTTCATCAGATCTGGATACGGCCTGGATCCGGCAGGCTGCGGGAAAACCTTGGGATAAACAAAGACACTAAAATTAGCGTTGATGCCATTCTTCTTATGATGTAACGAGTACATCAGGATTTAAGGGAAGTGTTCCCAGTTCCGGCTGACCTAATCTATGTAGCCTAACATTGAATTATAGAAGTCTATAATGTAGTATGCTAGGTCAAAGAGATGTGTTTTTAGTCTAGATTTAAACTGACAAGAGTGTGTCTGCTTCCCAGACAATGGTAGGAAGACTGTTCCAAAGTTTTGGTGCTAAATAGGAAAAGGATCTACCGCCAGCAGTCGATTTTGATATTCTAGGTATTATCAACTGGCCGGAATTTTGAGATTGCAATAGACGTGAAGGACTATAAAGAGCTCGCTCAAGTACTGCGAAGCTAAACCATTTAGTGCTTTGTAAGTAATCAACAATATTTAAACATTTATACGATGTTTAATAGGCAGCCAATGCAGTGTTGGCAGAACCGGGCTAATATGGTCATATTTCCTGGTTCTGGTAAGAACTCGAGCAGCTTTTGAACTAGCTGTAGTTTGTTTATTAAGAGTGCAGAGCAACCACCCAGTAGAGCATTACAATAATCTAGTCTTGAGGTCATGAACATATTGTTCCACATTTGTCAATGAGAGCATATGGCGTAATTTAGATATATTTTTAAGATGGAAAAATGCGGTTTTACAGATACTAGACACGTGACTTTCAAATGAAAGATTAGTATCAAAGAGCACACCCAGGTTCCTAACCGACGACGAAGACTTAACAGAGCAGCCATCAAGTGTTAGACAGTATTCTAGGTTATTACGTGTGGAAGGTTTTTGTCCAATATTTAGAATCTCTGTTTTTTCAGAATTTAGTAGTAGGAAATTACTAGTCATCCAATTTTTTATATCAGCTATGCATTCCGTTAATTTTGTGAATTGGTAAGTTTCGTTAGGTTTTGAAGAAATATACAACTGAGTATCGTCGGCATAACAGTGAAAGCTAATTCCATGTTTCCTAATGATATCTCCTAATGGTAGCATGTACAGAGTGAACAGCAGTGGTCCTAGTACTGAGCCTTGTGGTACGCCATACTGAACTTGATCGATAAGACATCTCTTTATTTACTGCTACAAACTGATAACGGTCAGATAAGTATGATTTAAACCATGCTAGTGCAATTTCACTAATGCCAACATAATTTTCTAGTCTATTTAAAAGAATGTTGTGGTCAATAGTATCAAATGCAGCACTAAGATCAAGTAACACTAATAGAGAGATACAACCGTGATCGGATGATAAAAGCAAATCATTTGTGACTCTAATGAAAGCTGTCTCGGTACTATGGTACGGTCTAAATCTGGACAAAAAATCCTCGCAGATATCATTTCTTTCAAGAAATGAACACAGTTGTGAGGATACGGCTTTTTCTAATATCTTTGACAGAAAAGGCAGATTCGAGATCGCCCTGTAATTCAAATTTTTTTATGATCAAGCTGCGTTTTTTTAACAAGCGGTTTTATCATAGCCACCTTAAAGGTTTGTGGTACGTATCCTAGAGACAAAGGCGAATTAATGATATTAAGAAGAGGATCTATGAAATCTGGAAGCATCTCTTTCAGTAGCTTAGTAGGTATAGGGTCTAACATACAAGTTGTCGATTTAGATTAATTAATGAGTTTGCAAAATTCTTCCTCTCCTACAGCAACAAATGAATGAAGTAGACTCGCTCCCTCTGTCAAAATCGAGGGAATGAGGGTCTGTAAATATAAACTTCCCTGGTCCACTTCACGAAGTGGAACGCACTTAAAAATGGTGGCAGGGATTCCCCCGAGGGGAAGTGCTTAGGGAAGTTCGCAAGTGCTTGTTTAAAAGTGGACTGGAATGCAGCCATTAGCAGGCGGCAGCCGGTGACGTGGCTACAGGTGAAAATTAGTATAAAAAGCACACCTGCGTAATACGTCATCCACTTTTTGTCTGAAGGAGACGTGCGCAGGAGTACCTGAAGCATGTCAAAGCGAGAGGAGGCCTAACCACGCCCTAAGAACAACAGCTATCAAGGAAGCCCTGAAGAGCCTAGCAACTTGATCTAGCTGGCCAGCTGAAGCTCTGCAGAGTGGAAGCCTAAAATTACTCTTATAAGGAGAGGAGGCCTAAAACACACTGCTTTAAGAGAGTAACCAAAGAGCCTAACAACCTGTCATGCTACCTGCTGGAACTCTAGGGACGAAGGCCTCAGCACTGCGTCCTATACCTATAATAATAGCAGGCGGAGCTCAGGGGAGCCAGATAGTGCTCCATTTTCAAGCAGTAACCAAGGAGGCTCACAGAGAACCTAACAATTTGGTCCCTAGCTGACTCGGAGGACAGAGGCCTCAGCACTACATCCCAAACCACCTAGGGGCACCAAGGAGGCTCAGGCAGAGAGCCAGCCACTCAGTGCTACAGCATAACTTAGCTCTAACTGAAGCCTAAGCAAGACGACTCTCTGAAACGACAGGAGGCCTAAACAATGTTCGACACTCAGGGCAGCTTACTAGTGACTAAGAATTGTTATTCAAGCAGAGCTCTGGAAGAGCAGAGACCTAGGAAACATTCTTTAGAGATAAGGCCTAGCAATGCTCTAAATAAAAACAGAAGCCAAGGAGGATCAAAGGGAGCCTTACAAATCAGCACTACTACCCAATCAAGATCTAAGGTGGGAAGCCTCAACTGAAATGATCAAACAAGAGGAGGCCTGCCACGTCCTACGCTAAGAATAGCTACCAAGTAGGCGCACAGAGTGCCTAACATCTTGATACTGCTGCCCCAGACGGAGCTCTGAGGAGTGGAGGCCTCAGGCTCGAAACTCTCTAAGTGAGAGGAAGCCTAACAACACTCCTCTATAGAGGCAATAGGCAAAGAGATTCAAAGAAAGCCTAACAACTTGGCAGTACTGCCTTGTCGAGCTAAAGTGGTGGAGACTCTAGAGACTCTCAAATGAGAGGAGGCCAAACAACACTCAGGACAGCTTCCAAGGCTCACAGAGAGCCTACATCGAAATACTATCTTAGCAGAGGAAGGCGGTGGTTAACGACTCTCCCTAACACAAACCGTTGCCAAAGAGGCTCAAAGAGAGCCTAACGACTTAATGCTATTGCCTGATCGAGCTCTGAGGATGGAGGCCTCAACATGACAACTCTCAAAAGTGAGAGGAGGCCTAACTACATCCAACACCCAGGATTGCTTACCAAGGAGGCTCACAGAGGGCCTAACTACTTTATATTGCTATCCAGGTGGAACTCTGAGGAGTAGAGGCCTCTACAAAGGGAATATCTATAGTGAGAGGAGGCCTAACAATGCTCCATAGTACAGGAAGTAACCAAGGAGGCTCAGAGAGGGAGCCTAATGACTCAGTAAACCACTTGGTCAAGCTCTGAGGCCTCAACATGATGGTTGGTGGCTTGGAGAGCCAAATCCGGTTCAGCTCCTCTACCGCCTCAGGGGGGAGCCCTTGGCCTGGGTCCAGGTCCTTCAGCAGGTCGACTTGCTAGGCTTACAAAACATCCATCGTGTGCAAAGCAGCACCAGCCTGACCTGCTGCCGCATACACTCTGCCATTTAAGCGAGATGTAACACACAGCGGCTTAGTTGGCAGAGACGGAGCCTTCGATGTGGATGCCTCACCCATCAAGAGATAGCTAGCCAGCGTCTCTTCGATTGGAGGTATCGATACATAACAGTGTTCCGCATGATTTGCATGCTTGAAAGGATGAATGCGGGCAGAAAAAGACTTTCTCCAAGATCTCGCCACCTCGGCATGGAGATCTGGGAGAAATGGAAGGCTTGTACGAATGGGTGGTTATGACCCTTTAAGAATTGCTCATCCAAACAGCTGCGAGCGAACTGACACTGCTTGTGTTTCCACAGCAGATCTACACTGTCAGTATCGCGGGAGATAACATCCAGCAGCTCATCGTATGCGGGGCAGGCGGGCTGAAAACGCTCAGACACATCATCGCGCTCAACAGCCTCATCCTGCTCATCCTGGCTCGAAGCCAGGAGCGCGTTCGCTGCCGGATCAGACAATGTGAATGATAACACATCATCTTGATCCAGCAGCTCGCTCTCGTCAGCTGCCGAAAAATTAGAAATATGCATACCTTTCTCGAATTCATCAGCCAGCTCCACCTGTGAGCCCCATGATTTCAGTCCCCTACTCGCCTTGGCCACAGTAGGTCCTGAACCGCGAGGCACAGGTGATTGTCCCAATTCCCTCGAGAAAATTGACAAACAAGAGTGGGATTTCTTCATAGAGAATCTCTCACAATGCACACACACAGCCCCTTCAAGGACTGAGCGTGCATGCTTCTCGCCAAGGCACATAACACCCATTTCATGTGAGTCATCAGGTGTCAGATAGCGCACACTTTTTAAAGTAGGTGGCCCCTGCACCACTGCTCAGGAAAGTTGGAGACCTGGCCCTGGTTGTGGATGGCTGCTCCATTTCCCCATCTCCTGAGGTGTGCCACCTGGGCGTCATCCTGGGCGCCAGTCTATCTTTCCGGTCCCACATCAACAACATCACCAAGGCTGCCTTCTACCACCTCAGAAACATCTCAATCTGATGGCCTTCACTCACAGATTCAGTAACTGAGACACTCATCCATGCCTTTATCACCTCCCGTCTGGATTACTGCAATGGTGTCCTGTCTGGACTGCCCACCAAGGCCCTTAGCAGACTCCAGTATGTCCAGAACTCTGCTGCCAGGGTTTTAACCCACACTAAGCCCTGGCAGCATATCACTCCCCAACATCCAACAGCTCCACTGGTTGCCAGTCAAGTCAAGCATCACCTACAAGATCCTCCTGCTCACTTACAAATCTCTCCATGGACTCTCACCAAAATACCTCACAGACCTCCTACATCCCTCCACTCAGTCCTGTTCCCTGCGGTCCTCTGACAAGGACCTGCTGGACACCCCCCGCACCAGGTTGCGGACTTTTGGGGACAGGGCTTTCTCTGCAAATGCAAAACAATCTGGAACAGTCTACCACTCCACATCCACTCTGCCCCATCCCTGCCCATGTTCAAAATGCACCTTAAAACATTTATTTTCACAGTCTCTTGACCCCTAACCCCTCCCCCCACCCCTCACACACACACACACACACACACACACACACACACACACACACACACACACACACACATTTGTTAAGTCTCACCTGTAGTTATGTCATCAGCTGTCCACTTAAATTTCGTGTTTAGACTCATGCTTTAGACACCGGTCACTGCCCTTATTGCCCTCTAGGGGATGCAGCGAGAGTTCCCATTCGAAGTGGAACACACAATTCTAGTTTCACACTAACTCTACACACAGTAACACAGAATAAAAAAAAATATTTTAAAAACCTGCACTGCAGTCATTCCACAGATTTAGATCAGGCTCTGACAAAGCCAGGGGTTTTCAAACTGGGGTCCACAAGGAAGTACTAGTGTGTCCATGGAAACGTTTAGAAAAAAACAATGTAAAAAGAAAAGTAAAAAGCTAAAAAAATAATTAGATTGTGGTTAACAGAAATAAATAGATTAAAATAAATTATAAATAATAAAATAAAATAAAAATAAATTAAAAATTGATTAAAATACAAATTTTATAAGTAAATAAAATAAAATAAAAACAAACATTTGATTAAAAAGACAATTTATACATTAATTAAATAATAATAGCTTAAAATGAATTAGAAAATAAGTAATTGGGTTAAAATAAACAAATAAATAAGTACAGTACTATAGTGAGTAGAAAAAATATTTGTAAATATTTGACAAATAATTTTTTACTCTTAGTTATAATATTTATTTTGCACAGTATACATTGGGTCTTAATACATACAAACGATTATTTTTTAGGATGGGGGTCCCTCACATGAGAAGTATCATATATGGAGGTGCGTGGCATCTGAACCACTGAAACCCCTGGACTAGGCCATAGAGAACGCCCTTTAGCCGCTGTGTGGCTGCTGTGGTCTGCTCAGGGTTACTGGGCTGGTGGCCACATTGGTATTATACTGTAAATATTTTGAAAAGAGGTTGTGACTATCTATACCCACTGTATGTGTATTTACAGAAAACATAGTTTCCCTTACTGCAAACCTGTCTGGATGATTGACAGCTGAGAAGATTTTGAAACTTCACTCTCTCTTTCTCTGTGTCTGTGTGTTTTCCTCCTCTTCTTTCTTACAGGGAAAGCTGGCAGATGGGAATCATTATGGAGAATATGGTGGCTGGTACAAAGCCTGCAAGGTGATCAGGTGAGAAAAATCAGCAACAGTAACCTGCCCCACAGCTAAAACAGTTTTCTGACATTCATTCAGCGGAAAATGCTTAAAGTCAGCATTTAAAGAAAGTGATACTAGTGTGCATGTGTGTGTTTTCATGCACAGCCCCACAGTAAACACCACCCTGAGGAACTTGGGCGCTCTGTACCGTAAACAGGGTAAACTGGAGGCGGCCGAGACCCTTGAGGAGTGTGCCATGAGGTCCCGCAGACAGGTGCAACATCTATAATCACTTTAGTGATGCATGGTGGGAAACATGATGTCTTTGTAATGTGTGTGTGTGTGTGTGTCAGGGAGCGGCATTGGACCCTCAGAGAGATGGAGAGAGGCGGAGAAGCACTGCATCGATCTCCAGCGTGAAGTACGACTGCAGCAATGACGCGGGAGAAGAGGGCAGTGTGGAGTGGAATGGGGTGAGGGAATAATATCTTTATCACTTAAAGTTGCTGGAAGTGTATAGAGCCTGTCAGGGAACATGCAAGGTGACAGAGGAGTTTTTGCATTTGCTTGAAAAAGCATTGCACTCCCCTGAGAAAAATTGCTTTTACTCGCATAACGATTGCATTCCCCCAAGACAAATTTTCACTCTTTAAAAAAAGAATTCAGCTCTCTTGCAAAATGTACTCGGTTACTAACGTAACCTCGGTTCTCTCTAGAGAGGGAACGAGTATTGCGTAAGTTTAGCTTATGCTACGGGAAAGATTCATCTTCTCGAGATATTGAAGCCAAAAAAAATTTATCCTTAATTTTGTATTCATTGTCAACGCAGTGCAGCAGCTAGCAGACCTAGAGCAGGCAGTCTTGCGTGCTCATTGGCTGCCCTGCGGGCAACTGCTGCAGCCTATCAGTGAGCCCCGCGTGACGTACGTCCAATGAAGGGCGCCCGCGCCTTCATAGCGTCATAGCCCGCCAGAATGGGCGTGGCTTAGCGTATAAAAGAAGGGGCTCTAGGCTGCATTCCCTGGTTTCTGTCGACTGAAGCGAAGTCGCTCGTGGCGCGAGCACGGCCGGTTACGCAATACTCGTTCCCTCTCTAGAGAGAACCGAGGTTACGTTAGTAACCGAGTACGTTCTCTTACGAGAGGTTCTCTCGTATTGCGTAAGTTTAGCTTACGCTACGGGAACTTTTTGTCAACGCCGTGCGCGCCAAGCAACCACCCATGAGTCGCCGAGGTTTCTCGGGGAACCCAAATAAGTGGAAAAATAAGGTGGCCAGCCACGCGGGCCATCACTTGTACATAAGCACACATAGGGAATACAGAGCAGCGCGCTGGTCTGTATAAGCATATAGCACATACCCTACTAGTGCAGCTCAACCAGGAGAGCTGAGTCACGTGAGAGTGGTCTGAGCATGATATATCTGGGCAGAACGCACAACTCTCTTAAACTGACAGAAGTTTAGCCTGCAGGGCGGGAACTTCTAGGTTACAGAACCTGACAAAGGTAGACGGGGAGCTCCAGCCCGCCGCTACACATATGTCGTGGATAAAATCCCGCTGGACCACGCCCACGATGAGGCCATGCCTCTGGTGGAATGAGCCCTGATGCCCAGAGGGCATTGCAGACCTTTTGACGCATAAGCTGCCGCTATAGCGTCCACTATCCATCTGGACAGAGTCTGTTTCGAGGCAGCGAGACCTTTGGTGCGCCCACCGAACGAAACAAACAGCTGCTCCGTGCACCTAAAAACGGCGGAGCGCGCAGTGTAAGTCCTCAGCGCCCTGACTGGGCAGAGGAGATTCACGTCTGTCTCACTGTCTGACGCTGGCAGAGCCGACAGTGAAATGACTTGCGCTCTGAAAGGAGTGCCCATCACTTTTGGAACATAGCCATGTCTAGGTTTGAGGATGACTTTAGAGTCATTCGGCCCGAACTCAAGACACGTCGCGCTGACTGACAGCGCGTGCAGGTCCCCCACATGTTTGACTGATGACAGCGCGGTCAGAAAAACGGTTTTTAGTGATAGGTATTTTAGCTCCACGGAGTCTAATGGCTCAAATGGGAAGGCTTTCAGGGCCTCGAGGACCAAGGAAAGATCCCATATAGGAACCGACGGGGGGCGCGGCGGATTCATCCTTCTAGCTCCCCTAAGGAAGCGGATGACCAGCTCATGTCTTCCTAGTGACTGGGCGCGCGTCGACTCTGCGAACGCCGCCACGGCCGCCACAAACTTTGAGCGTGGATGGGGACCTCCCTTTATCCATCAGCTCTTGTAGGAAAATAAGCAAATGCGCAACCTCGCACGTCCGCGGGTCCAGATCTCTGTCGGTGCACCACTTGGAGAACACCGACCATTTAGACGCGTAGAGCCTTCTAGTGGAAGGAGCTCTAGATTGCGTGATCGTGTTCATCACTCTTTCTGGCAGGGTAGCGAATACCCATTGATCAACCATGCGTGCAGAGACCAGCGCTCTGGATGGGGATGCCAGATCGAGCCGCGAGCCTGAGAGAGGAGATCTGACCTCATCGGAATAGGCCACGGAGCTGCATGTGACAGCCGTGCCAGTTCCGGGAACCAATTCTGATTCTCCCAGTGCGGAGCTATGAGGAGCACCGAGTGGCGCGTTTCCCTGATTCTCTTGATCACCTGTGGTAACAGAGGGACCGGAGGGAAAGCATACAGTGGGAGGCTGGGCCAGACCTGGGCCAGCGCGTCCTCGTTCTTCGAAAAGAACATTCGGGCAATGAGCGTTGTCTTTTGACCCAAATAGGTCGACTTCCGCTCTGCCGAATAGGCGCCACAGCTTCTGGACTGTTTGGGGGTGCAGGGACCATTCCCCTGGGGGAACGTTGTCCCTGGACAGTTTGTCTGGACCGTCGTTCAAATGGCCAGGCACATGCGCCGCCCTCAGCGAGCGCAGGTGCATCTGGGACCAAATGAGGATGCGTTCCGTCAGATTGCAGAGGTTTCTGGATCTGACACCGCCCTGACGGTTTACATAGGAAACCACAGACATGTTGTCCAAGCGGATGAGAACATGTTGGTCCTGTATGAACGGGAGGAAGCGCTTCAGCGCGTTCTCGACCGCTATCATCTCCAGACAGTTTATGTGGAAACACCTCTCCTGGTCTGACCACTGGCCAAAGGCCGGTCTGCCCTCGAACAGCGCGCCCCAACCCGAGTTGGACGCATCTGTCGAAATGACTTTCTGATAAGACATGGTTCCCATCGTCACTCCCTGCTGGTACTAGTCGGCTACTAACCAGGGCTGCAGAGCCGCTATGCAGGTCTGAGACACTCTGATTTTCTGGCCGCCAGAAACCCAGGCTCGGCGAGACACGCAAGCATTCAACCAGCGTTGGAGCGGGCGCATGCGCAGTAGGCCCAGCTGGAGCACTGCTGCAGCTGATGCCATACAGCCCAGCATCCTTTGAAACGTTTTCAAAGGGAGAAAGCTGCCCTTCTGGAAAGATGCGGCTAGGTGGCGAACACGGCGTGCGCGCTGTGTCGACAAACGAGCCGTAATGGCCACAGAATTCAGTTCTATTCCTAAAAAGGAAATTGACTGACTGGGCATTAATGAGCTCTTGGTCCAGTTGACCGTGAGACCCAAGTTTTCCAGGTGACTGAGAAGCACTGTTCTGTGAGATAACAGTTCTGTCTCTGACTGTGCCAATATCAGCCAATCGTCCAGATAGTTCATTATTCGCAGCCCTTGAGTTCTCAGGGGGGCGAGCGCCGCGTCCATGCACTTCGTAAATGTACGGGGTGCTAGAGACAGGCCGAACGGCAGGACGGTGTATTGATATACCTGACCGTCGAAGGCGAATCTCAAAAATTGCCTGTGACGGGGTAATATCTGAATCTGAAAATAGGCATCCTCCAGATCTAGAGAAATAAACCAGTCCCTCGGGCGAACGTGCGCGAGGATTTTTCTGGTCGTAAGCATTTTGAACGGTCTTTAGCAAGTGCCTTGTTCAAATGTCTCAGATCTAGGATGGGCCTGAAAGCTCCGTCCTTCTTGGGTACGAGAAAATATCGGCTGTAAAAGCCTGACTCGCTCAGAGAAGGCGGTACTTTTTCTATAGCCCCTTTGCACAGCAGTACTGCTATTTCTACGTGAAGTAGGTGTGCTACTTCCGCATTCACTATCGCCGCGGTCCGGGCTCGAAAGCGCGGGGGACGGCGAATGAATTGAAGTGTATAGCCCTGCTTTATTGTGCTCAGAACCCATTCTGAAAACCCTGGGATAGTTTCCCACACAGCTATGTGAGCCGCTAGGGGGCGAATGGCCTCCGGGTTCAGATTGCCGCCATTTGCGGGCTTGTGAAACTTGAGCCGGAGCCGAAGCGCGGCGCGCGCGCTCTCGGTTCTGGGCAATGGCTGCTCGCTGAAAGCCGAGACCGTCTGATTTATGTGAGTTGTCCCAATCATTATGGATGGGGAGCGTTTTATTCTCACTTTTTGACGCGCGAGCAGCGCTTTGGGCGGAAAAGCTTTCTGTAAGCGTGAGCGCGGGCACGAGACTTACAAGTGTATTTGACGCCCCGATCATAACGGATGGGAGCGTCTTATCATAACATTTAAACACGCGGGCGCCGCCCGGGGGGAGGTGTGTGTTTAGTAAGCGTGAGCGCTCTTCGGCGGGCACGAGACTTACATTCATAACCTGTTTTATTGATCGTGTAACAGAGCGGGCAGATAGTGGGCACAGCCCTGTGGACACATTTCTTATATTCAACACTCGAGCGGCTTTTCTGCGCTTTATGAGAGTGTGCTCTGAGAGTGACACGAGATTTGACGTGCTTGTGTGTAGGGGTGAACACTGGGGCGTGGGCACTTTCACTACACTTAAAACACCAACGGCGTGAGCCGGATAACCAGACATTATACTCTTTTGAGATTTCTCTGGGTCGCCGTGAAAACGGCGTATGCGTGCAGGCGAGAGGGTAAATGAACCGGCTCGTTGGCTGCTAAATGGACCACTGCAGTAGCCTGTTTGAAGGGGACTGACAGGGAAATAAACTTTGACGGCGGTCCGGCCGCAGCGGGACACGCGCTTCTTTCTCTCTCATAGTTTGATATGAGTCTTTAGTGATAGAGAGGCAGAAAAATAGGCGTGGGCACGAACTCGTGGACACAGTTCAACACTCGAGCGGTTTCCCGCTTTAAGGGAGTGGGCTCTGTGAATAACACGGGAAGTTTTGTGCTTGTGTGTAGGGGTGAACACTGAGATTTGGGCACCTTTCTACACTAAAACCACCATCGGCGTGAGCCGGATCTGAATACGGCGGCTCGCTGAGGAGAGCTGCATAAATTTTATCTGCTGCGGGAGCCGGGATCGAACACGGGTCTCCAGCGCGAAAAGCTTAGGGTTTAGCCATTGAGCCACAGGGGAAACAACGTAAGCTTTAGTTGGCGCGAGCAGATAAGAGAGAGAGAGCGTCATCACAGTTTTCGTGTGTGTGTCGGCACTGTTGCAGGCGTGCGTGTTATAACAGGCTCACTGCAGTATAGACATTACCAGCCGCTCGAACTAGGAGGAGATGGAAAATGTTTCGGTAAAAGAGGGGGTTTGTCAGGCCTCGGCGGGACAAAAACCACACTCTTTCCTTCTTTCGCCGGTGACGCATGCTCGGGGCGCGCGCTCGCTTTCTGTACGTAAGAGAGCTGGTCGCGAGCTCAGAGGAGAGCTGCATAAATTTTATCTGCTGCGAGAGCCGGGATCGAACTCGGGTCTCTGGCGCGAAAAGCTTAGAGTTTAGCCACTGAGCCACGGGGTAAACAACTGAGCTAAGTAGCGCGAGCAGACAACAAAGGGCGCGCGGGGCGCGGTAGCTTCCTTGTAACGTAAAGGAAGCTAGCCGCGGTGAGAACAGCAGTCCATTGTGGCGTGTCCCTCATCCTCAGACGCGACGGCAGTGAGGCTCGTGAGCGGCAGCTGCGCGTCGGTGAAGGGAGGCGGGGAAGGCGAGAGCGAGGCTCGAAGGAGGTTCTCCGGCGAGCGCGTCGCTGTGGAGCTACAGGCTCCGGCTGCCTTTGGGAACGGCGCTTATCACTGCGCGGCCCCACAAAGGGCGGAGTGACTGCTTCTGCGGGGGCGCGGTAACTTCCTTGTAACGTAAAGGAAGCTAGCCGCGGTTAGAACAGCAGTCCCTTGTGGCGTGTCCCTCAACCTCAGACGCGACGGCAGTGAGGCTCGTGAGCGGCAGCTGCGCGTCGGTGAAGGGAGGCGGGGAAGGCGAGAGCGAGGCTAGGGACGTTCTCCGGCGAGCGCGTCGCTGTGGCCACAGGTTCCGGCTGTCTCTGGGAACGGCGCTTCTTTGCGCGGTCCCCTTCACAGAACTCGCAGCCCCCGGCGAGTTGTGCATGTTCCTGGCCCAGGCAGAGAGCGCAGATCATGTGGCGGTCTCCGACGCTGAGCGGGGCCCTGCACGAGCCACAGGAAATGCGAGGCATCTTGACAAAGACGCTCGCTGCTCTTTTAGGAGTATACACAGAAAATACACAATTTGCAAAAAGGATACGTCGCCGGATAGCGTAGCTCGCACGGATGGCTGAAGGTGGCGAAGACGGCCGGCTTCCTCAGCGCTGTCCTAAGCTGGCTGTTCGCTGTTCGACGGCGGCGGTGGCTTCTCTCAGATCCAGCGATGCGAAGAGCTTCGCTAAAGAGACAGAAATCAGGGAATGCAGCCTAGAGCCCCTTCTTTTATACGCTAAGCCACGCCCATTCTGGCGGGCTATGACGCTATGAAGGCGCGGGCGCCCTTCATTGGACGTACGTCACGCGGGGCTCACTGATAGGCTGCAGCAGTTGCCCGCAGGGCAGCCAATGAGCACGCAAGACTGCCTGCTCTAGGTCTGCTAGCTGCTGCTCTGCGTTGACAATGAATACAAAATTAAGGATAATTTTTTTTTGGCTTCAATATCTTGAGAAGATGAATCTTTCCCGTAGCGTAAGCTAAACTTACGCAATACGAGAGAACCTCTCGTAAGAGAACTATTGCGTTCCCCTGATAAACACTGGGTTCACTCGCAAAACTATTGCGTCCCCCCGAGTATAATGGGCGTTGGCTCACAAAACATTTGTTCACTCGCAAAAATATTGCATTCCTCAAAAAACCATTGCGTTCGCTCGCAAAACTATTGTAATCCCCAAGAAAAATTACTTTCTCTAAAAAAACATTTGCGTTCTCTCACAAAACTGTTGCATTCCCCTGAGAAACATTGCGTTGCTTGCAGAACATTTGCATTCTCCCAAAACTACTGCATTCCCCAAGAAACATTTGCATTTGCTAAAAAAACGTTCTTTCGCAAAACTATTGTGTTCCCCCGTGAAAAATTGCTTTCTTTCGCAAAACATTTGTTCACTCGCAAAACATTTTCATTCCTCAAAAAAACCCATTGCGTTTGCTTGCATACGTTCTCGCAAAACGTTTGTGTTCCCTTGAGAAAAATTGCATTTGCTTCCAAAACTATTGTATTCATCGAAAAATGTTTGTGATTGTGTTTGCTTGCAAAAACATTTTCACTCTTTAAGCGTTTGCTCACAAGACATTTGCGTTCGCTCGCAAAACTATTACGTTCTCCTGAGAATCATTGCATTGCAGATAATGTTTGCTGTGAACATTCGATGTGATAACCTGTTCAAATGAATGACTATGTGTCTGTGCAGATTGATAAGAACATTTGGTAACACTTTATTTCGATAGTCCACTTTAGACATTCTACTAACTATAAGTAACTTTTCAACTACATGTCAACTAACTGTCATTAGAGTATTAGTAGACTGTCAGCTTAATGTCTGCTAACACTTTATTTTGTTGGTCCCCCAACAGACATTCAACTGACTATAAGTAACTTGGCGACTACAAGTCAACTTATTCTCCTAACCCGAACCCTAACACCTAACCATAACCTACCAGTCTACTACAGTCTACTATAATATACTAATACTCTAATGAGAGTTAGTTGACATGTAGTTGAAAAGTTACTTATAATTAGTATAACGTCTAAAATGACAATCGAAATAGTGTAACTGAACATTTTCATGCCATTTTTTATGTTGAGATTTTCTAATCTCTTTTCCATCACAATGCAAAGAAAATTAGACAACTAATAAGAGTTGCTCTTTTTGTCACACACTTTTAGTATTGAAACCGCTGCCGTTACATAAAATTACTAGGCCTATTTGGTGGTGCTCACAAACAGGGTATTTTCCTAATCGACAGTGAAGAGTAGAAGAAGAAAGCAGATTTCTGCTTTTTCATAAGCGCCACCTACTGTCAGTGAGTGGATTTGCACATTTATTCAGCCTATCTGCCAGTTTTTACACACATTGGTCTGAACAGACAAATGCCACGCGAACATCAGAACTAAGTTTCATGCAGAACATTCGTGTTGGTGTGATGAGTTTTATCTCCTAAAAGCCCGTTCACACCAAGTACGGTCACTATAATGATAGCGATAAAGATGTAATTCTAAAAATTGTTCTTATTGTAAAAGAATAGTAGTTCACACCACCACTATAACGATAACAGCACAGAGAAACAATATAGTTGGAATCACTTTCAGAAAAAAACTATTTCAGCCGGTGGACGATAAAAACATTGACAGCCAATCAGAATCCATATCCTGCTTTGAAGAGCTCGAGCATTTAAAGGGACAGACGACAAAACTGCTGCACACACAGTACTTACATTAAACAGAACGATTTTGTGCGTTGGTGTGGATGCTAATATAGTAATCATTATGGGTATCTTTATACTTATCGTTCTTAGTGTGAAGCCTTAAGAAAGCAGAAGTGAGTTTTACTCTGCGTAGTTCTGATTATTTTGATTATTGGATTAAATATGAATTATAACCCATTATGTCGATTATTAAATATCTATAACTTGCAACAAACACACATTATAGCTTAATTTTTGCAGTTACTGCACAATAGCGTAGCCGTGTTTGCTGTCACTTTAACAGCTGATCCAGCCTGACGGTCAATGCTGCACTGGCTGTGGCTGTTCAGGCTGTGGTCCCCTGCTGATGTCATATCCTGTGTGACATCACTGATATGTGACACTCTCCAGGAGCAGTCATTCTCTCCTTTCCCACAAAACCCTGACCACTGACACTAATATTACATTACTAATGTTATAACCATGATGAGCAGTTACTGCAAACCTATTTTTAACCTACCATACAATTAAACATCTGTGATTATAAAACAGGAGTTAAGACATATCAAGAGAGTACAACGGTCGTATTCCAGAAGTAAAAAGTTTTTTGGGGTGTTTGCATCTTAAGCTCATCCCTTTACCACGGTAAAATCATGTTATTGCTGGTTCAGTCCTGCTTAAAGTCCCTCTGTGGTGGAAATCCAGTTTTAATGTTGTTTATAAGTCTGTGGTGTTTTTAATATGCTTTAAGACAAACCATGTGTAAGTTCATAAGTCGACAGCATTGCTGAGTATTTTCTGCTTAAAACTGCAGTGAACCAAAGACAGTCTCAAAAACACGGTGTGAAATCGCTGGTGTTTCTGACGTCACAAACGACCTTGTAACCAATCAGATCAACGTGTGATCGTCAACCAGTGGATCTCTGAGTGAGTGAGTGGAGGCGGGGCTCATTTGCATATTCATTGATCCGCGTATACTAAATGAGGGAAGGGTGTCGAGTTATCAGAGGTGGGAGTAAGTCACACATGTGCAAGTCACAAGCAAGTCTCAAGTCTTAACCTTCGAGTCTCAAAGCAAGTCCAAGTCAATTTTTTATAAAAGCAAGCAAGTCAAGTCAAGTCACTGCCTTATGTCAAGCAAGTCAAGTCGTAGCTTGGGTCACAAGTCACTGGCAAGTCATACAAACGTTTGATGATTTCACTGAATTTATATATTAAAATAAGTTAAAACTACAGAAGTTGTGGACTATGGTTTTATTTGCAACATACGTTTGTTTAAATATGCATTTCCACATACAGCTAAGTGGTTACTACAATAAAAATCTAAAAAATTAAAAATAAATACAATTTCAAACTACATAGCCTAAAATGTAAATGTAACTGAAATTAGGCCAACATTAAAGCATGAAAAAATAAAGATGCCTCAAACATTGCAGAAGACCATTAAAAGGTATTAAACAATTCACAATTCAAGTATAATGGTTCCTATGCCACCAAATGGCATTCTTCAAACTGGCATCCCGTTTATATAAGTTATATATTTTTAATTATGAAGTTAAAACCACTAATAGGTGGCGCCTAATCACCGTCTTAATGTACGAGTCATAGAAGCATTCAGTCAACTGATTTGTTCAAAACGGCAGATTCGTTCTGGAACTAAGCAACTAGGTCACTGAATCACAAATACGCATAACTCTTTCTGTGGCTTGTTTGGAACTATTGTCATTAAAGAAATAGAGCAAAAACAGAGAATATTTGGAATATTATGTCTAAAATGTCACATCACAATATTCACTCTGTTTACTGAACTGTTTTATAAAATCATCACATTTGCAATCGCGCCAATATTCTGGAAATATTTTTTAATATATGTTATAATTATGAAAATAACTCATACTAGGGCAATTTTTCCACCACATTTTGAATTTTGGGTGCATATTAATTCTGCTGGCATTTTTTGCCACCAACCCCCTGATAACATCTAACCCTGCTTTAAGAGAAACATAAACGACAAAACTAACAGTTTTCTATATTGTTTTTCGTCATTGGAAAGAACGAAATTTTTGGCTTTAAAGCATGATTTAAAAAGAAATGTGGCAAATGTTAATTATACAAAACATATGCCATCATTAATTATCATTTGAATATTGACAACATTAAGCTACATTTGAAAACATAATTGTGTATAAAGAGGCATGCTGTTTTGACCAATATTCTCTCTAGATTTAAAGATAGTCAAATTAACTATAACAAACAGGTTAAACAAGTCATAGCTTACTTTTAGACGTGGTGAATGAAGTTCGACTGTTCGAGGTTGTGATGGTCGTCCGATATCCCAATTGCCAGTTATTATGCGTACAACAAATCTTCTTGTATGAATATGGTCAATTTCTAGTGTTTATATCCAAAAAGAAACGATGCTGGGAGATGTTTTTGTATTTAGCGCGCTCACCGCGATGTAGGCTGTGTTTTTCTGGGCTTGTGCACCGTCACGCAATCGCGCAGAATCTGATGACTGACGTCAATGGTTCCGTTGCTTTCATTTTGTTCGTCAATTGATGTTGCGATGATTTATATAAAAATGTATATCAAGTCATTCTCGAGTCATACAGTTCAAGTCAAGTCAAGTCTCAAGTCATTGGATCTCAAGTCAAAGTCAAGTCGAGTCATTTTCTTAATTTAGTCAAGCAAGTCTCAAGTCCTTAAATTTGCGACTCGAGTCTGACTCGAGTCAAGTCATGTGACTCGAGTCCCCCATCTCTGCGAGTTATATTCAAGATATTTTAAGGCATGAAAAATAATTTTCACAGGAAAAAAGCTTTTAAATATGTCATTTTGGTGATCAAAGATGAGTTATATGGGATATAATTATTGACTACAGGGGGACTTTAAGATATTTACAGACCTGAATGTCTCTATGCGCCTTTATGGACAGACACACTACCTTTACTTGCTTTTCAGTGATTTCCTCCTGATGTTCCTGTCTCATTTTGTGCTTTTGTGTCCTTTCTCTCTCTCTCTCTCTCTCTCTCTCTCTCTCTCTCTCTCTCTCTGTCTCTCTTTCTATGCATTAGGCCTAAGCTCTCATCATCTTCCTCTCTCTGCTCTTACAACAAATCAAATTGCATCTGCCTGATCTAAGTGGATCCCTGTGCCTGTTCCTCTGGGCCGGATGGAGTCCAGCACAGCTCCGACTGTTTGCTAGGGCTGATGGGATATCATCTTACTTCCCCTCCCTGTGTATTCTTGGCCTCTCTTTCCCCTCTCTTCCACACACTGATCACTCGTTTGCTCATTCCTACTTGATCTCTGCATTGTCTGTTTTCATGCCTACATTGTTAACTGTATAACACTGATTTCTGAACTGTAATTTACAACCTCAGTGAAACACACTGTGGATTAGCAGAGTGAACTCTCATCATGAACGGGCCAAATCAAAAGACAAAACTATACAAAATCATATTTTCATGACAGCTACGCACATTCTCCCCCAAATTCTCAATGTTTTATTGGCATGATTTCCCAAAGTAATTATTATAATAATTTAACAATTATAAATGGTTTAAATGGTAAAGTATGTATATACTACACTACTGTTCAAAAGTTTTGGGTCAGTAAGATTTAAACAAATATATTTGAAGGAAGTCTCTTCTCCTCAACAAGGCTGCATTTTTTTGATTAAAAATACAGTAAAAACTGTATTACAATTTAACAAAATTACAATTTAAAACAGCTGTTTTCTATGTGAATATATAGTAAAGTGTAATTTATTCATGTGATCAAAGCTGAATTTACAGCATCATTACTCCAGTCTTCAGTGTCACATGATCCTTCAGAAATCAGGATAATATGAGGATTTGATGATCAAGTATGTATATATATATATAATATATATATATATATATATATATATATATATATATATATATATATAGTTATATTGTATTCTTTGATGAACAGATTTATTTGAACATTTATTTGTAATAGATTTTTTGTTTTGTTACATGTGCAGTCTTTACTGTTTTTACTTTTGATCAATTTTAATGCATCCTTGCTGAATAAAAGTATTATTTTCTTATTTAAAAAGTCTTCGACCCCAAACTTTTGACCGGTATTGTAAGCGTAGTATTTTTGTACTACATTTAATTCATGATCATTTTGTACAGTACTGGATTGTGCTGCTGTATTATATAAATTCTCATTTCTTGCCTTTGATTTTGGAGTGAAATACATTACTTTGTGAGATTCATCCAACAGCATTTATGTTACTATTTTACAGTTACCTCGAGTCATAATTCAAACTAACACTTTAAATTACAGTGTCAGTGTTACATGTGTTATGTTACATTTAAAGTTTTACAAATATCCCACAGCAAATTCATATAGTTCAGACGTATTAATCAGTAATAACCATGGGTTTACACACACAAAAATGTACACACAATTTAAATTTCTTTTAAATTAACTGCTAAATAAGGACCTTGTGGAAACAATGTCCATTGTGAAAAGCACTATATATATATAAAAAAGACTTGACTTAAATACACTATAACATGAACACTGTGATATAAAGTGTGACTTTAAAAACTACAGAACAAAGCAGATTTATCCTTCAATACATGTCCTGTTATGAAATGTTATTCAGCAGATGTTTTTGTTAATAAATGCCCAGTACAGCCCCACTCACAGATATATTAACTTTTAATCTGCAACCCAAAGCAAAATGAAAGTAGAAATACAGCGCGCCCAAAAAGCCTGAGACATTCTTTGTCAAAAGAATACATTGCTTTATTTTATTTGACTAATTATATTATCAGCATTACACTTATATCTACATTCCCAGGTTGTATGGTTTATATGGTCTTTTGTATCCCACGCTATGTTATAAAGCAGATTTGGTCCCAACACGATGTAATGTGTTTGCACTTATACATAAAGTATTTTATTTTATTATTTTGGAGACAGAATTGGATAGGAAAAGTGGTTTTGTTATTTTGGTTATGTATCAAGTAGTCTAAACTCATTCATCATGGGCTTTTGTTTTGCCAAAGACATGTGACATCTGCTCGATATGACAACAGTAGAGGCAGCGAGTTTCACACTTTCCTCAGAAAATCAAGTTATTTTGTGCAATTCCGTTTGGCTCCACTAGTGGCACTGTAATGACACACTTAATCTCTAAAGGTGCAACTAAACACTGAAAAATGGTATGCGTTTTGGTGGTTTATTTACACGACAACAGCGTTTTAGGGGACTGGAAAACACAAACGTTTGAAAAAGGGTTTCAAAGTAAACTACAAAACCGTGAATCTGTGAAAGCGCTGACGTCATGCGCATGCATATTATATGTTCAGTTTCAATACAAAGTGACGTCGCCACCTACTGGCCTGGCATGAACAATACAGCGTTTTTAGTCGTTTTCACAGATCCGTGTGATCGGGGATCATTTTTTTCAGCGTTCTCGTCTGTACGCGAAAAATGCAAAGCAAAAACGTTTCAGTTTATAGTACATCGTTGTTGTTTAAACAAACCTAAATGTATTAGCACTGCATGTGTTTACCATTCCCCTCACGCGATACAGCAGATCAGTCAGGTTTTGTGAATTAGTGTGGCTGTAGAATTCAAGGCCTCGCTGCAGATTCATGGGATGTTTCAACTGTGTGTGTGTTTGTGTGTGTGTGTGTGTGTGTGTATAAATATATATATGTAGCTCTTTCTGCACAGTAATGTACGTCTTCATTAACCTCACATAAAAGACCCAATAAAGACTTGGAATTAGTTGCCTTGGCTCTCTCTCTATGTGTATAAATGCAAATTATACGTGAATGTTTTATTGGAGCCACTCACCACACTGTGACCTAGTTTCTGTCACTGGCAGTCGTCACACAGCTGGCTTTGCCTCCGTTTTCTTCACCATGACAGCACTGAGTGTGGATTAAAGTAAGAGTGGGGTCATTTCAGGACTCGGGGGCACATGTGCTGTTAAACATCTAAAACCTTTCCATTTTATCTTGATGTTGGATTTAGCATTTCATTAAAGACTGTTTGCATAGCTCATTTCTGCCGACAACTTCAAAACGGCAATGCTTATCTCAGATTGCATGGATTTAATACTCAACTCAGTGTATTGGATTTCCACATCGACAATAAAGCAGTAATGCTATAGTTAACCTGGTAAACCCTAGTTGCGTAACCTGAGAGTGGTGTAATACAGACACGTTCTGCCATCTTCTGGGCCCAGAGATGCATTGCAGTGATCCAGTTCTTTTCTAATATGTGACCCTGGACCACAAAACCAGTCACATGGGTCAATTTTTTCAAACTGAGATTGATACATCATCTGAAAGCTGAACAAATAAGCTTTCCATTGATGTATGGTTTGTTAGGCCGAGATAACTATTTAAAAAACTGGAATCTGAGGGTGCAAAAAATTAAAACATTGAGAAAATCTCCTTTGAAGTTCTACATTTATATTCCCGATTGTGCTAGCCTGACTTCGTCATACTCAGATTCTAGTCAGAATGTGAGTCTGATTCTGAGTCTCCATTGGGCTGTGATTATAGGGCGTGTTTCAACCGAACCAGGAAAGATTGGATTGGATAGACCTACAACCAATCAGAGCAACGGACAACACTCCGGGCTTCCGAGAAGCAGCTGGCGGCGACCGCTGGTTATGTCCACCTCGTCGAGCACACGAGTTGCATCGCCGTGATGCCCATCCCGGTTGCTTCTTTCACTTGGTCCTCCATGAGTGCGTCCAAAGGAGGAACAACAATGACCACAGCGGTTTCATTGGGCCCCATATTCTTAGCCACCATCCGGGCCAGCTGATAAATTCAACTTTTGCCGAATCCCATAGGAAGGACGGCAAAAACATCTTTCCGATCGACAAATGCCTTGATCGCGGTTCCCTGTTCCTCTTTTAAAATGAATGCGCTGTCTACTACATCTTCTATAACAGACACGATGGCTGAATCTACACATCTATATTCTCCAGCGACAGCCATTCTTTGTTGTAAACAAATTCAACCCAAGCGCTCTTTGGTGACGTGATTAAAGCCCGCCCTGACAATTTGATTGGTCCGAACAGCTTTGGTTCGGGCATACTTGCTTCAAAACGAATCAAGATGGGCGTGAATGTTGTCGGCGGGGCTAAGTTCGGCAGGCATCCAGGCTACGATGCATTCACTCTGCATTCACTCGCAAAAATAAATGTTTTATATATTTACGGTAGGAAATTTGAGCCAATCAGTAGTAGGGGGCGTGTCCACTCATGATGGGAGAGAGAGAGTGAGCCAATCAGCAGTAGGGGGCGTGTCCACTCATGATGGGAGAGAGAGTGAGCCAATCAGAAGTAGGGGGGGTGTCCACTCATGATGGGGGAGGAGAGAGAGTGAGCCAGTCAGTAGTAGGGGGCGTGTCCACTCATGATGGGGGAGGAGAGAGAGTGAGCCAGTCAGTAGTAGGGGGCGTGTCCACTCATGATGGGAGAGAGAGTGAGCCAATCAGAAGTAGGGGGTGTGTCCACTCATGATGGGGGAGAGATAGAGAGTGAGCCAATCAGCAGTAGGGGGCGTGTCCACTCATGATGGGGGAGGAGAGAGAGTGAGCCAATCAGCACTAGGGGTCGTGTCCACTCATGATGGGGGAGGAGAGAGAGTGAGCCAATCAGCAGTAGGGGGCGTGTCCACTCATGATGGGAGAGAGAGAGTGAGCCAATCAGTAGTAGGGGGCGTGTCCACTCATGATGGGAGAGAGAGTGAGCCAATCAGAAGTAGGGGGCGTGTCCAATCATGATGGGGGAGGAGAGTGAGCCAATCAGCACTAGGGGGGCGTGTCCACTCATGATAGGGGAGGAGAGAGAGTGAGCCAATTAGCACTAGGGGGTGTGTCCACTCGTGATGGGGGAGGAGAGAGATTGAGTGAGAGAGATTTGAAGACTGTAGAAAGAAAGATGTCTTAGAGACATTAATTATTTTTATTTGTTTATTTGTTTATTTGTCAGGGACAATGCAAAAGAGACACACTGTAACAGGTTACAGTAACTTGAACTGTGTTGCATATAGGGTTTCTAGCTAAAGCTAATTTGCAACCCCAAATAAAGAGAAAAGCTCAGAGGAATATCAATGGAAAAAGTGTTATAATCAGGCAAGAGCTGTAGGACCCATGTTAATATTCGAAAAGCTGTTTAGCGCTGGAGACACCTCAGCGGGAAGGCCTGAAAATGGACGCAGAGGTTGCGTTGTTTCTGCTCCATACTTGAGTAACATGGTTTTGACTGTGTGCTCCTAGCCACTAACAACCAACTCTTGCTAATATATACTACTGTATGTTCACTTATTTGTGCTTCCTTGTCGTTCGTTCTTCATCTTTGCCTTAATTTTTGCGAAGGATTATTTTGCTTCGCATCAGCTGTGATAAAGAGACATCCACTCTTGCATTGCATGTTTGCGCATTTTAGGGGCAGAGTAATTAATAAATCTTAAATCACTTGTGGTCTTCACATCCACCTTGGCCAAGCTCCGGAAATACGGCATAATTAGACAAATGGTCAAGTGCAAAAACCACAAATGTTTCTCAGAAATCGCTTACTGCACCTTTAAGTGCATTCAGAAGTTTTGAATAAAGCTTTAGCTTTATTCATTAGCATTAGCTTTCATTAGCTTTATTCAAAGCATTAGCTTTAGCTAATGTTAGCATCGCTGTTTTTCATGTAATTTTAGGTGTTAGACGCTGCACTGCCATATACTGACGAGGATCAGCATGATAGTTTCTGAACTTTATGTAAATTACACAGATACTAGTAAGTTTTAGAGAGTGGTCAACACAATAATTAGTTCCATTTCCTGTCCAAAAAAAAGTTGTGGTCTGCTATTGGTGGATCTCGTGTGATTGACAGGTTATGCCCTCGTCATCAGAGAAGAGAAGAGATGCTGCAAGAGGAAGATATTCTGACTCAAGATTACCAGGAACATGAATTTAAAACAATAATGATGTGCACAGAGAAATCATTTATAATAAACACTCCATTATGAAAAATGGAAAAACCTCCATGTTTGTTTTCATCCAAAATATAACAAAAGTTGTAATTGTGAGATTGTGTGTGTTCAGGATGGGTCTCTCAGGAGAAGCGGCTCTTTCGGTAAACTCAGGGAAGTCCTGCGCAGAAGCAGCGAGATGCTGGTGAAGAAGATCCAGGGAACGATGCCACCAGAACCGCGCAACTCAAAGTGAGACACACTAACTGTGATTAATGAGTGTTACATTGTACCTGTGATGACCTTTAAACCTATACTTTACTGCCTGATTCCTATGAAGGGTTGGTATTTTATGTAAATGCAACGACTGAGTTATTTTTCTTCCCACACAGCATGAAGAGAGCCGCGTCCCTCGGCTACCTGAACAGTAATGGAGATGAAGACGGCTCTTTTCAGGTGAGATGATTTAGGGGGGATCCCAGGTAACATAAAATATGATCTAAGTACGGTTAGCTGACGTTCTTATTAAGTTATGAAAACGTTATTTCTGAATGTTCTCTGAACATTTTTAAAATGTTTTTTCTTGGTTATGTGAACGTTAAAGGTACAGTATGTTTTTTTTTTTTTTACTGTACTAAAGCACATAAATACAGTAATATGTTTGTAGAGGTTTAGGAAACATGAATGAACATACTCGTTTCTCTGAAAAACAATGCTACAGCCAGTTAATCTACTTTGAAATGTGCGTTTTTTTCTGTGATCCCGCCCACTGCCAATTTACCCAATAGTATTTCGACACCCCGGGTTGCCAGTTGCTGAAACACACAGCGTAATGCAGCCGTGGAGACCAGTAATAAAACTGGGTCAGAGATTGCAGATTCTACGCTTAAATATGGCTTATTAAAACGTGGATAATCAACTCATCAACTTCCAGTGCAAGACTTGTGGCCTTCAGTTGTCCTGTGCACTTGCTCCTGTCGCGTGTCCTCAATCTGGCAACCCTGTGAGCGTCGAGTCCCTCTCCAATACTGCGTGTTTTGACTGCAGTACCTATTTCAACCACTAGCTGTCAATATTGCACACTGCACCTTTAAGGAAACGTTCCATTGTATCGTTCTTCGAACATTATGGGAACGTTACTTGTGAATGTTCTCTGAATGTTCTGAAACAAGTAGTAACATTTAAAAAACATTTCAGAAAAAGTTGTATAAATAACATTTTGTGCTAACGTTTTGACAACATTATTAAAGACTAGATAACTTTGAACAAATGTTCTATTAACATTACTGGAAGAACGTTAGCTTAAGTTCTGAGAACGTTCCCTGTTAGCTAAGTTGACAGAACAATCTCATGCAAATTCATAATTTTTTTCATTTTTGGTGGCTTATTCGTTTGAATTCGTACAATCTGCTTATACGCCCCCGTGACGGGTATGGGTTGGACCTTCATGCTTATTTTTTTTTTTGCTAATATTCGTTTTTATATGATTGTACAATGTACGAATTCATATGAGATGGTCAGCTCGTAACACAGCTGTATTCTGCCGTGGGATGAGGTTGGGTTGGGGTGAGATGAAGGTGTTGATCTGTTGGTTGTCTCGTCACAGGGTTCGGGGGCCGTGAGGACTCTGAGAAACAGCAGACCTCTGAGCTCAAGCACAGTGGAGCTCTACAAAAGCACAGACCAATGAAAAATACATGTGTGTTCTGGCTCATTCATCCCTAGATAACACTGTATATGTTGGAAGCTCTGGCTCATGTGCTTTTAATCATGAATGTTTGTAGCATTCTCTCACACACTCATTTAAATCACGCATGTTTCACTTTCCTTAAATGAAAACTCATCATGTACTCACTCTCACGTGGACCACAAATGAATCTATGATCACACAGCTCTTCTCCGTACAGTGGAAGCGAATGGAGATGGGTGCTGCCAAACTCTTAAAAAAAAAAAGTCCATTAAAGTAGCCTATAAAACTTGAGCACTGAAGTCATGCTGTACAGACCAAAATGCATGTGTTCCCCGAGGGTGAAGAAGGTCATCAATAATCTTTCCCTCTGCTGCTCCAGAATCACGTGAATATGCAGGAGCCTGTGTGGAGTTGCACACAGTATTGTATGCGTCGTATGCACTACATTTATGGTGCATCGTGACAATGGTACAAATTAAATAAACAGTGCTTTAGGTTTTTCAGGAAGGTCCATCTACTGTAGTATTCCGGTACAAATACTACAGAAATGTAAAAAATAAAACACTGCATAGTCTGTATGGATTAAATATAGAATGAAATTATCTCACAATTATATCTCATAATTGCAAAGTGATTTAAATTGTGAGTTTAAATCACTATTGTTTGTAAATCACTATTGACTTTTCTTTTGCGAGTTTAAACTTTTTTTCTCACAATTGCGAGTTTATATCACAATTCTGACATTATTCTACCAATTATAGGTTTATGTCTCAGAATTCTGACTTTTTTTCTCGCCATTACTAGTTTACATCTTCACTGTAAAAATGAATTTTGATGATTTGTTTTCACAACTTTTTATATTTTGTCAAATCAACTTAGATAATTAATGTATTTCAGATAGCATAATATTTTGAGTTTCTATTTATTAAACCAATCTCCTTTGTTGTATTAACTCAAATTTTTTATTTCAATGAACTAAAAATTTTAAGGCAACCAGGTAACTTACTTTTTTAAGTTAATCCAACTATTTTTTTACAGTGTTGAAATTCAGACTTTTGAATTTGTAAACTTTTGTAGACTTTTGACTTTTGCAATTGTGAGTTTATATTACAATTACAATTTTTTGCAATTACGAGTTTATATCTCGCAATTCAGACTTTTTCCTTGCAATTTGCATGTTTATATCACTATTCTGACTTTTCTCACATTTACGAGTTTACATCTCACAATTCTTACTTTTATCTTGCAACTGCGAGTTTAAATCACAGTTCTGTATGTTTCTTGCAATTACGAGTTTATATCACAATTCTGACTTTTGCAATTACAAATTTATATCTCGCAATTTAGATTTTTTTTCTTGCAATTGCGTGTTAATATCACAATTCTGACTTTATACTTGAAATTGACTTTTTTTCCTTTAACTGTGAGATATAAATTTGCAATTGTGAGAAAAAAGTCAGATTCGTGAGATAGTCACAATACACTTTTTTTAATTCCATGGCGGAAACAACCTTCCATAATCGATCGGCCCTTTATATTACTGCCACAATATACATGGTAAAACCACTCAGCCCTAGATGAAGCTGAGTAAATGATGACTGAATTGTAATTTTCCCTTTAAACTTTCTTAAAATCTATGACAACTGCCTAAATATTATGTGCAAAACATAATATTTTACGTTGAAAACACTGGAGTGTGATGGCTGCTGTATGGGAGGCTTTGTCTGTACAGATTTGAATTATGTAATGATTTTAACCCTAGTGGGAAAGTGCAGAAATCCACCTGGCTTTATTCCCTCAGGTATTCAATATCCTTTGACACATATTTAGCAGTGAAATTTGACCTGCCATGACAAAGAGCCCCAGTGCACGGGCATTGTTCAGCCAGAGCTCCAGAGAGGGGTTGTGTTCCTCCTGACCTGATTCAGCAGTCATGCACGTCACTCGTTTTATTTCATTTATGTTATGAATATGTCCTGATTTATCGGCAGTGCCCCTGTGTCTGTAAGTGCCTGTAACCTGTTGTTTGTTTACTATGAACAACCTTGTCATTTTGTGCAAATTTAAATCGAATTTAAATCTTGAATATATATGAAATCTGTATATATGGAATTTGAATATATGGACCTTATTTATGTTGGTTTGTTATTTGCACTACAGAACCATGTCGAGCTTGACAGCCCACATGTGTTACTCAACTGCCAGTTTTATTGTTGAAGAGGAGTTGGTCATTTCATGCTTCAGTGTCCATGGACTTCTGGATGTGATTGGTTTGCATAAACATCTAAATATGATTTGAGAGTCACTCGCTGGGCAACATCTCGATGCTTCGACTGTCTGATTTGGCTTGACTGAAATAAAAAAATTCAATAAAATCATGCAATGAGCATTTCATTTTGCTATGTCAATGCTTGTTTTGCTCAAAACATTGAAAATATCCTACATCTGACTTTTAGCAAGATTATATTAAGTTATAATGATAAATGTGAAACCTCTTATTTTAGCATCTCAGATTAAAAAGAAAAGAAAAGAGAGAGAGAGATGCACCTATATCTGTTCAGCGTCTCTCTCTCCATTAAACACATTTTTACCAGTAGCAATTCAATCGTTGATATCGAGAACAGACATTGGTAACTCTTTACTTGAAGGGGTGTGCATAAGACTGACATGACACCTTCATAATAATAATAATATGAAGGAGGGTTTATGCATGTTCACGACAACTGCCATTAAGTGTCATTCGCTCAATTATGACATTTTTAATGCAAATATGACATTGTTTGAGATGTCTTTGTCATGACAACTTGATATAAAACTAAAACATCATACTGTAACCTGTGAGTGTCATAACAACCTGACAATACCAAGATAACATAATATGTCATTAACATGGCAGAAAAATGATCAAACTTAAGAAACCACTTGTGGTTTGTTTTGACATTGCCTGCCATGAGGCCATTATAACTGTGTCATGAATGTTTTTCTTGACCTCAACAACAGTGGTACAAATTGAATTTTTCATTAAAATGTCATTTTAATGACAAATTCAATCCATAAAGCTAGTTTCTTAAGTTTGATAATTAATCTGTTATGTCATGTTTATGACATATTTATGACAGGTTATGATGTATTGGTTTATGTCAAGTTGTCATAACAAAGACATCTCAAACAATGTCAAATTTGCATTAAAAATGTCATAATTGAGCGAATGACACTTAATGGCAGTTGTCATGAACATGCATAAAACCTCCTTCATATTCATGACATGTGTCAGTCTTATGAAGGTGTCATGTCATGATTATGAAGGTGTCATGTCAGTCTTATGCACACCCCTTCAAGTAAAGTGCTACCCAGACATTTGCTCTAGTAACAATGTAATTATTTATATAAAAATTATGATGTGGAAGCTCAAACGTGCTTCATAACACAAGAATGAACCTCATTGGTTCTCTACTTTCTAAAGCAATACATTACAATATTGCATTACTCCCTAAAAAAGTAACTAACGTTACGTAACTGTTGCCTTACTTTTTCTCATCTGGCCTGGGCTGTTTGTTTGTTAGGCAAATACAAAGTCTCTTTCACACCAAAAGAGAAATAAATAACCCTGCAGCTCAAAGAAACAAACATGTCAGCTGAGACAACTGGGGATCACAGAAGAATAGCACCAGGAAAAGAACGTTCAACACTCTGACTTAACCAATAAAAACAAAGAAAAGAAACTATTAGTATTGTTGAATTGAATCATCGGAGGTCAGCAGACATTGATCAACACCAAAGACATTGATTAATAAAGTGAGATTAAATACATAAAGTATATTTATTTTTGCGTAATATTTATAGTTAGTTTGTAAAATAGTTTGCATTTCACTGTTTTTATTCATTTTAAGGAATACTGAATCTGTTTTTGGGCAAGTGAGATGAGTAAATGTATGCTCACGTTTAGTCTAAAACTAGTGTAGAATAACCATCATGGTCACAGCTAACAGAAAGCTTAAAACAAAGCAAGACAAAACAAACTTGCGCTACTTAGCCTATATGAAAAGAAAACTCAGATATTTTGTTGTAAATATGAAAGTAATGCTTTACTTTACTAGCTACTTGAAAAAAGTAATCTGATTACTCGTAACTCGTGTAACAAGGTGTAAGTAGCGTTAGGCTACTCTAAATGCATTGCCCCCAACACTGGTTCTCGCTGGCTTGATCTTCCGTTTACCACAACTGATGTGTGAGTTGATCATATGTGAATAAAAGAATAAATTCAATCTGTTCATCAAAGTGATCTAGTCTCTTCAGAAAATGTGGATTTAAACCGCTCAATTCATATGGATTAGTTCTACGATCGGTTTATGATCTTTGAGGCGTCAAAGTGGTAGTTGCGTAACTGTCAACAGAGGGACAGAAGTCGCTGTCATTTCATTAAAAAAGATCTTCATTTGTGTTCTGAAGATGAACAGAAGTCTTACGGGTTCAGAACGACATGATCGGGTGAGTAAATAATGACAGAATTTTCATTTTTGGGTGAACTATCCCTTTAATTTGTATGAAGTATGGCCACTGGTAGAGAACCTTTGAGCTGTTTATGATCACTACGATAGTGGTTTTCTTTTTATATTTTAGAATATTTGTATAAAATATTTTAAATTTTAGTGGTATTTTTTTATATATTTGGGACGTGGTCTTCTGTTCCAGAAGAGTAGATGTATCTTACAGAAGCTCCCTCCCAAGACTAAAATGGTGTTTGCAAACATGAGAGCAGTGCACGATTGGACACTCCTCCGCGCATGCGCAGTGAGACGCTCTGCAATCCTCAGCGCTTTAAGCTGTCGTGCGCTTGTTGTCGTTGTGTATGCTGGGTAAGTAGGTCATTCTTTATTATCGTTATAATACGTTTCGTTAAATATTAGATTACAACACAGACCATCGGTTTGATGTATTGACGTGTGTGATATTTGCACCGGGCGTCATTGTTTTTAAAATAATGTTTATATTTCCGCCTACTGGGGAAGCTGGGTGCTAAATATCAATAATAATAAAGTGCATTCAACAATTGTAGTGGGAGGGTCGCGTGCAAACCCGTTTTTCCCAGTTTGTCGTCCTTCTGAAATCACGCGCTGTTGCACATATTCGACAATCATTTTACATCACTTGTGTTTTTTTATGTGTATGAAACCTTAAGTTTGTTTATTTCGTATTTATGCTTTCTGTTTCGATGATTGCTGATCGTTTAAACTCTGATGTTGCTAATGTTTTTATTAAAACATGATTTCTAATCCACCAACTCACCTGTGTGGGTCCAGTGAAATATATGTCTAATCTTTAGGGACTGATCATACAACACTTCATGATATGCTAATGGCAATGGCAATATTATTTATATAGCACTATTTACTGCAACCAGAGTTGGCCAATGTGCTTTACAACAAAATGACTAAAAAACACCAATAACACAAAGATAAAAATACAAAGCATAACATAGTGCTTCAGCAATGACCGCTTAACAGTAATGGAAAGGGAACAACTTATAATATATGTATGTATGTATGTAGGTGCATATATGTGTGTGTGTGTGTATACACCAAGAGCAAGTCAACACTGGCAGATTGATGATTTAATATTAAAACCAATATCCCTCTCTTCTCTTTATATGAGAGAATCTGTTAAATAACTGAGTTTGTTTTCTGTCATTAGAGCTTCCCGATTCGCAGTCGCTCGCTGTGCCATTTTGGACAATGGCCCTGATCTCTATTGAGGATCTTGACGGACTGGATGATGAGCAGGTGGATGATGACATCACAGACAGCTCTGAACCAATGGATGACGAGGAGCAGGACCGAATGTACGCCCACTGGCAGGCCGTAGGAAGGACACATCACGTGTCTGTTCCCAGAGGTACAACACACTGTCCCACAGCCCACCAGACTGGGACACACACGGTCTGAGACCAGTCTCCTACTGTGAAGTCATGAATCTAACCTGGTTTTTGTATAGAGATGAGAGGACCCATTGAGGAGATGACGAGGAGGAACCAGACCTCAGAACGAGAGCAAGTGCCTTTCGTCACCATCTCCAAACACGAGAAGGTAAAATCGCTTCTTGGAACATGGGACAAGACATGTCCCGCATGTGTAGCTTAGGAAAGCTGCAACATTTCCTCTTTAAAAGGAATCAGAGATGATCTCTAGAATATTTTAATACAACTGTACAATTTTCATTTAATTTGTTCTGTATTTTATCAGAATTCTGACATTAAAGGCCCGTTTAGACCAAGGATGATTACTATAATGATAACAATAAAGATATAAAAGAATAGCAGAGTTCACACCACAAGGCACAGAGAAACGATAATGTTGGAATCACTTTCAGAACGATTCTTTTTACAGATGATGAATGATAACATTTTGTAAATCATTTTTAAAAAATTCAACGTTCAACATTTACTATTAGATTATTAAAATCAAAAGTTGTATCTGTTGCTGAAGCAGCTCAACTGTTTTCAACACTGATAATAATCATAAATGTTTCTTGATCATCATATTAGAGTGATTTCTGAAGGATCATGTGACACTGAAGACTGGAGTAATGATGATGAAAATTCAGCTTTGATCACAGGAATGAATTGAAATATTACATAAATATATATTAAAATAGCTTTTTTTATCATTTAAAATAATTCTATACACTACCGGTCAAAAGTTTTAGATCAGTAAGATTTTTATGTTTTTAAATGAAGTCTCTTCTGCTCACCAAGGCTGCAATTATTTGATAAAAAATAAAAAAAAAACAGTAATATTGTGAAATATTATTACAATTTAAAACAGTGGAAGTGTAATTTATTCCTGTGATCAAAGCTGAATTTACAGCATCATTACTCCAGTCTTCAGTGTCACATGATCCTACAGAAATTATTATAATATGATGCTCAAGAAACATTTATGATTATTATCCATGTTGAAAACAGTTTTTTACATTTTTATTTCAGGATTCTTTGATGAATAGAAAGTTCAAAAGAACAGAATTGATCTGAAATGGAAAGCTTTTGTAACATTAATCACTACCATTCAAAAGTTTGGGGTCAGTAAGAATTTAATTTTTATTTTTGGGGGAAAGAAATTAGAAAATACTTTTATTCATCAAGGATGAGTTAAATTGATCAAAAGTTACAGTAAAGACATTTATAATGTTAGAAAAGATTATATTTTAAATAAATGCTGTTCTTTTGAACTTTCTATTCATCATAGAATTTTGGGGGGAAAAAATGGTACACGACTGTTTTCAACATGGATAATAATAATTTATGTTTTTTGAGCATAAAATCAGCAGATTAGAATGATTTCTGAAGGATCATGTGACACTGAAGACTGGAGTAATGATGCTGTAAATTCAGTTTTGATCACAGGAATAAATTACACTTCACTATATATTCACATAGAATACCGCTGTTTTAAATTGTAATAATATTTCACAATATTACTGTTTTTTTTATATTTTTTTATCAAATAATTGCAGCCTTGATGAGCAGAAGAGACTTCATTTAAAAACATAAAAAATCTTACTGATCTAAAACTTTTGACCGGTAGTGTATATATATTCAAATAGTAAACTACTTTTGAATTGTACTAATATTTCACAATATAACTGGTTTCACTGTATTTTGTAGCAGCCGTTGTGAGCAGAAGAGACTTCTTAAAAACATTTTTTTTATTTTTTATTGCTACCGACCTCAGACTTTTTAAGGGAAGTGCAGGCTACAGAAGTCCACATATATAAGCTTGTTTTTCCTAGCACTCAAGAGTCTTTGACGTTTTTCCTTTAATAATAATAATAAAAAGCGAGATTGAAGTTAGTGTTGCTTGTGTTCCAGCTCGGTGAGGTGCTGTACGAGGAGAGAGTGTATCCTCCGGGGAAATGGGCGTGTGTCAGGGAAGCAGAAGTGATGTATGAGCAAAGCATCTCCAAAGCATTTATGAAGCTCATGCGCTTCATCTGCAAGGAGAACTCCACAGGTGAACACACACGTCTTCATCTGTTTTACTGCAGGGTACAGCCAGAAAGTGCAGAAAATGATAAACCTTTAATACGTAAGGGCCGCATGAAACTATTTGGGTTAGTAGTTTTAGTTGGTTCAATGTAGTAATAGTTAATGCACGTATTTGGCTTAAGAAGATAAACTAGTCACATGTGTATAACTATAGCATAAAGTATTCTAAAGATGTGTATATGGGTTATAAGTTGTGGCGAGAGATTGCACAGGCACTGGGCGAGACCAAACATTACGTCAACAGAGTGCAAGTTTTGGGAATGTTTAAATGTCGTACCCGAGCACATCAAATGGAGCATACTTTGAGAAGCTGTGCGTACAACTGTGTGTATTCTAGCGTTCGTGTAAAAAACAGCTTTAGGCTTAAAGGTGCGGTCACATTTACAGTAGTTTTCATTGTCAGTAGGGATTATATTGAAGGAAAATGTGATTTGCGATACCTTGCTGAATAATAAGATTCGATATGCAATAAGATAGTGTTTTATGTGTGTGAAATCAATTAAAATTATTTAAAAATATATTTAAAAACTGAAAATGAAATATATAGGTTTCACATTTTTTTCTGGGAAAATAAAGCATCTCTACCACTTCTGAAAGTGAACAGCAGTGTTTTAGCTTCGCATTACATAAAGAGTAATCTCACAAATCTAACATCAGCGTAAAAAAACCCTCTTTGCTCAACTGGGTGATATTGTAATGTAGTCCACTGAAGGCAAGCTTGTTGAGAACCCAAGTGCAGTTTATTTACATCACAACCGGACACATGACAAAGACGTGAGAGATGACCCAAACAAGACTGACAGATATATACAGTAGTTATATCATCACTCAGTGTGAATGTAAAAGTGTTTCTTTCCAGTTCAATGTTGGCTTAGCTGAAAGAGGTCTGAGTTTGGTTCTAATAACTCAATCGCAATATGATTGTTTTGTCCAAACATGCAGACAATGTTTAGCCTTGTTTAGCCCAATTTGCTCAGTTGAGGCTGTTTGTGTCCAGGACGGTACCTAGGCATGTCGGTGCCTGTTGTGAATGAGATCACCATGGCAGAGGATGGCACCAACTTCATGAAGGATGTGTTGACCGCGTATTATCTCCCCGCCGAGTTCCAGGCCAGACCGCCTCAGCCGACAGACCCGGACATCAGCATTGTCCACCGCGACACCATCCGAGTCATATCCAGGTATTTCATTTAATATTCAGCAATATTATTGATCTCCTGCACTGACACCATTATATGAGAACTGAACTCAGTTGAACTTTCTCCAGAGCGCCTATATACACTCACCGGCCACTTTATTAGGTACACCTGTCCAACTGCTCCTTAACACTTAATTTCTAAGCAGCCAATCACATGGCGGCAACTCAGTGCATTTAGGCATGTAGACATGGTCAAGACAATCTCCTGCAGTTCAAACCGAGCATCAGTATGGGGAAGAAAGGTGATTTGAGTGACTTTGAACGTGGCATGGTTGGTGCCAGAAGGGCTGGTCTGAGTATTTCAGAAACTGCTAATCTACTGGGATTTTCACGCACAACCATCTCTAGGGTTTACAGAGAATGGTCCGAAAAAGAAAAAACATCCAGTGAGCGGCAGTTCTGTGGGCGGAAATGCCTTGTTGATGCCAGAGGTCAGAGGAGAATGGCCAGACTGGTTCGAGCTGATAGAAGGGCAACAGTGACTCAAATAACCACCCGTTACAACCAAGGTGGGCAGAAGAGCATCTCTGAATGCACCGTACGTCGAACTTTGAGGCAGATGGGCTACAGCAGCAGAAGACCACACCGGGTGCCACTCCTTTCAGCTAAGAACAGGAAACTGAGGCTACAATTTGCACAAGCTCATCGAAATTGGACAATAGAAGATTGGAAAAACGTTGCCTGGTCTGATGAGTCTCGATTTCTGCTGCGACATTCGGATGGTAGGGTCAGAATTTGGCGTCTACAACATGAAAGCATGGATCCATCCTGCCTTGTATCAACGGTTCAGGCTGGTGGTGGTGGTGTCATGGTGTGGGGAATATTTTCTTGGCACTCTTTGGGCCCCTTGGTACCAATTGAGCATCGTTGCAACGCCACAGCCTACCTGAGTATTGTTGCTGACCATGTCCATCCCTTTATGACCACAATGTACCCAACTTCTGATGGCTACTTTCAGCAGGATAATGCGCCATGTCATAAAGCTGGAATCATCTCAGACTGGTTTCTTGAACATGACAATGAGTTCGCTGTACTCAAATGGCCTCCACAGTCACCAGATCTCAATCCAATAGAGCATCTTTGGGATGTGGTGGAACGGGAGATTCGCATCATGGATGTGCAGCCGACAAATCTGCGGCAACTGTGTGATGCCATCATGTCAATATGGACCAAACTCCCTGAGGAATGCTTCCAGCACCTTGTTGAATCTATGCCACGAAGAATTGAGGCAGTTCTGAAGGCAAAAGGGGGTCCAACCCGTTACTAGCATGGGGTACCTAATAAAGTGGCCGGTGAGTGTATATATATAAATGAACAGAAATGAACCATCACAGTCATCTTAAAGGATTAGTTCACTTTAAAAAAAAACTTTTGCTGATAATTTACTCACCCCCCATGTCATCCAAGATGTCCATGTCTTTCTTTCTTCAGTCGAAAAGAAATGAAGGTTTTTGATGAAAACATTCCAGGATTTTCCTATATATAAGGGACTTCAACAGGACCCAAACGGTTCAAGGTCCAAATGACAGTTTCAGTGCAGCTTCAAAGGGCTTTAAACGACACCAGACGATGAATAAGGGTCTTATCTAGACAAACCATCGGCATTTCACAAATAAATAAAAAAGTTTAAGTTTTATAAGCACAAATGCTCGCCTTGCTCTGTTCTGTGATGCGCGTTCGTGACGTCACGTAATACGCAATTACGTTGAAAAGGTCACGCTTCTGTCCTGGCGAAAGTCCGGGAACGAAAGTTCTTTTAGCCTTTTTAATATTAAAACCCCCAGGATACGCACACGAAATGGGCATTTAAACGATAAACTGACACAAAGACATTTGAATATGTGTATATGGTCCTCCTTCCTCACATTCGTAAACACTGACTCGGTACTTCCGCCTACGCGTGACCTTTTCAACGTAACTGCGTATTACGTGAGTCACGAACGCGCATCACAGAACAGAGCAAGGCGAGCATTTGTGCTTATAAAACTTAAACTGTTTTATTTATTTGTGAAATGCCGATGGTTTGTCTAGATAAGACCCTTATTCATCGTCTGGTGTCGTTTAAAGCCCTTTGAAGCTGCACTGAAACTGTCATTTGGACCTTGAACCGTTTGGATCCTGTTGAAGTCCATTATATGGAGAAAAATCCTGGAATGTTTTCATCAAAAACCTTCATTTCTTTTCGACTGAAGAAAGAAAGACATGGACATCTTGGATAACATGGGGGTGAGGAAATTATCAGCAAAAGTTTTTTTTAAAGTGAACTAATCCTTTAAGCTGGACTGTGACGCTTTTTCTGTTTTCCTGTTATCTCTGTAAAACTGCTCTGAAACAATCTGTATTGTAAAAAGCGCTGTATAAATAACTGTGACTTGACTGACTATTCGACCCTCCCAAACAAGACCCTCTTTTCCATCCGCAACTCTTCAGACATGTACGCCGTCTAGAATACATCTTCTAGTTCAAAGTGTCTCTTGTCCTAGGGTGTTTTACGGGACCACGACAGAGGAGACCATCTCTCGTCAGATCAGCATGCTCTGGGAGCTCCTGGGCGGCTCCGGGGACGTCCTCCAGAACCGCTACATGGTGGCCGCGTACGAGAACCCTGGCGTGCCGCAGCGCAGGAACGAGCTCTGGTTCATCCGCCGGGGCCCGTGAACACTTCCCAGTGCTTTTGTTAAGCCAGTAGAGACGTCCTGAATGTCTCTAAGTGAAGGTGTGGAGCAAGTCATAATCAAAACCCTTTTATCCTCGAGTGTGATGCAGAAAACATTCGCTTTTAATCATCGAGTCTACACAAAAGATATGAGAGATATAGATTATACGCGTAGATTAGCACTGTACATAGCCTGCTGTTGATATCAGCGTAAACGCATGGATTGCTAAGAGATATCAGTGGGTGAAACTGCACCCTGGCATTATTTTAACTTGAATAATACAAAGACACATTTGTGCTACTTGGGGTTGAAGACGATTCATTACGCTTCCTCTGTTTTATGCTTGATTGAAATGTTTTTCACTACTTGAATTTACTTTTGTTTTCAGTGTCTGTTTGTTTGTTTTATCAGAGAAAATAGTGTTTCTTGGTTTTCCATAGTGCCCTAAAATTGCTTTGTCCAATAAAAACCAATAATGGATTTTATAGCTTCTTATTAGCAATATATGGTTGCTTAAAACAGTTATTTACTCAATTTAAAAAATATGTATTTTCACCAGGGTATTAGGTTTCAATAATTATCATATATTTAGAATTGTTGACGTTTTAAGTAGCCGTTTAATTTCCGTGCTGGAAGACTATAGTAAAATACAATCTTTTTGTACTTTGTGTAACAGACTATCAAACCAGACAATCAGAGCACTAAAACTTCTACGTTTTTATCTTACGAGCCAATCAAATTGTTACTTTGATATTAGTAGTGCAGTTTAAATCGGTTATTTGCTAGACATTGGATAATAGTGTGGGATTGTGTTTTTTACAGGTATGCTTGTTCTTTTTCTCTTTTCTTAAGATCCAGTCTACAAGTATAGTATATCTAAACAGCTTTTTCTTCATCAAATGAACGGGACCACACGATCACTATGGTCTCAAGGATGTAACGGCATTTACTTTGTGTATTTCATTGTTGTGTTTTATGTAATGTTGTAAAAACATATGTGTAACATCAGTGCAACGCGTTTAGCATATTACTCTTTAAAGCACTGTTTTGACATTTTTTTACATGACTCCTTGCTTTTGTAACATTGATGGCTTAGCTTGTACTATTATGGATTTTGCCTTGTCAAAGTACTTGCACTCTCCCCCTTAAGTCTGTAATAATACAAAAAGAAGTTTATTTATAGAGCACTGTCTGAGCATATTAACAGTAGCTTGCTTTACAAAAGATATACAAAGTTGAATAAATTTATACCAATAAAAACAATAAATTGTGTTTAGTTATTGTGAAGGTGAAAGACCAAACTTAAACTAGACTAATTATACTTTAACTCTGTACGCCTGCTTCGAAATGTCCATGTCTGTCTAGTGTCTATAGTAAAATGTGTCTCAATGAAGGATTTGCCATTCTAAGCCTGTATGCAGAGATTAACCAGAGAAATTTACATTTTAACATGTGCTTTTAACATTTTATTACATTTTCCATAACTTTTCCATGCATTGAAATGTCCTTTTCCCCCCAGGTTTTCTGAACCCTGAGTGTACTGTAAATACTTCAGAAATGCAACACTAAACATATAGATGCTGCATTAATGCCATGTAATTACCGTAAATTAGAGCTGAGTTTTCAGGTAGAGACACTGAATAAAGTAACCAAATGTAAAATAGTCTTCACTTTATAAAATAACTTAGATTAATCCTTATTAAAGTTACAAAAGTTATTCAGTCAAGAGCAATGAGTGATTTTCTGCAGCAGAAAAATTTGGTTGCTGTCACTTTAAGAGATAATACATGTGTGTTTGTAAATGAATCAAATAAATGAAAATACATTTAATTATATATAGTTAAGAAAAACTGCAATAAGCAGAGGAAAGCTAAAACTTAGGAAAACTAAACCTTATCAATAGGATCATTACACAAATTCTCATGTTGTTCCAAGAATCTATCACTTTTTTTTTTACTGGTTAAAAACTAAAAAGATTTGAGATGTGAGTCTACATTAAGAGTAGAAAACTTGTGTTAATGGGTCAAAAATTGACAAACAATTAAATAAACAAATTCAATGTGGATGTGGATTGTGGAAAATGTGGATTATATAGGATATATTTGGAAGTGTCAGTACACTGGCAAATAATATGTAAATGAAAAGATTGAGCAAAAAATAAGGGAGTATTGGATTATAAGTTAGACCAAAACTTCTTAATAAATTCACAAGAAAAGTATTATGTATTAGTGTACCTAAATGTATCAATGTTTCATCCTATTGAGCACAAGGACCTAAAACTAACTTTTGCGCATCAGACATGCCAATGGCCGGTGACAAAATGTACTGGCCATGACACCAAAAGTTTATTATGACACCAGTTATAATAAAAGTTATAATAATATAAAGACAGTTATGACACCAAAAGTTTAGATATCATACCAGTAAAAATTCACAATTCTCTCCTCCAATTTCAATACCACAACTATCCTAACTAATATATGTAAATGTAAAATGACACAGCATAGTCTTTATTTCATCAAATAACATAGATTAATCCTTATTAAAGTTACAAAAGTTATTCAGTCCAGAAACATTATTAATTTCCTGCAGGAGCCTAATAAATGAAGCTGCTGTCACTTTAAGACTGAATCCAATATACACATGCGTCTCTTTCTCTACTGTTTACATTCACTTAAGCCATTACTCACTATTTTTACGAGGATACTCGCCGAGACGGCTTAAAAAAATTAAAAATAAAAAACAATCTAGTGTGATTTTTTCCATTAAAGCGCAAGAATCTGTGAAAGAGAGCTCAATGCAGTATTTGCCTGCTGTCTGAGACGCGGCGAGTGCCGAATTCCCTTTTGCGTCTTCTTGCACTTGAATATTTAAATTGGCAAGGGTTAAAGGAGCTGTATGTAAGAAATGTATTTCAATTAATCATACATTTACCCTGATATGTCACTAGACATTAAGAAATCATGTTCATTTCAAATACTTATATCACTGACAACAGTAGTCCGGCCAGGATATTGTCATTTAAAAAGTGAAGTTGCAGCCCTCAACTGATGTTGATGTTGTCATGTTGTGTTTTGGTCTGAAGCTCCACCCTCCACCGATCTACCAATCACGGAGTCAGTAGTGTTGCTCCACCCTCCACTGATCTACCAATCACGGAGTCAGTAGTGTTGCTCCACCCTCCACCGATCTACCAATCACGGAGTCAGTAGTGTTGCTCCACCCTCCACCGATCTACCAATCACGGAGTCAGTAGTGTTGCTCCACCCTCCACTGATCTACCAATCACGGAGTCAGTAGTGTTGCTCCACCCTCCACCGATCTACCAATCACGGAGTCAGTAGTGTTGCTCCACCCTCCACCGATCTACCAATCACGGAGTCAGTAGTGTTGCTCCACCCTCCACCGATCTACCAATCACGGAGTCAGTAGTGTTGCTCCACCCTCCACCGATCTACCAATCACAAAGTCTGTAGTGTTGCGGCATTCGGGTTGCCAGCTCTGCTCTAGTTCCCACAGCTGCAGATAATAAGTGTCAGAATCAGATCCTGCAGCCTTGAGTCAGTAATTTGAAAGTGATTGCAGTACCAGTTTTGGCCACAATCTTACATACTGCTCCTTTAAACTTTTTCTTCACGTTTCTTCAGGTTCATGTTCTCTAAACATTGTATTGTTAGAAATCATAAAAACGGTTCAGACCAACTGGCTATTAACACAGTTTCATATACTCGCTAACGCCGATTTTTGGCATTGGTGAGTGGCGTACAGGTTTTAGAAACATGTTTAGATAGGCCTACTGTCAAATTTACAGGGCATATTTTTGTGCAAGAGTTTAAAGTGGACTTCATTTGGTCTAGTTGGGAATCAAATTTTTATGGGGCAACAACCATGCTTTCTCCAAATCTATTTAGTTATGGCAGTCCAATGGGATCTGAGTGCAATTTTCAGTTCGTCCAAAGAGTGCACGTGACGTCACCGAGAGCTGCGCGTGCATGTGATGTCTGAGAGTGCACGTCAGCTGCTGCTATTGGAAACCAATGAATTGATCTGCCAATAGATGGCAGTCATGGTGAAGGAAAACTAATTATATTTCAGACCAGCTGCAATCCTTTTAAACAACTGCACTTATGCAGCTATTTTAAGTAATGCTGGATATAAGATAACCCAAATGAGATGGTTTGAACCGAGTGAAACTAATTCCCATCAGTGGTGTGTTACTGGTTTCCACTTACCTTCCTCGAGCCCGGGTAAAGCCCACCCACCTTCCCATCCACTCCCACTGGAGAGAGAAACACGACTCCTGTTCTCTCACACAAACCCCCAGCAGCACTGGCTCCAGCACACGGTCAGAGGGGCTCTTTGTCTGCATTTCCAGGAGGTTTCTGGTCAATTCAGCATGGAGCTCTTGACACATCAGCCAAACCCGCAACAGCTCCAAACTGACGAGTGAAACCTCTGAAAGACTCGCCGCGAGGAGTAACTGGATTTTAGCCTTTATACAACAACTCACAACCGCAGAATTATCTCCACACACACATTTGAGCCTTTAATTCACACCCGTCGCGTTTATCGACTTCTGCAACCATGGGTTTATGGACGAGAAGACGCGAGCGCAAACTCACACACGCCGAGGCTGTTTTCCTGGCGCTTGCTGTGTTCGGTGAAGGTAAGAAACAAAGTATCCATCTCTCCATCAGCGTTTCCTTGCTTTCATATTTCTTCTTACACCGGTCAACATGTTTGTAGAAACTTCACTTATTTTCCGAATGTAAAAAAGTTATTAGACGTAGATGTGCGTGAAACTATTAGCCAACGCGAAATTAAGTTGCGTTCAGACTTGGATTTAACGTGAGTGTTTTGGACAGATTTTCCAGTCATTGTGTTTGCGAATGCAAATATTTCAAAGCTCAGAAAAATGTTTCATTGTATCCACTGAACTAAATAATACCGATGAATGAACCAATCCACCCCCCTTTCCCAGAAGCTCAAGTACAGTAAGGGCTCCAGAGGCCTGTAAAATAACATTAGCATAATAGTCTGTAAAAGGAGACCAAGAAAGGAGAAATAGGTCTTGTCTTATTATCTGTTCTAGATATGCATACTTGTAGTCGGCTAAGTGAACTTCATGAAGCACGCCTATCAACATGAGCTGAATATCAATTGCATCCACTTGGACTTCTTGAATTTTAATTAGACTTTGCTTCAGTTAAGTAAAAGTGTACTTGCGAAATGCACAGCAACAGCATGAGTTGAATGACATTCCAGAGAAAAACAAGAAAGGAGAAAAAAAGGAGCTGTTGAAATAATGTCTGTGTGTGTGAGCTGTTAACTTTTACTTGACTGTGCCACAGCATTCGTCCAGGAGAGAACAATCCCATCTGTGTGGCCTGTAATGAAATATGCATGGCTGGAGCGTGTAGTTTATCTTGAGGGAGTTTTGGGGAGGTGTAAGATGTTAGTCCTGAAGCCTCTCTTCTGGGGGACCATAAAAAGCGGTACATGCTGTCCTGTGGAGTGACCCATCACTGAAACAGAGCTTTCTGTTTTTCATCTCTTGATTAATTGAACCCATGAGACGTGGCCACAGGAGTGCTCATGGAAAAACAAGAGGAAATGCTTGCATGTTCAAAGGATTTCTTCTGGAGATTCTATCATAATCAATTCCAGTTCAAGTCCTTACTGGGTAAACGAAAAGTTCTACTGAATTTGTTGCTCTTTTTCAATCGCATATGGCATGGGTATTCAATTAAAGTTTCCAAAAGGTCTGGTCTCTTATATTTCCTTCCCAGCGGAAGTCCGGGACAATACTTTGTTGGAACTGTTATTCATTTCAATCGGGGCAGCCCTAGTACTTTGTATAAGAAAATATCTTAAACATTGAAAGTAGTCATCAAAGATTATAATCTTGGGCCCTGAGAGCCAAAGCAGTGATGTCTAAGAATATTTACCAAGATAAATATTGGATTTCTCCCAACTGGAAATTAATATAAAAACGTTAGATCAGATGTTTTATCTGGCTATTTATTTTTATTTATCTTTTACATTTCGACATAAGGCCTCGTGACTGAGAAAACATACTGGAGGTGCAGGTTTACCTCTTAAGAAAAGTATGAACCATTTTCATATTTTATACAAAGTAATAAACTACTAAAAACAAACTCTCATCATGAGGACAAAACAAAGTAATTTCAAAGTTTTTTGTCTTCTCTTGCCATCTCTAAATCATTTTTCAAATTATAAATTTTTTATGAATATGCTGTTAAATAATGCTAAATGTATGTGGAAAAAAAATGTCTAAATGCGCCACATGTTAACTTGTCTCAAACTGGTTTAGTTAAACAGTCGGAGTCATCTGTATGATGGATAGAAATAATTGTATTTGCTGTATTCTCGTTTTCTGCAGTGTTTTAAGCATCTATTCTGCTGCTCACCGTGTTTCTGCTACTGTTGTACTGCGGCTCTTCGCGTCTTTAGCGGGAGAGAGAAGCAGCGCTCACTGTGGAAAGGGCTTGAATGAAGTGCATTTGGCTCTAGATAAAAATATTTGAGGACATGGCTTTGAAAGATCGACCCTGATCACTTTAAACTGTAGAAACGGTAAAATTACGTAATTTTGTCCGAATGAAACAAAGCGTTTGAATACCGCTGGCATATTAAATAGTGTCGGAGTTTTAAAATCTGTATGGATTTAAGTCCTTTTGGTGTCTTACGGGGACATTTGCCTTATTGGGAATGGCCTGGAACTACTTTCCTAAAGGTCCACTTTCTATGTTGTGTTGGACTTTGAATCCTATGGAAATTCCCATTAGGGTTCTTCAATTATAACAGAAATCCAGCTTCATTGTTGGCCTGTGATTGCGATGGGCTGTGGCCGTTGTTGGAGCGAGGATCGGCCCCGGGGCCCATTGAAGAAACGCCAGCATTTGCATGAAGACTTGAAAGATAAAAGGGTGGAGGGTCGAAACATTTCACAGGTACTTGAGGGCTCTGCTTGATCTCGGGGACGAAGGGGATCCATCTCCTGTCTTTCTCATGCTAATGTGGGACAGTCTGGGAAAGACCCCCCCGACGCAGCGCCGAGGTGTGACTGCTCATCAGGGCCGTTCCTATACTCCTCCATCTCAGAGCCTGCGCTGAAGTCTATCTTAGTAGATCATTTTCCGTGAAATATTCACAATTCTCGTTTGTTTTGTGGTCTTGATCATATTATCATAATCGTTTACTTCATGGTCTTTTTAAACGTCACTCCAACAGGAGAAAAGGGAAAACAATGTCTCATAAATTATGAATGAGAGGACTTCGTTCCTTAAAACTGTGTTTGTAATTTTGCTAGTGTAGTCCAGTAGCTCAGAGAGTTTCAGTCAACTTCAGAGAGTCGACCAAATTTGACTCGGATTCTTGCGAAAAGTGATATTTATTCGAAATGTTCTTAAGACTCATGTTTTTGTGTAAAATCTGTATTCTGTATATCTGTAATTTATATTTAAGTAATTTCATAATCGCTCATACCCAGAAAAGTACTTGGCTTCCATTTGTTACAAAATGTATTATTTTAAAAGCAAACTACTAAGTAAGTCCCAAAATTATCCATTAAGCCAATAATAATAAAGTCTAAAGAAAAAAGTATGAAATTACATTTAGCCTTTTTTGAGGACAGTAAACAGTAAAGTTTTTTTTTTTTTTTTTTTTTTTTTTTGCTTTGCAAATGCAGTACTAATACTATTAAAACAAATTACTAGCTTAACAAAGTAACTTTACAGTTTAAATACTATTAAGTTTTTTTTACCAAAACGGTTATTAAAATGAGATGTTTAGACCGAGTTAAGGGGAAATGTATGTATTGTCATGATTCAATATCGCAATGCATAAGGACGTAATGGTCCTGAAAGTCCATTTTTGTCTGGAAGTGAAATATAATATGGACATTGTTTTCATGGGACTTGGCCAGTCCCCTTCTTGTTATCTTGTTAAAGCTTGTCGTCTGCATACTTCAAGCACACGTCAGGTCAAGATGTGGCGTTGCCAGCTGGTGTTTCTGACTGAATTTCTGTGGTGTTGTTTTTTTTTAAAAACTCTTTTGTTTGATGGAGTAAAAGACACGAGCAGAGCTCCACAGGAGAGTGTTGATGGACACAACAGCTGCTTTACCCCGACACACACTCGGCCTCGGAGACACGAGGCTCGTTCTCCGCTCAAAATGCCACGATTGTGGAGATCACACGGGTTTCGTAGGAAGTTCACACTCATTTAAGTTGAAGCCTTTTGTGATGTGACTCATTGTCTTTTGTTTGCATGTTGCTGTGAGATGGTAAAACACAAGAGGTATATTTTGCACAAAGAAATTGAAGTCTTGGACCGTTAAGATTTGCCGCACTCATTCTTTATTATTACTGTTTAAAATAATAGTAAAGCCATCAACACTATGAAATAAGTCTGGAGAAGTGCTAGCTCCATCACCTTGGATAACTCCACAGAGGACGGCCGTGTCCCAGCTCGTCTGATTAAACTTCTGGGCGGCTGACAGCGGCCCTGTTTGATCTCTTCCTTAATTAACTTCTGTAACGACAGCCTGGAAGATGCCTTAACATCACTCTCAACGGCAGCGATGAAATGCAGAGGCCTTGAGACACGTTTATCTTGGAGCCGCCTTCAGAAATGTGAGCCCGGCTGGCTTTTATGATAATGTAAAGTGCAAACTGCGTCCAGTGCTTAATGTCAGGGAGGTTTACAGCCCGACCAATACAAAGGAGCTTCAAAATCAATGCACATAAAATGGAAGGTTTAAATATTTTGTTAAAGCAATCTTAGTGTTTTGTTTGAGTTGTAGTTTTTTAAGATGTGAATCATTGAGGTAGGACTGCTTTTTATGACTCAAATAAGTTTACTTTTTACCATATTATGTGAATTTATTTTACTATGTTTACTGGTTTGACATGGCAAGAGTTTAAAATAACCTTTCATGGTCACTTGGTGATTTTATCACACTGGTCTTAATTTTCAGGTCTTATGGCTGTAATTGGTTATTATCATGTAGATTTTCAATAATCACTGGGGTCAGATCATATGTAAACAATGGCGAATAGGACATCGCCTCAGTCCAGTATCGCTCAAACAGATTTTATTAAATTGTGCTGCTTTAAGTTCTCGTTGGAAACTATGTGCAGACAGTGTTGGGGAAGTTACTCTTAAAAAAATAATAATTACCAGCTACTAATTATTCAACCATGTAATTAGATTACTAATTACTCTATCCTAAAAATATTGCATCACTTATTACTTTCTGAATCCCATATCAGCCTCGAGGAGATGACCAATACAAGGATAGACATGAAACTGCTCTTTTAATTCTTTCAAATAAATAATATAAAATTGGATTAACTATTCTTGACTGACCAAAGTATTTAGAGGGAGAACGTTACATTAAAAACATGCATTTTAACATTAGACGTTGCATTTTTGTTAAATCCATTATTGTTTATATAGAATTGTTGACTATAGTCTATACAGTATTAAATGTAATTGTATCAAAAGTGACTAATTAAATGACAGATCAATTAAGAGTAAACCCTTATTTTAATTTTTCAAGGGGACAGTAATTCAATTACATAAATGGATTACAACCAACACTGATTATATTACACAGCAAACATTTTTCAAGAAACTTTGGTAACGTTTTCAATCAGGTCTCATTTTTAATGACATGCTAATGCTAACAGATGATCCTTTTGATCTTAAAAAATGTGTTGTTGCTAAATGCTAAGATTAATGTTAACTAAGATGAATCAATTATGTAGAAGTACAGTTCATGTAATGTGGTGTACTAATGTAACGTTAAACCTTATTATAAAGTTTTACTGAAATTTGAAACCGTCAACCCTGAATCCATTGTAGAGTTTTTACCTGAAAAAAAAAACGTGTAAATTGCTCTTTTATAGTACTTGAACTTGTTCTCACCATGAAAGTAGCCAAGGAAGCTGACATTGCGTTAACTCCAACCAACCAATGTGTAATGTATTATATTTGTGTATATCAATGTTTCACAACATAGATGGACATCTGTTGTATGTTGACTCCGTAATATTCTATTTAAAAGTCTCAAAGGGATAGTTGAAAAAAGAAAATTTGTTATTAACTCACTAATGTTGTTAAACCTTTTGCATTTATTTATTCTGTGTCTAACGAGAGCATAGACATGTTTAGAATCTGAATAAATCTATCTGAAATAGTGCAAATGTAAATGAATTGATTATTAATGTCGTTTTTCTAGCCCGACCCCAATCCTAAGCAGCAGAAACAGCTGTCGTCTACTGTAAACCATCCAGCCGTGGGTTTGGCCAGGTCTTACCCACCATTCTCCAGTGCTCGCTAAAGACTTGCACAAGCCGCTCTTCAAAACCGCAATTCCATCATCAGAGACATTTGTTTGACCAAATGCAATGATCTGCTCGTGATGCATACGGCATATGTGAAACTTTCCCTAAACTATATGTAATCCCTCAAAGTAATACAACTAAAGCTTTTCTCCCTGATCCACAAACTATTCGTTGCTAGCGTTCCATGAGTTCGGGTTGGTTTTTGGGTGAAAACTGTCAAATTGCATCACAAAATCAAAAGCTAAAACGGTTATATTTTGCATAAAGAAATTTCTGCCTGTGTTTGGAGCCATAAAGTTTTTTAGTTACATTAGGACATAGTTTTCATGCCAAGCAAGTTTTCATTACAGTAATGCAGTATTATTTCACATGACAAGCCATGTTGGAAGGGCATTTCTTCATGAATTTAGATTGTAATTTTGTGATATGCAAGTAGGATTTGTTCAATAGTGTTTAGGGTTGGAGATAAAGTGAGGGTGTTTGAGGCCTGTGTGTTTCTGGCCTGCTCTTCACAGAGCGAGTGGTTCTTGTTAGTTTTGATAGGAGAATGAGAGCGATTACAAGAAGTGCATGTGCTTTACGTTACACTCGCTGGCCCTTCCCCCCGCTTCGTACTTAGCATTCCCCTCCTTCACCACAATGCCGCCCAGATGATATTTAATGAAAAAAACCTGTGCGTATTTCTCAGTAGGGACTGTGTGCTGGTTTCTACCCTCGGATACACACGAGTAAGTCTTTGAATCATTAATAAGTGGGACTTCAGCCTCCAGAAGTTCGTGTTTAGTTTGACATTCTGAAGGGAAATAGTTTTGCTTAATCCAAACAATAGCTCTGGATTTTTTGGTTTATTTCATTGTTTGCACATACGCTGTTTATTGTGCCTCTTGTGTTAAACTGGATCTGTTTGTGTTAGGGCTCCATGGTGTCTCCTGAAACACTCATCAGATGCTCCCGCTGTTTAAAGTCGCAGAGCAAGTGTGTGAAGCTCTCGTCATATTCCACAAACGCTCCTTTAATGTCGGCTAATTGCACCAGATTCCAGGTCCCGTCCTGTAAACACGTGGAGGGTTACGGGAGGCTGTTGGCCTGCCTGTAGAGTCGGCGGTGTGAACCGGCCCCCAGGACGGCACCACGGGCCCAGATCCAGCTCTCAGTCATCGTGAGCACGGGCTGGAGGTACACGGCTGTCTCCCATGTGTTCTTCATTCTCGTCTCATTTATTAGTGAGGACGAGCATAAGTTCCAGTGTTTCTAACACTAAGGCCATGTGAAAAACCAAAGCATTTTCAGCCGACTGAAAACACCATTCGCTCTTCTGCAAGCGCGAGAGTGCTTGAGTCTTCTTGAGATTTGCTATAATATGGAATATTACTACTGTTGTTATACGGAAGTAGGGATGCACCAAATATTCGGCCACCGATTTTTTTTTTTTGCCGAAAATGGCCCAAAAGAGCATTTTCGGATTTCGGCCGAAAGACATTTATCACCGAAACAATACGGCCGAAATGTAGGAAATAGGTTTGAGCTTTTTGTGATGTATTCTGTTAAATAAAACACTTGTATGGGATGATAGTGTTGGTGAATTACGAGCGAGAGTGAGCCGGCAGTGTATTCGCTGGAATCAGGGCAACACATTTGGAAATCCACCATCTCCTCAAAAGAGTCCGTTAGCGAGCAGCAGAAGGCTGCAAAGGTATTGTTCACTCAACTGCACATAATAGCAGCGAATTAATAAAAAACACATTATATTGACCCATGTTCTGTTTCCTATCATGCGCCGTGCACGTTTGCGATGACGTAATATGCACGCAAACGCACCAGGGTTCGATAGATATAATTCTACAGTTAACATATGGGCTATGGCAGTCTTTGTTTTGATACACTATTATGTTGAAGGCTTACAGAGAAAATATTGTTGTATCTTAAGCAGACTTAACCGCTGGGTAAAACATGATAGTGATGAGCGCGGCTGGCGTTTTCGTGCATGCAGTGCTCCCATTGAAAACAACTAAAATAAAAATGATGGGCTTAGGGAGAAAAGGCTTTGGTGGACACATGGCCTGACAATTTAACAGGCAGTTTTTTCCCCCCGCACCTTTAAGAGTTATGTAAGTTTAATGATTCTGTTATGATTGGCTAACCTATTCACTGACAGGTTAGCTGTTGCTCTATTAGCCTAGCTACTAGCACTGCGCCATTGTTTTATCTTTATCTATTTATACAAAAATATATATTTTAAATGCAATTAATTTGCATAATGACTTTAATACACCTCTTCTGTGATTCAGTTTGATATTGTTTTGGTGGGCATAAAGTCAAAAAAGGGTGATGTAACTGTCCTGATAACATAATAAAGAAAACTAATTCTTAAGTAGTTTGGAGTAATTTATTATTAGTATTATAGAAAAAAAGAAAAAAACAAACTAATTCACTGCTTATTAATATTTGAAAGAAAAAACAAGAACATTTACCAAATTAAAGTCACATACAGGATGAAAAAAATACAAAACATCATATCATGCAGAGCTTAAGGCTGTATGTCAAGGTCAATAAGTCTAAAATATCAGCTGATTTGTCCTTTTTATGTCAGATTCAATTTGTAAAATGTCATGTGACGCAACTCTCTAAAAACTTAATATTTATGAATGAATAATTAATTACATTTCTAAAAATATGTATATATTATTTTTTACCTTGAATAATATATTTGAAAAGGGAAAATAATTAAAAGGTTTACACATTTAAGGAATATATTTTATGGTTACTTCACGCTACATTTTTGGAGTCATTCAATTCAAAAGTTTTTTAACTCAGAAGTTTGCATATTAATTTTGGCTTCATATAAGAAGTTGTCACATAGGATAGAATAGAATATACTTTATTGTCCCCTAGGGGAAATTTGTCATGGACTCAAGAGTGCGTAGTGCATAGTAGTAGCTGCCCTTACAGACAATACATGTACATGGCATAACACTGTAAATTGACACTGTCCCCATTTTACTGTTGTGTAGTTTTGTCTGAAATATTCGCTTAAAGTTGTCAATTTTGATAAGAGCTTCTTAAAACGTGTCGTAGGTCATCATTTATTGGCCCTGTCCCAAATGGCACCCTCGCGGGTCCACACTTTGGTGACGTAACGCCGCTTTGACTGTTGGGAAGACGTCTGCTACACAGCTTCAGTGCGGCTCAGCAAAAGTGCACATCGAAGCCTTCGGAAACCTAAAATGACAAATGGGACACCCTAGGTCTCATGAACTTAATGGAGACATGCATACGGCAGCCATTGTAAGTCCACAAGACCGCAAGTGCACATGAAGTGTGCCATACAGGTCAGTGCCATTTGGGACAGGGCCATTAAAGGGATAGCTCACTCAAAAATGAAATTTCTGTCAGTAATTTCTCTCCCTCATGTTGTTCCATGTAAGAACGTAAGACCCGTAAGACTTTCGTTCATCTTCAGAACACAAATTAAGATATTTTTGATGAAATCTGAGAGCTGTCTCACTTGATTGAAACTTGCCGGCCCAGAAAAGTTAGTAAAAACATCGTTAAAATAGTCCAAGTGACGACAGATGTCACTTGATAAACTCATGGTTGAGCCAAAGTTTATTCAATCCCATAGAAGCCTATGAAGGGTTGATCCATACCCCCCCCAGAGAAGCCCATGCTTCGCCCTGCTAATGATGAGGCTCCGCTTGCCCCTTCAGACCTCCCCGTGAACAGCAGTGAACAGTGAGTGAGTGGACCACAATGCAAACATGTCACGGGGTTCACCCTCAAAACGCTCTCACTGTCCTCATATCACAATGGAAAAAAACTCATTTAAGGAATTCAATTGTTGAACATCCTTGACCTTAATGAATAGTTTGGTGCAATCTGTTATTTCTTAAAGTATTTTAACAGAATTCCTTCACTGCTATGAATATTTGAAGAAAAAATACGTCTGACCACGTAAATGGATAGTTATGAATGCCCTTGAGAGTGTGTTGATACTATTTTACATTTTGGCAAATTGGTTGTAAATTGATTGCAATTGTTTCTGTACGATCTGCTTATGTCCCACCAAGGGTAAAGTTATCAATTGAAATATTTGAGAAGCCAAGGTTGCTTCAGGTTTTGAAATGTCATTTAGTGCAATTCACCAAAATCCTTAATGTTCATTATATCTGTAAACAAACAAAAACGTTACTTTTTACACCACATGATCATTTTGCTTTGAAAATGGTTGTAATACTCTATAAAACCAACTCTGGGCGAACCAATGAACCAAGTGATATAATTCATAATGGGAAATGTGTTATATAAAAAGCAGTAGTGTCTGATTCTGTGATTGAGCACATTAGTTATCACCGTTGAAAACCATAGAGCGCCTCTTCATCTAAAAATGTGTGTGTAATTGCTCTTCTCCATGCGAGAATGCTGTGTCGATGAAGCCTTGATTAAGTTGGAGATAAAGCAGGAATGACGGCATTCCTGCTCTAGTGTTTGCTTGTGTCTCGACAGCCACAGATAAGCCACAATAAGCTCGAGGAACGAACTTGTCAATCTTCTTGATGGATGACGCAGAGGAAACTCTGACCAATAAGGGGACAGTTGTACTCACATGTGACTTACTTGGTAAAAATGTAAATGTTGCCTCATGAAAGCGAACCGAAACATGAAAAAAACTGCAACATTGAAACAAATGAAGTACTGGTTTGGGAACAAAGCAAATGATCAACCGGTCTGAAAATGCCCTTAATCTTGATTTTGTAAAATTTTGTTTATTTTGGAGACTCAATTATGCCTTTGTGGCTTTGACAAATTAACAAAAAATTTTGCCTCACTGTAACTATTCTTTTAATTATTTTGTAAATGTATTTGTACTTTGAAATCCAGTTGAAAACTCTTGTCTCTTAATATAGTAGGTCTAGCAATTACTGTAAACAAATAGATTCCTGTTGTGACACTCCCTGAATACCAAATCCGCACGATGGGAATGTCCTGTAATGTAATTCCTCTTTGGCGCCGGGCACTCCACCAGCCAACCGGCTCTAATCACACTGGATTTGCAGTGGTCCCTTCTGGCGGGTTCATTAACCCACCCAGTCCTTCAGCCACCTTTGCTCCCGCATGCAGCCGCCGCCATTTTCTGATTATGATCCAAGAAGAAGTGGCACCTGTCCAGCCACGTCCCAGCACAATATGACGACTGATGCGGAGAACAGCTGCGAAAACAACTTCCTTCCTGCGTGAAAAGAGTCTCCCACCTATTGAATAGATGATGGAGCACCTTGCAAATCTCCCTGTGTTGGGGTCAAAGGCCTGCAGACAGGACAGTTGAGGGATAACAGGCTTTAATATCTAGTTTCCCTCAGGGAGAGAAACGGCTAAACGACAAATACATATTATGTCTGAAGCTAGATCGTGTTTGGGTAATTTCGATGAGTAAAACATTCCTGTCCTCCAAGTAGAAACACCTGTTCTGTGACTGCTGATAGTGAAATATGTGGTGAATGTATAATTCCTTTTTTTTTTGTGGCTGGTAATAGGCCATTATTTGAGCTATAGCAATCAGCCAATAACAGTTTAACAATGACCATGGTTAAACCAGGTAGACATTTTAACCATGCTTATTAAGTGGTAATTCCTTATCGCAGTTTCAAAATCTTTAGACCATTTAACTGGATAGTTATGAAATGCCATGAGTGTGTTGATACTACTTTTTTTGGTGCATTTATTGCGAAATCGTACAATCTCATTCCTTCGTTTTTGTATGATCTGCTTACAGTCCACCGAGAGTAGACCTTCATTTTTGGTAGTCCCCCTATAAAACTTAATAACTGCAAACCAATACAAAACTCTCCTAGAATAGTTTTAATATAGTTTGCTCATGAGGGTTATATCAGTGTTATATATTGGTTGGCATCGGCCATTGACAAACTTGCATCGGTCAACTGGATGGGTGAAAGATTTCCCTTACACAGATTTCACAACTGGTTCAAGTTGGTCACGCAGATTCATTGCATTTTCTATTGATGTTGCTTTGGGCTTTCCATCTTTGTCCAGAAAAAAAAATCTCATTGGTCCAAAACCCTATTCCACATAACTGCGTATAAAAAGTAAAATATTTTGATTAACTAAGTTGCACCGCACAACATTTTTGCTTAGGTGTCAGGAAAAAAAGGCCTTTGGAAAATAGTCTAGTGTCAAATATTAAAATATGATCTCATAAAGTTTAGGTGTCTAGTTCTTACCCCTACAGTTTTCTGTGGGCCGACCCGCAGCGGTCACATCTCCAAGTGGGCCGTTCTCATGGTTTCAGATCAGATTAACTACCCAATTAAAAAGCTTGTGTTTAAAGAGGACAGGTGGAGTTCATCAGCAGCAGTTATGTGGGTCCTTTACTGCCTCAACATCTGTGGGTGGCACAGTGTGTGTGTGTGTGTGTAGGTCTGAAACTACAGTGAGTCCACCACCCCTAGGGTCTTTGTTTCATATGCCAAGTAAATCACATTGACTTCTAAATCAACGGCTCTTCCTAGCTCATCCTCCCAACTGCATACCGACTGTGCTTCTTGTTGCACCTTTAATACACACAGTTGAAACACAGGATTGGTGTGTAAAATGCGTCGGCTCTCTGAAATACTCGATTGTGATTGGTCAATGGCGACATTCTTCTGCTGAACTGTGTAGTCGACAGGTTTATTTTGTGTTAATGACTGGCTGAATGTACAACATCTCTTACTTGTTTAATGGAAAATCAGTCATGACTCTGATACTGCGGATTAGTGCGTCCCAGATTTTCCAGAGGTGGATTGAGTTCGACCACAGATGCGCCTTATAAAGTTTTGCTCAGCGATGGCCGCCCGGCATCAAAGGTCCATTGTGAAGGTGGTGAGCTTAGTGCCTGAAGGAAGACTGGTAGGATTGTAAATATAAGTTGAACCTTATTTGTTTGAAATCTGGTCCTTAAGGTAGAGTATGTTTGTGTCTAGAGTAATGTCAGAAAACATCATTTTGGATGGTTGGCTGCTTCCAAATGTTTTTGAAACGAACTTATACAGGTGATTGTGCAAAAGTTCAGTAATTCAAATTTAAAGGTGAAAATAATATATTTGGTATAGGGCTGTCACTTTTGTGAAAAAATCCTATTTGATTTTTGAGACATAAGTGTTCATTGAATCGATTGTAAAATCGATTTTCCATGTCTAAAGACGTTTCCATTTTCAACACCAAATATATGCAAATCCACGGACAACTAACAGGCATTAGGACGAGCGTAAAGAGGGCGCTTGAAGTCAATATTTCTGATGATTTATTGGCGTGAAGTTTCGTGCACAATGACAAACAGGAGTGCAACATTCAGGGATTGAAATTAACACCCGGGTAAAAATTAACTTTGGGTAACGCTGTCAAATCACGAGCCAGTTTGGCGTGTTTCTGTTTACTCACTTTGCTGGGGAAGTTTGTGAAGCCAAAGCTGCGCGGATTTAGCGCAAATGCGCAACTCGTGAGTAGGGTTGCAAAGTTTCCAGAAACTTTCCAGGATTTTCGGAAACTTTCCAGGATTTCCAGAAAATTTCCAGGATTTTTGGGAAACTTTCCAGGATTTTTTGAAAGTTTCTGGAAATTTACCGGAAATATTCAGCCCCTTTGCAACCCTACTCGTGAGTCCTCTTGATATATTAAATACAGCGTATTGCGCAGAATCTGCGCATTTCTGGCTTGCTTGAACACACGTCACTTGCAACAAATAATGGTGCGCTTGTTCACTTGCATTGAAGTAATAGCGAATATTAAAAAGCATTGTGTTAACAAAAAAGACATTGTTATTTTACAAATATGTTCTGTGTACTGTATTGATCTGTCCACCTAAAACCTTTGTTGGTTGTAGGGCTGTCAATCTTCCTCTATAATACTATTGGAATTCCATTCCTTATTTTATTTAATATTCGAATATTAAATGGTCAAATTCATCCTATTATTAATATGTACGACATTACACAGGCTTATGGATCGCAAATGCCACTATAGCATGTGGTTGTTGTTACACGTTCTGTCCACTAGAGGGACATCTAATAAACATTTTACTCGTGCTGAATATGCTTTAAGCGCTTCCGATGATTGTCGGCTAATATCTCCGCGAAAACTCAACCAAAAATTCTGAAACTTATATCGTTCTTTTCAATCCGACTTGACGATTCCAACGAGCTCGGTGCTCGCCGAATCCGGTGAGATATTTGCGTTTTTCGCTTCACGGGCGCTTTGGGAGGCATTTTTTACGAAGTTAAACATTTACCATTTTTGACAGTATTGTTATGATGATACAGCATGGATAACATGTACACTTGTGTTACGATTCAAAAACTATATTGTTCATCAGACGAAACAAAAGCATTTCATTTTCACTGTGTAAGCCAAGGTGGCGAGAAAGGCCAGATTGCATATACATTTTTTTTAAAAATATACATAAAGTAATATTCGAATAGTAACTTCAGCATTCGAATAGTATTGATTTTTTTTTATTTTATTTTTTTTTTTTTTATATTCGAATTTCGGAATTCGTTCCAACAGCCCTAGTTGGTTGGTCCGATCGATTGTGCAATCGATTTTCGAACGTGAAGTGACAGCCCTAATTTGGTATAACTATATACATATGCTTGATTATACTTTTCAGAGGGCCGACATTTCTGTTTTTAAAATCCTTTTTTTAAAATTGATTTCATGTACTATTCTAATTTTCTGAGATTTTGAATGTGGGGTTTTCATAAACTGGAGGCTAAGCCATAATCATGAAAATTATAATTTTTTTCGAGTTTCACCTGTATAAGTTCTGGTCCTTAATTCTGCTCCTTAAGGTGCTGTGTGTTTGTGTCTAGAGTAATGTCAGAAAACATTTTGGATGGTTGCTACCAAATGTTTTGGTCTCTCCAGTATCTTGAGGTTTGTGTGTTGTGAAAGAGGCCAGTTTGAACAGTTTGATAGTGTTAGGACACAACCCATGCTCTTTGGAGAGGTTTTCTGAGCAAGCCTACATTAAGTTTATATGTTCTTCAGCCAATCAGGTTCCTTTCCTGGCTTGTTAGTTGTAGAGAGGGCATGAATGGCATCTTTGTCCCAAAAAAAATTCAAATTCCTCCACAGGAATTCAGGAAGTGGAGAGCAGCTTCAGCCAGGTTAGTGCTCCTGCCCTGAAGCGTCCAGTTCTCATCAGGGCCGACCAAAGCCGTGTTGATTATTAGCAGCTTTTGAGAACTTAAATATTAACACAACATGGATTCATTTAAAACGTTGTGCAGTTGGTCTCATTTTGACATATAATGCCTTATACAAAGTTATTTTGATGTCAGTTCTCCTTTTGATATAATGTCCAAAACTAGTGATCTTCAGTTTTTCTGTTTCTTATAAAGTAAGTGTAATATACGCCCATGTTTAGGGGCGCTGTGATTGATCCGCTACCGAGAGCTGATTTGATCGGTGGTCTCTATAAAGGCCTAGCTCATAAACCGATCTCATGCTGACCACGCATACAATAATTATAATGCTAAAGGTGAGGTACAATTCATATTTCTTTATTCAATAACGTGCAAAGTAATTTGAAAACTTCGTGTGACATGAAATTACACACATAAGGCCGCCTCGCCGCCAGTACCAAATTGCGCTTAAATGTTCAAATTCAAATGTACAAAATTACTGTCTTGATGAGTATCCATGTAAACAGTCGTTTTTGTCATAAGGGAACGTAAATAGTTGTGTAACAGTAAGGTCCTGTCCCAAATGGCACACTTCATATGCATTTTCGGTCTTGTGGACTTACAATGGCTGCCTGTTAAGCCGTAGGGTGTCCCATTTGTCATTTTAGGTGTCAGACGGGTGTTTGCGGGCAGGCCGACACTTGCCCTCGATGCTCACTTTAGCTGAGCCGAAGCTCTACAGCAGACGTCTTCCTGACAGCCAAAGCGGCGTTACGTCACCAAAGTGTGGACTCGTAGGAAGACCGCAAGTGTTTAGGGTGCCATTTGGGACAGGGCCAATATTGGATTCGTGCATTCGGTCTTAAAGTGACAGTAGCCTAAAATCCTGTGTGATTAACATTGACACACACTGCTCTTGAATGACTTAAATTAAGAATGACCTTACAATTAAGGTTACAAAATAATTCAAGGAAGACCATCCAGTATTATTTTACATTTGATTCCTTAATAAAATTTCCTGAAAAAAACTTTATTTGTATATTTATTTGTCCTACTGCTTGTACATTGATTATTTATTCATTTTAATTTGTATAAAGAAATTAAGATTTTATTTCTATTAGTTTTTTGTATTACTATTATATATTATACTTTTTTTTATAATTTATTTTAGTTAATTCCCAAGGTAACATTTCTAATTTAATTCAATATTTATATTTTATTTTATTATTGTAATTAAAATATTAGATTGTTTTTTTTCACAGTACACTAGTCATCGCGAGCTGACTTGATGAAATGCTCAGAAGATGTTTTGAAGATATAATGAATAAAATTCATAGTAAAAATGAAATGTAGGTTTGTAAATAAAATAAAACCAGGGTTCTCAAGTATCACGCATTGGCCGTGAGACACACGCAATTCAACACACGAACACGCGTCGTGATCCGATGGTCGTGATGGAGAAGGTAATTTGGAAGAAAGCTCGTCTAACACTTTTCTAGAACAGTTAATATATATTGCCCATCGTATACATTATTATTGATGCATAAAAAACTCTACATCTATACTTTGCAACCAGGCCAGAAGCTTTGGCTCAGTCTGGCTAGCTTATGTTATCTGAAACTAAAGAAAATGTTAGTGGGTATGGGAAGGAATGAAGATGTATTTCTTCATTTTATTTATAATTATATATTATACTGTATTAATAGTATTTCTAGTTACATTAAGGCTACATGTATTAAAGCAGAGTGCTCTGGGTAATATTTGATATCCTGTCAAAACATAGCCTACATTAATCATTTTGCATTTGTATTTTTCAAAGATGTCAGGGAAAAAGCAAAAATATATTTTATCTTTAAAATCTTTTAAGATTTTATCTTTAAGACTAGACACATTCAAAATGCAAAAATATTTGTTTTTCCAAACTGGAGCAATTTGTTATATTTTTGTAATTTTAGTATATTTGTAATTTTTAAATATAACATTAAAGAGTATATTTGATGTAATGAATTGCTCTGTCATTTATCCGATTTACCAGTTGTTATAAATTCAATTTGTGCTGGTTAATTATGAACAATGGGTAAAAAAGGGGGCGGGGATGGACCGGGGCGTGGCTCCATTAGGGCTCCTCCCCTAACCGCATATGATCTCACTCCAAGCTTTTGATCAAACTTGAGAACCCTGATATGTCTGTAGTAGCTGTGAGTCTCTTGAGGTTCGACCCTTAGAAATAATAAAATAATTTTCCATTGTTTTAACCCAGCGATTTCCCGTAAACTACATTTGGAGTTGTTGTTTTTTCCCTGCGTTATTTAAAGCTTTGGAAGGCGGTCCGTCAGATTGTGTAAGGACTGTCGGTGCAGCTGTGCGGCCCGTGGCGAGTGGCGAGTTAATTCAGCTCACCGCCTCATGGGAGTTACACACTAGGTCTTGTGGAGCCGCGGAGAGAGGACTTTCTTTTTCCTGTTGAGGAACGAGGAGAGATTATACATCTGTGTTTATTTGTGTAGTTGTGTTAGTGGTTTGTGGTAGGAGTCTCCCGCTACATCATTGGCCGGCTCTGGTTTGCTGTGGCACTTAAAAGCAAATGATGATTGTGTATGTAGTACAATACTAGTCTACGGGGCAAGGCATTGCACCAGGATAATTGATTACACTCAAAATTATAGCCTTAAATAACACGTAAACAAAGGAAGCAGAATCTTGTGCTTTTAAGAGCCCTTTAAAATAAAGTACATTTTCCTTGGTCTTTTGACAGACAAGAGGTCTTTGTACCATTAAAACATCCTGCAACTTTAATAGGAAAAACATTATATTTTAAGCTTTTAAGCTAAAATTTTTTTTTAATCATGACCATTTTAATATTTGTGTGAAATATTATTTTAAGTGTTGCTTGCAAAAAAAAAAATGTGTCTGAATAAAAGAATACTACTTTTGAATTAAAAATACAGGAATGATACGTCAGAATTAACGCTCATTGCCTCATTCTCAACTTTTTTTTGAGATTTTTAAATTTCAAGTCTCTTCTTAAAACATATTTTTTTCCTTGGCTTTTTAACACGTGGTAATGTCTTGATTTATTAAGTGTTGTTTCACTCTCCAGCACTTGAGGCTGTTTTTAAATGTGCTCTATAAATAAAAGAGCTTGAACTTGTAAATAGCTGTCAATGGAGAATGATGCTTTTTGTCCATTTTAAAAAGTTCTAGTTACAACAAGAATAATTCATGCTAAATGCCCAAACCTTGATTCTTTGGATATAACTGTCTGTAAAGCATTGTTTACATGGAACAAACTCTACACACAGGAATTACATCAGTAACTCATAACCACAATTTCATTCGCCTAAAAAAAACATTCCCACCTAAAATGAGTGATGCCTTTAAACCCTCCGGTTCTTTTGCCCCATAGACTTCCATTGTAACTGAGAGACATGATGAAATCATCTATGGGAATGCAATAACGCATGCCCATAGAGATTAACTTGCACTGAACCCAGAATATTCCTTTAGTGCTCGGGTGGTATGGCAATTCTTCATAATGCTAACAGAATTGAGCCATTATGAACCAGGTCTGAAGACGCTGACAGTTGTCTACTTGCATGTAGAGACATGATTCTGCTTTCATAGACCTACAGATGTAATGACTTCTGTGTGAAGAACAATGATGGCTTACGTGTGGGATTCGATGATCAGTCGTTTATTTTCTCAAGTTCTATGGGTGAACATTCTTTGTGCGCATAATCATAACCACATAATTGTCTTCAAATGTTGTGTTGATGGGTTGGGAACGTAATGTAGTGGCTGGACACATTGTAGCTTTTTTCTTTTTTAATAATGTCTCTGATTTTGTAAGTTTGATTTAAATTTCATGATTAATTTCCAGGAATCAGTTTTATCATACACGTTGTTTATTAAATATGAATTTTAATATTGCTTTTTATCACATGTTTTGTTATATTGATACATTTTAAAAGAAAATAGTTAAATATTCTTTATTTTGTAAATACAAATCACCATATCAGCCATTTCAGAGTATATAGTTGGTGAAATGATGTGTGGTGATGGCCCCACATTAATGCAAATTCATGAACCAAGCAAAGTCGGAATAATTATCACAAGTTGCAGTTGGTACACATAAAAAATCTGTCAGTGCTTGGCATTAAATGGAAATTCATACATATTGAGTATTCAGTTAAACACAGTCAGTTCTGAAATGTAAATAAGATATTTGAGAACAGTTGACCCAGGGCTCAGTGCCTTCAGGACTTTTGCTCTGGCTCGACCAGGTCATTGGTTTAAATGTTGACCGTAATTCCTCAAATAACAACCGGCAGTCAATTAACCGGCAGGCCTCTGATAGTGGCCGGGGGTGTGGGCTAAAACTAGTGTACACTCAAAGACGGCGCTTGTCATATATCACATAATGTTTATTTTAGGTTTCAGACATTTTAATACATGTGATTTATAGCAAAACAATGCGTTTACAGTCTATAAAATACACAATGGTGTCTATGAAAGCAGCAATAACAATCCGTTCAAATATATTTGCAGACGTGTTTTATTCATATCAGACACGCAGTGTAAGTAACTATAAAGTTAACTCTATTCTTCTCCCAGTTCCCCGGCCACTTACTTTCATGTATTCGGGAGAAACTGAAGAATTCACACGCTGTAATAAATCCAACAGCCCATCTCACGTTACGGATCAAGATCATTTATAAAGGGTTTTAAACAACAAAACAAACTCACTTGCACGTAATTGAGAGTCAGAATAGAAAATAGTTGATGACATGGTAAGCAAGTTTGCGTGACCCACACATCAGCACAGGGATATTTACACATCTGCCGCTTCACAGATGACACGCATTCAAAAGTTACTAACCCTAACTACACAATTAGATATTTTAGCGGTCACTTGTTGCATTCAGGGGGTTTTAGACTGCCGTAAATCGGCCTGTTTTTTTTTGTGTTGTTTTATTGGGATGGGAACCTTTTGGAGCTTAAAATAACAGTTGGGCACACACTGGTAAGGACCGGAAAGCTGTAAGTATACTTCCCTCGTCCGCCTTTCACTCCGGCTCACGGACAGTCTGCACGGCGTTAATGTCATCATCACCACCATAGTTCGCTGATGACCAACATGTGCTTTGAGCACATCCTCTAGAACACATCCATCCATTGTCCCGGTCAACAGATTAAACTTGGAAAGGTTTGTGCACTCAACAGTATATGAGACGAAACATGAAAAATGAAGTATACCTTGACCTTATGACCGTATGACCTGCTCTCGAGGATAATACACTGACACCGGTGCGGGCGGAGATGGCCGACTCATAAGACAGCAACAGATGGATGAAGAAACAGGGTTTCACAGGCTGATGTCACGTTGACATGTCAGAGTGAATTAAAGAGAGGTTATCTCGCTCCTAACAGGTGCAACCTTCCTTTACCCCTGTGCACTCATGAAACATCTCAGGGTGGTTCAGACTTCAGTCACTCATCGCAGCTGTTTATTGAATATGTTTTACTCCACTCCACGGGGAATCCGGGCTTCATTTCCCATTCCCAGTGCAAGCTGGTCCTCTCCCAGCGTGAATTGAGCTTGTTGAAGCGTGACCGACTACTGTCTGTCTGTCTGAATGTGAAGTCTTCTGGTGAATGGGGGCTTCACTCTGCAGGGTTGAAAATGGGCAGAGGCGCCACAGATTTAGAGACTCCCGTCGTTCACCAGCGCTGCCTTTGTTTTATCCCCCCCTTTTATATGTGAAAGTTGGCATGTTGAAATGCTGTTCTTATAGGAGTGATATAAAAACACATCAACCGTGTTTGAAGATTATATGGTCGTCACTGGCAAATTTAGTCAACCGAAGCAAGCATCCCTTTGACTATTGCTTATAGATTACTGTTCATATTCATAATCAATATCTCGGTTCAATATCTTGTTCCTTGGTGCAGAAACATCAATGTTTCTGCACCAAACACGTTTCCATTATTTATAATTGGCTACAGATGGATATTGAGAATGCTGATGGTATGCTGATATAGCACTTTTGCTTTAATGTAAAGTAGGAAAACAACACATGTTGTCACATGAAAACAACAAGTGACTACTTATGTGCAGGTTGTTTTAATTAGTCAGTAAAAATATTAATGAAACAGCCCGCCACTCACGAGTTAGAAGTTTGAATCACATTCACAGTTTGAATCAGACTGAATTGTTACTGAGTTCACAACTGACTCCTTCACTAAACCAGTCATTTTTTGGTGGTGTCCGGTTCGAAATAAACCTGGAACTGCAATGTCCTAAACACTCACATCATTCCTCATAGATGAGAAACGTGGGCCTCGAGAGCCAAAGCAGGGATGTCTAAGAATTTTTACCTAAAAAAGTAAATATTTTTCCCAATTGGAAATGAATATTGGGAAATATCAGAAGTTATATCAGGGTTATATCCTAAATATCAGGGTTATATCACCAGGTAATAACCCTAAATATCAGGGTTATATCAGAAGGTTTTTTTTATCAGGCTTTTTTTTTTTTTTACCTACATGTCACATAGAAGGCCTTGTGACTGAGAAAACCTACTGGAGGTGATTTTATATTTTACACAAAGTAATAAACTACTAAAAACAAACAGCGTATATAATCTAATAATTAACTTTCATCATGAGCACAAAACAGTTAATTAGTCACTTCTATGATTTTTGTCTTCCCTTGTCATCTCTAAATCATTTTCCAGTTTATAACGTTGTTTATTATGAAATGCTGTTTAATTATTTTAAATGTATAGACACGAATGTCTAAATGCGCCACATGTTAACTTGTCTCAAACTGGTTTAGTTCAACGTTAGAGTCATCTGTATGATGGATAGAAATAATTGTATTTACTGTATTCTCGTTTTCTGCGGTGTTTTAAGTATCTATTCTGCTGCTCACCGTGTTTCTGCTACTGTTGTTGTAAAGTATCCTCTTAATCTGGCGCTTTACGTCTTTAGCAGGAGAGAGAAGCAGCGCACACGGAGCGGAAAGGGCTTAAAATAAAATGTTAGAGGTTGTAGCACCAAAAGATCATTACCATAAACAACCCTGAGTGCTTGTGGCGTGAACCGCTCCATTGTTTTGACTCGCCGCTCACTTTAAACTGTGGAAACGATAAAACGGCGCAATTCTGTCCGGATGGAAGCCGGGTCCGCCGTTTGAATACCGCTGATTATATTAGCTGTGCGCTCAGTGTACTCTAGTGCTTCTGAACAACCATCTTTGAGTGATTCTGTATTAATTTATTTTGTTGCTAAATGTTTCATTCAGTTATATTGCTTGTCCTGCACCTGATCAGCCTGAAAGTAGCCAACTATTTTTTTATCGGTTTATTTGTTTGTGTTAGGCCTGACCAATATGTCAAATATATTCATAGTATTTTAATTTAAATTAAATATCTATTCTATTATTAAACAACAACCCCAACCTCCCCCCAATAAAAACACATTAGCAACCTAATCCTGGCAGTCACCCACATAATTGTAGCATTGCCCAAGCAATCACCCAGAACACCCTAGCATGTTGGTATGGCTGTTTCTTCATGGAAATCAAATGTGATTTTGAAGTTAAATAATCTTATCCAAATGAATGGATAAGGTAATGCATCATGTAAAAACCCACACTTTGCAATGGTGCGTGATGCATGTGTATACAGTTCATGAATTCAGATTAGAAACTTGCACCTCATGCTTCAAAATGTCTTTCATTAGTATACAATCCAGGTGCTCTAGCCACACTTTGATCTGAAACGAGGCCAATGGTTTTACTCAAATACATAATGCTTAAGGTTATCGTTTGGGGTCAGATGGACTGGTCAGCATTAAAAAGGTCCAGTTCTTGACTCGTCTACCCCAGCTGTCTAAAGCACACCTGGGCTTCTGGCCTTGAAGTTCCAGCTGGATGAAAACAAAGAACAAGTCTGAGGGAGGGTGAGGGGGTGCTCTGCTCTTTTTCAAAGCTACATTCTTTCACCTGGGTTTCAGCATCTTACTAATCAACATCACAAGTTGTCCGTCTGGACATGTAAGCGCTGAGACTGATCTACTAGATTAGTTTTTTGGCTCAGTACTGGTTATCTTTGCTCATGCCTGTGCTTTGTTTTCTTCTTTTCATAGTGATCCTTGTCCAGGCTGGCTCTTTCTATTTCACCAAGGAGCCAAAATCCCAGGATGCCTTGCACGGGCGCAGTGCCATGCTGCGGTGTGAAGTAAACGACCCTCAAGGTGTCATCTACACCTGGAAGCACAACGGTGAGGCTGTCGCCAATTCAGAGCGACGATTTCTGGAAGGGGGCAACCTGAAATTCACTGCCATTGACAGAACGTTGGATTTAGGAAACTTCCAGTGCTTTGCCTCAAAGAACACCAGTGGTGAAGAAGAACGCACCGGCGAGGCTTCCTTCAACATCAAATGTGAGTGTAACGCCCATGCATCGCTCAAAAGATCCCTCCTTCCCGAGTCTTAAGTTAGTTAAACTCCATGTGTTTGCTGCCTCTTGGAAATGCTTTTCCTGGCGTGTAAAACACATGTGAACCATTGGCCTGCCTACTTCACCCCCTTTGCGACTGCAGTAAGCTAAACAACGCCCGCGTGAGAGAAGGTTATTTTGAGCCAGCAAGTGGAAGCCAGACAAAGCACCCCTTTATACCCAATGCCAAGATTAATTGGTTGAAATGCAGCGTCCGGCCGCTTGTGTCAGATAACAAGTAAGGTCAACTAAATGGAGAGGCCTGTTTTTGCAGCGGGTGCAAAGCATGACCAGATGGTGTGAATGGGGGAGTTTGTTTTTGATAATGAGTGCAGAGGGTTTCAACAAGAGTTTCAGCCATCTCCTGATCAGCTTTTGGTCTTTTAACATATCTTTCTTACAGGGTTGGAAAGTGGTGCAGTGAGTCTGAAGAGTCCAGAATCAGTGGCAGAGATTGAGAGCTCCTCACAAGTGATACTACGGTGCAACATAGATGGACACCCACGGTGAGCAATTGCATGTCTGATTCCTAGCCTTAGATCAGAAACATGCTGTGTAAGCGAGTGCGTTTAGCGACGCAAGCTCAAATTCGCATGTCATTGAGTTCTGCAGTTCATAATGCAGAGCAGGTACTCATTATGTTCTCATCGTAAAGGTCCGGATATACTTAATTTATGTGCTCCGCTCCGTCTAGCACACGACTTTCAAAGTAGTATACTCCAGATGGACTCTGGTGCATTTAGTGGACCTTTCTATTTGAGTGTTAAAATCACTTGTGTTGTAGTCCGGGGTGCAAACGGACGTGTGCTCAGACAGCAGCAGACTGCATATGATGGAAATTGCATATCTGTGCGCCAGAGCAGAATTCAGACAAGGGAGTTATAGTTCTGGGGTTTCCAGTCCTGCTCCTGGAAGGCCTGTCCTGCAGATTTTAGCTCCAGTCCTAATTAAACACACCTGGATCAGCTAATCAAGTTCTTCAAGATCACTAGAAACATCCAGGCTGGTATATTGGGGCAGGTTGGAGCAGGAGCAGGGTTGGACACCCTTGATTTAAGGGGTGCATGACTTATATCTATCTACCCGAATAACAATATCTCCGGTATAATGACAGAGACATTTGATGGTAAATGGAAGGATTTTATTACCACCACAGTGTGCACGATTAGTATGTTGACCGACATACTAAAGGGGTGTTGACCAAACATTCAGATCACGACCACAAATATCCCATGTAATTTCTTTGGTAACATACTACAAAATGCACATAGTCCCCCTGCTGTCAATATTATCACTTTAAAACTCAACCAAACATTCAGATCACGACCCAAACCATAGCAATGTGTGTGTTTTTTTTTTGTTTTTTTTTGACAACAAACTACATGGAGAAAGAGCTTGGGGCCACATGTGGTTCTTCCACTCAGTTTCATTGGTTGTTGGTCACTGTTGCTGTCTTGCTTGTTGGAGACAGTGCACTACAAATTTGAAATTCATATCATTCGTAGCATCTCTGACTACTTGAAGCGTGCTATACAGACGGCAATGTTGTCAAAGCGATCCCCGTTCACAGGGATCAGTGAAAACGACTAAACCGGCTGTATTATTCATGCCAGGCCAGGAGTTGGCGATTTGTCACTTTGTAAAGAAACACTACGTGCCTAAAGACAGAACACGTAATACACATGCGCATGTTGTCACCGCTTTTACAAATTCATGTTTTTGTAGTTTACACGGAGACGATAACGGTATCGTTTACAAAAATGCGCACTTTGGCGTTTTGGGGACCTGAAAACGGGATTCATTGTCGTGTAAACGAACGGACCGTAAAGTCGGGGCCTTTTGAAGGGCTTCCCTCCTCAGTACTTCAGTTCTATCTCTGCTGCAACACACCTGCCTGTTATTTTCAAGTAATCCAGCTAATTAAGTTGCTCATGTGTGTTTGATTTAAGGCTGCAGATAAATGAGTGCTAGGCAACTCTGGCCCTCGAGATCCACTTTCCTGCAGAGTTTATCTCCAATCCTAATCAAACACACCTGAACAAGCCGATCGAGATCTCTAGGGCTACGGCTACATTAATCCGGATACATTTGAAAACGGAGTTTTCGTTTACAAACGCTCTCCGTCCACACTAGCGTTTTCAGGCGTTTCAGTGTGGATGAGAAACTTCTAAATTCGCCTTACTGCGCATGCGTGATACCTCACAAAAGCTTACTGAGATGATACACATGGAAAAATAAATAATAGTTATCGCGCAATTCTTCTAACAGGATAATTTTATTTAGCAAAATATCTCAACACTCACTGATGCATCCAGGTCGCTCTCAGTCTCCATATGTTTGGTCTAAAACGCGACTGCTCTCCTGTATTGCCGAAGGACAGCAAATGTGAGTACTTGTTCTGTCATCTTTGCGGTAGCTACTGTGATATGAAGAGTGTGCGAACTGCAAAGTAACATATTTATAGTGAATTGCACATAATTAACAGGCACAATATCGGTAACATGAATATCTATTGGTACAACTTGGATCACGTGACTAAACTGACCTCATCGTTTTCAAATACCTCTGGATTCACAGTCCACACTACAACACGAAAACGGCGTTTTCAAATGTATCCGCTTTGGAGAGCGTTTTCCAAAAGCTACGTTTTTGTTCACTTAAAACGCCATCTCAGTGTGGACGGAAGGCCAAAACGGAGAGAAAAATAAACTTTTTCAAACGAAAACGTATTAGTGTGGACATGGCCTAGGATGACTAGAAAGCTACAAGCATGTGATTGTTGATGCTGAACTCTACAGGAAAGTGAAACTTGAGGGCCCGAGATGCCCAGTCCTGAGTTAAACTCTGCAGGTTGGGAGCTCTTCAGGAGCGGGGTTGGCGATCCCTTATCTAGAGTAACAACTTGTGAAGTTTTCTTCAGCTATAAATAACCCTTCTCCCGACTGAATCTACAGGCCAACCAATCGCTGGCACAGAGATGGAACACCATTAACAGAGAAGAGCTACAAAATAAACAACAAAGACAGAACCCTTATGCTGCCGAATGCCAGTCCTGACGACAACGGACTCTACTACTGCTGTGCAAAGAACGCAGCGGGCCAAGTGTGCAGCAATGACAACTTCACACTTAACATCATAGGTATGCGTGTTTCTCATTGTGTTTGGATGTGTAATTGAACCACAGGCACTTATATTATATACAGGCACTATAATTTAAGTTTTACGTTCCCATTATGTAATGAATGGCATTGATCTCCCTCTGTAGATAAGAGTTTTCCTCAACCAGTGGTGAAGCCAGAAGATTTGGTGGTCATGAAGAACGAGGAAGCTCTTTTCCACTGTCAGTTCACGGCTGAACCGCTGCCCACCGTTGAGTGGTACCATGAGAATGAGCTGGTGGCCAACAAGAGCCGGTACTACATTTTAATTCAGTTTGTGTGTAATTACTAGAAATGTTGCACTTTATAGACCTTCTGTAGCCCCGCCCCTTTTCAGCGCTGCGCTCGTTGTCTTTTGGCTTCCGGTCTGTATTTTCACAGCGATCTTGCGTAGTTATGAATGAACGGCTCGTTTAAAAAATGTCCCGGTCGACATTTGTTAAGACATCTGCTTTACAGTGATAATGATAAACATAACAATGCTCATGATAGCTTTCGTTAACTCTATAATAAGTAAATCCACTTCACCAGCTCATTACTCCTCGACAGCGATGCCATAGAGATATACAGAGCGACCGCAAAAACGGAAGTTCAAAGACAATATTATAAAGATGGCGGCGCCCTCGTTTCTCTGGTGCATAAGGTTTATAAAGTTTGAAAAAGTGATATGCTCTTAAAATGAATGCAACTTTAGAAACATTGTGTATTCAAATAGAACAGTTGGATTCTGAAAGTAAAAATCCCCTTAATTTGCTTTATAGGAATCTATTAGGAATTTTTAACACTGCAAATTAGCTCACACATTGTGTGAAAATATATACACCACCCATTGTAGCATTTGTCAGACACTTGTTCTGTCGATGATGATTATAATGTATGGATGCATTTCCTCTATTTTTCCTACAGTGTCTTTATTTTGAGCAATGGATCCCTCTTCATCACTCAGGTGAAGCAGCGAAACACAGGCCTGTATAAATGTGTGGCCCAAGGACCCCGTGGCCCTCCTGTCTCTCTCGAGGCCTCGCTGCGGATCGCAGGTAACAAGCTTAGACCTGCAGTGATGTCGTGCGAGAAATATCAGAGGGATTGACCCATGGCTTTATTATTGAAACATGTCAGGGTTATAACCGATTAAACAAATGAAACTGAAAAATAACAAACCTCAAAGCTTCACTACAAAATATTTTTTAACTTTTAACCTCCAGATCAATGTCATGTCAACATTAAGAAGCATGGAGGAAAAAACAGGAAGTGGTATTATTGAGAGGTCCCCTGCAGACATTTGTGACTAATTTGATCTTCTTTTTTTTATGCTACGGTAACATTGTAAAATGTAGTGTGGTGTTAAATTAAGACTTGTTTTGAAAGTGGCGTAAAAGTTTTGAAAAGTGCCCCCTCCCCCGAATATTACATTTCATGCAGTTTGTAATACTACCTGTTTGTGAATGTAAATGAGCTGTGAAGTTTTAAGTTTTGAGTTTTGAAGATCCAATAAAGTTATTGTCTCCTAAAAGAAAGAATCGAACTGCTGAAACAAGTTCATTCAAGTAATTCCAGTCTCACTTCCGGTTACAAACCTACGTAACAATGTAAAACAATTGCATAATGTCTGTCTATGGTTTTCATTGGCTGCCCATGAATAATGTCTACTTTGTCTCAGCTACAACTACAGTGTTTGAGGGTCAGAGACTACAAAACAAAATCAGGAACCTTTAAAATAGCATAATAGGAGCACTTTACAAGAGTCCTTAAGGTATGGAATCGTTAAAGTGTAAATTGCAGGTTACATTTTTCACGAAGATAATGCAATGTGCTTAATAAATATAAAGATAAGAACCGCCCACCATTGTTTTGTATGTTTTTTTTATTTTATTTTTTTATATATACCAAAATGTACTTTTTACAGTGGTTTGAAGCACTCCCGCTCCCTTCCACTAGGCTGGGCGTGACGTCAGAAGAGGGACTCCAAGCCTAGAGTTACCGTTAGTCTAACAGCGAGTAGCCTAGCAGTTATATTGTTGTTTTTGTTAGATTCAGAGGTGATGAATGAAATAACTCAATTGTAAACATACTCGTGTGTGCTGGCTTCAAGAGGCCCGTGATCCTGCCTGAAATGAGAGTAAGATATTCGCAAAACAAATGGGTTCAGGCAGCATGCGTCAAAACGTTGGCACGTCAGACCCCGGTTGCGGCTCAGCAGCTCGAGCTGACTCCCTAACGCGTTCACCTCACGGCAGCACACACACTCCACTGCTGAGTCCAGTGGGTGGCATAGCCCACACAAACACCTGTCCAACACAGCGATAGGGACATCGAGCTCTCTTTTTCTTTCTGACAATGAGCATTGCTAGTTGCACAGGCAATATCGCGTTCTGTCAGTAGATGCCAGCAAAAGCTGGGACTGATCCCGGCAATGATACTAGGCCCCCAACACGGCATCGATCGCGGCATCAATCCCGGGTCGTGTTTGCGTTCACACAGAAGGCGTTCTGGCAATTTCCCGGGATCAACGTGCTGTGTGAGAGGGGCTTATGGGTCATCACCCAGTAACTGTAAAAAGAAAAAATGCTACCTTTGAAGAAACCCCAATAAATATTATTTTAACACATTTTAAGACAGAAATGTTTACATGTAGACATATTGAGCACTTTAATTTACACATGAATCGGTTGTGGTGGTTAACCTGCAATTTACACTTTAAGTGGATCTTGAATTGGACCCAGAATGGATGCATTCCTTACGATTCGACCCTAATAATAATCCTATTGTGTCTCTCTGATACTGTATAGAGGCCTGGTGTAGTTCTCCTGGCCCTCACATACTGGTGAACCCTGGGATCCTGATGCAGTAAATCTTCAGAGCGATTAACTGTGATGAAGCTCATCTAATCCCTTTCTGTTTCCAGCACCTGCTTGAGTGCTTTTACAGGACTGAGCGGCTTACACAGCTCAGATGTCATTGTTTTCACTGAATAAAGGGCTGCTAAGAGTCCATGTGTTCCTCTCAAACGTCTCCATCTCACCTGTTTCTTGTCACCGTCTTCCCCTCAGAAATCGAGGACATGATGCCTAAACAGTCCAGGGTGTTCACCGGAGACTCTCTGGAGCGAGTGACGTGTCGACCTCCCCATGGGCACCCGGAGCCAGAGGTTTGGTGGGAACATGCAGGACAGCGAGTGCCACCCTCAGGCAGAGTATCCCAGGACGGACTGGACCTGATTTTCAGTCCCACTCGTGGCGAAGACTCTGGGACCTACACGTGTTTTGCACAAAACAAGGCTGGACTGAAGAAACAAGAGTTGACGGTCACTGTGGCCAGTAAGTCTCAGGACAGAAATGCACTCAGATGTGAATGCTTGGCCAAAGTTTTGCAAGTGCCTGTTCTTCTGTTAGTGTATGGTAACAGTTTTCTTCAATGTCTGTGCCATTATTTGGATTGTTTAACTGATATGGTCAGCTCTTCAAACTGTTGCTGTGCCATTAAACTAGTTGACCTGAAAGGGATACCTGTGCTAATAGAGACATTTCAGCATGCAACAAAGCAAATAAATCAAGCTTGTGTTCCTCAATGCATTTAATTTGCGTATTTCAGTAGCATATGTTTCGGGCCCAACTGTCCTCTACTGAATATCTCACATTCCACCAACATTTCTTCATAATGGCCAATACTACCTTATGAATGTGATCTTCGACACGAAGACAAGAAAGTCTTTTAGTGTGACACAAAAGGACCTTTCAGGACTTTAAATAAATTACTACTCTCCGTTGAAAAACGTCCCTTGGAGACTCGTCAGCTGAAGTACCCAGATTGACCTTTTTTAATGGAGTTGAATGATTGAATACAAGTTTATGCAGAAATAAATGTAATATTCCTTTACCAGATCACTGCTGTAAAAGTGTGACGTATTATGATTCCTGTTGTGATCCTGAACATCTGTTGTGCGTGTGCAGCCAAACCGGAGTGGGTCCAGAAACCTGTGGACAGTCATCTGGAGGAGGGGCGCGCCGGGTACCTGCACTGCCACACACACGCCACGCCTGAACCCGAGGTCACGTGGTACCGCAACATGCAGCCAATCACCGCAGAGGTGAGGGGGACAGTGATGTCATGCTGATATCATATTTGTAACGCGATCTCTAGCTGTGTCCTGAGGCCAGTGAAACCTTTTGATGTCTCTGAAAATGAAGATGTGGTGATTTTTCTACCGGGGAAAGATGATCCTCTGCTGCACCGTAGATCATGAAGCAAATATTAACCCTCATGTTGTGATCCGGGCATTTTGACCTGGAGAGGATTTTCTTTTTCCTGAAATGTTATAGCATTACTGACTTTAGTCACACATCTATAACTATTTTTGTACTTTTTGGGTTGTTTTTTTTCATACCTTGTTCCACATGTGATGTCTCTGGTGAAAAATGATTGGCCAAAAAATATTACTTATGAATCTGTCTGGATGCCATGTCATTAACAGTTATTGGATTCAATCTTTTTTGTGCACTTGTTTCCTTTAAATTTAAGACAGGCTTTGTATTTAGGGTCCAAGCACCTATTGTATCCATTAGTCGTGTCCTCCTTTGTCCTCCTTCCTCTTCCTCCTCCTGCTCTTGAGTCTATTCCCGTAGAACCGTATGCTAAAAAGTTGTGAAATTTGGCACACAGATAGACGACAGTCAGAACATTAACCATAGCAAATTTGGAGTCTCTACCTCAATCCCTCTAGCGCCACCAATTAAGTTGCACTCATGTGTATGCTAATAACTTTTGGACCGTGAAGGACAGAATTCTTTAAACTCCTAGTTACTCAGATGTCCACAATTTGACCAGATTATCGTCAGACTGTGCCGACAAAAATTTTATTCTTCAAAACGTTCTTGATAAACGCAGAAAGAAATTCGAAGAGCAGGGCTAAATGAACTTGAGCCTATATCTCTGCAATGTATTTGTTTTTGTTTTCTGACCAAATTTGGTGTGTGTTATGGCAACCATGACCTGAGGATAGCTGCATAATTACGGCGCAGTGCCCCCTACTGATCAGGAGATATGAAAAATATCAAATTGCCCATTTCGAGCGTATGCCATTTTGAATTGTCGTAAAATGCTATATTTTACGAACGCATTTGTATTTCATTACAAAACTCGGTATGACCTGTAGGTAGTCAAAACGTTCCGAGACAGCGCCACCATGTGGTAAATTATAATAACAATTCAAAAATTGTTTGATTAATTTTGACTACTTTATTAAAAATGGTTTTAATAGATTCTTTGGGTCATGCCGACAACATAAATACTAATTTTGTCCATGAGTCAGCCAAACAGCCTCTGTCATTTTGATTTTCACCTTCTGCATCTCAGTTTTTGAGTGGAAAAGTTCACTCAAGCTTGTTCACCTAAAAAAAACCTGAAGTTCAAACAGATTATATCCAATATTTGTCCATAACATGGCATAATGAGAGATTTATATGTACAAGCACAAAAATACCCATGCTGATCCTTAACTCAGGTCCTTAACTCATGTGGTAGCGATCGCATCCTCATCTACATAGCTGATTGGTTGCTGTTGTATCAGTGGTTCAGCATTCGAACAAATACGGGTAGTGTTGCTGTCAGCAGTCTGCGGCGCGCTCTCAGAAACCCTTCCCCTTCCCCAGCTCCACCTGTATAGATCTGTTACGGGGAGCTGCATGTTTTACACACAGCAATGCCAATCGCTCCGAGAGTTGTCATGACAGTAATGTTGTCATCATGTAGTCTTTTTATTTAAATGAGCTTAACACACACGCTCTCTTTGTGTTTTGTAAAGGACGTTCGCTTCAAGCTCTTCTCCAATGGAACTTTGCGCATAAATAATGTGGAGGTGTATGACGGCCATCTGTACAGCTGTGAGAGCAGAACGGAGGCCGGGAGACTCAATGCCCAGGCACGGGTCTATGTACTCGGTGAGGAACATTTGTTACGTGCTGATTGTTGTTTAGTAGTAGGTTTGATGCCATTGTCTGAATGTCAAGGGGCCTGATATAATCCCTATATATAAAAGCGTTTGGAGGCTGTGCGGTACAGAGCACTTCTCACCAAGTGCTCACTGTTACGGTATCTGTTTCAGAGCGTCTGAAGTTCACGCCGACGCCGCAGGCCTACCAGTGCCTGGAGTTCAATAAGGAAGGGAATCTGCAGTGCTCTGCCAAGGGCCGACAGATCCCCACCATCCGCTGGATCAGAACAGGTGTGCAGAGAGAGAGAAAGATGCAACTTCACTACTTTTACTACTAGAGCTGCCAAAGTAAATGTGTGGAATATTGAATAAACCTAATACTTAATATCCTAATCTTTATATACAGTGAATCCAAAACATATTTGCACACCTAAGTCGTTATTTTCAAGGTGAACATTTCACAAAACTAAAATTCTGACACTTAGGTGATTCTCACCGATTGGTGAAACGTGTTCATTGTTAATGTGCTAAACTGTGTGATCTTGAGGGAAAGTGATGCATCCAAGTTACTTTAGTACTGAGAAAAACTTGTGCAACACGTCACTTGGGTATATATTTTGTTCTTTAATGAAGTGATATTCAGACATTTTGTGTGACTTGTCCAGAAATATTTTGATGCCACTGTACGTGTTATAAAAGGTTAAACCAGGGCTGTCACGATTCCTCGCTTAAATTCAAGTACTCGATTTAAAAAAATTCTCGATTGCACGTTATGCAAAATACCGGTCCACAGACAAGAATCCATGAACCGCATTATTAGGCCGTTTTCTAAATATGCAAATTTGTTAATCGCGATTTCAAAATAAAAGTTTAAGCCTTCACTCAGAGTTTGCATGTTTTGATGTCCACACATTCCTCTTTAAGATAATACAGTGGCTCTATCGTAAAGTAGCCAAAGATCAAAGATCAAGTAAACGTTTGAATTAAATGTCATTTGGCCCATATTAAACAAGGATTTGATCTGCTGTAAAGCGCAGCAGCACCAGGCCGTTGTCACCATCTGTAGGCATTTCTTATAATACGTTATTGTACATAAGATGATTGTTTATATTGCTGACTGTATTTTAACAGTGTTGTTCTATGAAACCATATGATTTGTTGCTTTTGATACTTTATTTATTTGAACCAAATATTATTGCCTCATATAATAAAAATATGTATTTTAAGTCATTTTAAAAGCTTAGGTCTTTGCTTTGGTCTATTTTTACTCTAATAATAATCAACCGATTACTCGATTACCCGATTACCAAAATAATTGTTAGTGACTGCCCTAAATAAGATATTTAGTTTATCTGCCTCTAAACTTCATATATCCTTTAAAATTCTTCCTTTTTAGCCTTTCAAAAGTGTCACTTTTATTTTATTTTTTTTGTATTTTAGCAAACTTTGGCAGATCTAGTGATTCATTTCATCTGAAGCTGAAACTGTCAAATCTGATTTAGCAGCAAGATCCCTTCTCTGGATTCTGTCAACTTAATGTAATTGTCATATGAATATTGTGACAATTGACTTTTTAATCAGCTGTTAGACATCATAAAAAAAACTTAGTATTCGGTGTAAACTCAAATCATATTTAGGTTATAAAAATGACTAAAATTTTTATGAACTTCACCACTTGGTCAAGAAATTGTGTGTTTTTGAAATTGGGGGAAAAAAATGGAAAATGGATTTTGATGTAGTGAGTGTGTGTGTGTGCAGATGGCAGTGATATCCCTGTGTCGGTGGAGCAGCAGAGGGGCACACTGCACTTCACCAAAGTCACACGGGCCGACGCGGGCAACTACACCTGCCTGGCCTCCAACGACCAGCAGGGAGAGATCCGAGCAGTCGTCCAGCTCACCGTCGCAGGTACAGCGGGAACAACACTTCACGACAACACCAGAGCCAGCTGTGCTCGAGAGAACGAATTCACGCATTTCTGTTTTCATTGAAAATATCTCCATGTTTTTGTCTCCTTTTGTCTCCTTTCCCATTCATTAGTGTATGTGGTGTTTAAGCTCAAGCCAGAGAATACCACAGTATATCAGGGACACACTGCAGTACTTCACTGTCAGGCCACTGGAGACCCTCATCCCTTTATCCAGTGGAAGAAGAAAGACAAGTTTCTGGAGGCAGACAAGAGCAGGTAAACCACACACAGTATCATTTTGTCTTTCTTGAGTTCAAACTGAAGCGGGTTCGTTTGAAGATGTCAGGTATTATGAATTTGACCATTTCAGTGCTGATTATTTCTAACGCAGATTCCAGAAGATGCCCAACGGCTCTCTGGTCATTCATGACGTCAGCACGGAGGACACGGGGAGCTACACTTGCATTGCAGGGAATAGCTGTAACATTGCACACACTTCGGCAGAGCTCTACGTTGTGGGTGAGTCCGACACCCTCCACGTTCTTCAATCATTAGTTAGAGCCATCAAATCTGTTGGTTTTGTTATTTTCTGGATGGGTGTCCATTGCAGCTCTTAAAGCTGGAATGGTTTTACAATTTGGCTCATGGTATCAGCACCTGTCATGCCAAATTTAAGGTTTATTTCAAACCCTCTGGCACCACCAACTGTTTTAATTTGCATGTACATTTAAAGTTATCCGATTTCAATGATTTGCTCTGCCAAATTTTTCCAATGTCACTTATTTTTAATTCCTTCTGGTTATATTTTTGTAGGCATCACCCACTCTTCATCATCCGATTCCTTATGGATTTAATGCTTTTTTGTTTTTTTATTATTTAATTAAGTTTTTCTTTAGAATGTGTAAAATGCTAATTGCAAACTTTGAACTTTTTTGAAAACATACTTTTCAAACTTGGCATTCTTTGGCTATTCCCTACATTTTGGTCAGATTATGTTGAGGCTATCCTAGTTAAGTTAAAAACCACTATTAATAATTTACCTGAGCAATTTCAAAACAGGGCCACATTCCCAAAAAACACGCAAAGTTATATGTTTGAATACTTTGTTACACTCATAACTGAATTCAATGATCTTGAATGCCAACTTTCAAGGTCGACCATATTTGCCTGTCTACCATTTTGAGTTTTGTCAAAAATGTAACTGTGAAGACACCAAACAGAAAACAAAGATGCAGTCATTTTGAATTTTCATGTACAATAAAGGTCTGTTGTCAATAGTTTAGCATTGTAAGAAGCACAGCTCACACTAAAGTCACTTTAAAATCAAACTTTTTTGCTGGTCAACACTGTAAAATCTGTGACCAACTTGAACTAGTTTTAAAATCTGTGTGAATAAATTCCCTATTGAAATGACTGGGATTTCACCCACTCTTGCAAACTATTCTAACTCAAAGGGAAAATGTTTTTAATTAAAGACTGAAAGAGTCGTCAGAAGCTTAATGGTGGTGATGTCGAAGCCATGTGATGTGGTGTAATTCATTTTTAGTCTAACTCTGGCATTTACTTTTGGAGATTTGTATTTATAAATTCATAAAAGGTGTTGATTTGCGAAGATTACCATTGATGAACAAATTGTGTAAGAATCAAACTTTTGTTGGGCACAGCTTATTATACACTGCAATATTTAAAAAACGATTGGACAAAAACACACTGGCGCCCCATGCGATCATGTCCTGCTGGTCAAACGGGCTAAATAATGGCTATAACTGATCTAATCCTTTGAATCAATTACAATTGTTGTCCCCTAATTTGTTGGGCTTAACTGCTCTTTGCAGCTGTGTATTTGACCAAGTTTGGTACTATTTGGTTCTTTTGAAACCTGATAAATACTGTAATACAGTTTCAAATGGACAAGCACTTTGAGAGTTCACCCTAAACTAATTTTGGCCTGTCTCTGACATACCAACTCAATTTCCAGATTAAGTTGAATTACAAACTCTTTTAAGTCTAGTGGTGGCGGTGACTTCAAAGAAAGGAGAGGCACTTGAAATTTTCTGTGTTTTAGTGAGAGTTCAGGACTGTTAGATCCTAATTGAATGTCCATGCCAGTGTGTCACTTGATTCCTATAAGGAGACTATTTAAGTTGGGATCAAAAGAGATTCAGGAGTGAAACGGCTTCTCTATCTAAAAACCTGGTGTTTAATGTATGCTTTGTGTTTTTGGTTATCTACAGAAAAACCAGTGCAGCACTCGTTAGCAGATGATGAAAAGACCCCTTACAAAATGATCCAGACCATTGGTCTGTCGGTGGGGGCGGCAGTCGCTTACATCATCATTGTGCTGGGTCTCATGTTTTACTGTAAGCAGAGACGCAATGCCAAGAGATTCCAGAAGGGGCAGGACGGGGACGAGCAGGAGGTGGAATGTCTCAACGGTGTGTGTGTGTGGTAACTTGTGTTAGCATGCATCTGAATAAAATTGAATCTGTTCTCTGATACGGTTCTCTGATCAACCCATAGGGGACGTGCAACAGAACGGCCACACCACAGCAGAGATCCAGGAGGAGGTGGCCCTCACCAACATGGCTGCCACCGGGAACAACAAACGCCACAGCAGTCACGACAAGCTTCAGTTCCCCCGGAGCAACCTGCACACCATTACAACACTGGGTACACACACCACACCATCACAACACTGGGTACACACACCACACCATCACAACACTGGGTACACACACCACCCATCACAACACTGGGTACACACACCACACCATCACAACACTGGGTACACACACCACCCATCACAACACTGGGTACACACACCACACCATCACAACACTGGGTACACACACCACACCATCACAACACTGGGTACACACACCACACCATCACAACACTGGGTACACACACCACCCATCACAACACTGGGTACACACACCACACCATCACAACACTGGGTACACACACCACACCATCACAACACTGGGTACACACACCACACCATCACAACACTGGGTACACACACCACACCATCACAACACTGGGTACACACACCACCCATCACAACACTGGGTACACACACCACCCATCACAACACTGGGTACACACACCACACCATCGCAACACTGGGTACACACCACCCATCGCAACACTGGGTACACACACCACACCATCGCAACACTGGGTACACACACCACACCACACCATCACAACACTGGGTACACACACCACACCATCACAACACTGGGTACACACACCACACCATCACAACACTGGGTACACACACCACACCATCACAACACTGGGTACACACATCACAACACTGGGTACACACCACCCATCACAACACTGGGTACACACCACCCATCACAACACTGGGTACACACCACCCATCACAACACTGGGTACACACACCACACCATCACAACACTGGGTACACACACCACACCATCACAACACTGGGTACACACACCACACCATCACAACACTGGGTACACACACCACCCATCACAACACTGGGTACACACACCACCCATCACAACACTGGGTACACACACCACCCATCACAACACTGGGTGCACACACCACCCATCACAACACTGGGTACACACACCACCCATCACAACACTGGGTACACACACCACCCATCACAACACTGGGTACACACACCACACCATCACAACACTGGGTACACACACCACACCATCACAACACTGGGTACACACACCACACCATCACAACACTGGGTACACACATCACAACACTGGGTACACACCACCCATCACAACACTGGGTACACACCACCCATCACAACACTGGGTACACACACCACCACAACACTGGGTACACACACCACACCATCACAACACTGGGTACACACACCACACCATCACAACACTGGGTACACACACCACCCATCACAACACTGGGTACACACACCACACCATCACAACACTGGGTACACACACCACCCATCACAACACTGGGTACACACACCACACCATCACAACACTGGGTACACACACCACACCATCACAACACTGGGTACACACACCACACCATCACAACACTGGGTACACACACCACCCATCACAACACTGGGTACACACACCACACCATCACAACACTGGGTACACACACCACACCATCACAACACTGGGTACACACACCACACCATCACAACACTGGGTACACACACCACACCATCACAACACTGGGTACACACACCACCCATCACAACACTGGGTACACACACCACCCATCACAACACTGGGTACACACACCACACCATCGCAACACTGGGTACACACCACCCATCGCAACACTGGGTACACACACCACACCATCGCAACACTGGGTACACACACCACACCACACCATCACAACACTGGGTACACACACCACACCATCACAACACTGGGTACACACACCACACCATCACAACACTGGGTACACACACCACACCATCACAACACTGGGTACACACATCACAACACTGGGTACACACCACCCATCACAACACTGGGTACACACCACCCATCACAACACTGGGTACACACACCACCACAACACTGGGTACACACACCACACCATCACAACACTGGGTACACACACCACACCATCACAACACTGGGTACACACACCACCCATCACAACACTGGGTACACACACCACCCATCACAACACTGGGTGCACACACCACCCATCACAACACTGGGTACACACACCACCCATCACAACACTGGGTGCACACACCACCCATCACAACACTGGGTACACACACCACCCATCACAACACTGGGTACACACACCACCCATCACAACACTGGGTACACACACCACACCATCACAACACTGGGTACACACACCACCCATCACAACACTGGGTACACACACCACCCATCACAACACTGGGTACACACACCACCCATCACAACACTGGGTACACACACCACACCATCACAACACTGGGTACACACACCACACATCACAACACTGGGTACACACACCACACCATTGCAACACTGGGTACACACCACCCATCGCAACACTGGGTACACACACCACACCATCGCAACACTGGGTACACACACCACACCACACCATCACAACACTGGGTACACACACCACACCATCACAACACTGGGTACACACACCACACCATCACAACACTGGGTACACACCACCCATCACAACACTGGGTACACACCACACACCATCACAACACTGGATACACACCACACACCATCACAACACTGGCTACACACACCACACCATCACAACACTGGGTACACACACCACCAGCCATCACAACACTGGGTACACACCACCAGCCATCACAACACTGGGTACACACCACCAGCCATCACAACACTGGGTACACACCACCCATCACAACACTGGGTACACACACCACCCATCACAACCCTGGGTACACACACCACCCATCACAACACTGGGTACACACACCACCCATCACAACACTGGGTACACACCACCCATCACAACCCTGGGTACACACACCACACCATCACAACACTGGGTACACACACCACACCATCACAACACTGGGTACACACACCACACCATCACAACACTGGGTCCACACACCACACCATCACAACACTGGGTACACACACCACCAGCCATTACAACACTGGGTACACACACCATCACAACACTGGGTACACACACCACCACCCATCACAACCCTGGGTACACACACCACCCATCACAACCCTGGGTACACACACCACACACCATCACAACACTGGCTACACACACCACACCATCACAACACTGGCTACACACACCACCACCCATCACAACACTGGGTACACACACCACCCATCACAACACTGGGTACACACACCACCCATCACAACACTGGGTACACACACCACCCATCACAACCCTGGGTACACACACCACCCATCACAACCCTGGGTACACACACCACACCATCACAACACTGGGTACACACACCACCAGCCATTACAACACTGGGTACACACACCACCCATCACAACCCTGGGTATACACACCACACCATCACAACACTGGGTACACACACCACCAGCCATTACAACACTGGGTACACACACCACCAGCCATTACAACACTGGGTACACACACCATCACAACACTGGGTACACACACCACCACCCATCACAACCCTGGGTACACACACCACCCATCACAACCCTGGGTACACACACCACACACCATCACAACACTGGCTACACACACCACACCATCACAACACTGGCTACACACACCACCACCCATCACAACACTGGGTACACACACCACCACCCATCACAACACTGGGTACACACACCACCCATCACAACACTGGGTACACACACCACCCATCACAACCCTGGGTACACACACCACCCATCACAACCCTGGGTACACACACCACACCATCACAACACTGGGTACACACACCACCAGCCATTACAACACGGGGTACACACACCACCCATCACAACCCTGGGTATACACACCACACCATCACAACACTGGGTACACACACCACCAGCCATTACAACACTGGGTACACACACCACCAGCCATTACAACACTGGGTACACACACCATCACAACACTGGGTACACACACCACCCATCACAACCCTGGGTACACACCACACACCATCACAACACTGGCTACACACACCACACCATCACAACACTGGGTACACACACCACCAGCCATCACAACACTGGGTACACACACCACACCATCGCAACACTGGGTACACACACCACCAGCCATCGCAACACTGGGTACACACACCACCAGCCATTACAACACTGGGTACACACACCACACCATCGCAACACTGGGTACACACACCACCCATCACAACACTGGGTACACACCACACACCATCACAACACTGGATACACACACCACACCATCACAACACTGGGTACACACCACCCATCACAACACTGGGTACACACCACCCATCACAACACTGGGTACACACACCACACCATCACAACACTGGGTACACACACCACACCATCACAACACTGGGTACACACACCACACCATCACAACACTGGGTACACACCACCAATCACAACACTGGGTACACACCACCCATCACAACACTGGGTACACACACCACCCATCACAACCCTGGGTACACACACCACCCATCACAACCCTGGGTACACACACCACCCATCACAACACTGGGTACACACCACCCATCACAACACTGGGTACACACACCACCCATCACAACCCTGGGTACACACACCACACCATCACAACACTGGGTACACACACCACCAGCCATTACAACACTGGGTACACACACCACCCATCACAACCCTGGGTACACACACCACACCATCACAACACTGGGTACACACACCACCAGCCATTACAACACTGGGTACACACACCACCAGCCATTACAACACTGGGTACACACACCATCACAACACTGGGTACACACACCACCCATCACAACCCTGGGTACACACCACCCATCACAACACTGGGTACACACCACCCATCACAACCCTGGGTACACACACCATCACAACACTGGGTACACACACCACACCATCACAACACTGGGTACACACCACCCATCACAACACTGGGTACACACCACCCATCACAACCCTGGGTACACACACCACCCATCACAACCCTGGGTACACACACCACCCATCACAACCCTGGGTACACACACCACCCATCACAACACTGGGTACACACACCACCCATCACAACACTGGGTACACACATCACCCATCACAACACTGGGTACACACACCACCCATCACAACACTGGGTACACACACCACCCATCACAACACTGGGTACACACACCACCCATCACAACACTGGGTACACACACCACCCATCACAACACTGGGTACACACACCACCCATCACAACACTGGGTACACACACCACCCATCACAACACTGGGTACACACACCACCCATCACAACACTGGGTACACACACCACCCATCACAACACTGGGTACACACACCACCCATCACAACACTGGGTACACACACCACCCATCACAACCCTGGGTACACACACCACCCATCACAACCCTGGGTACACACACCAGACCATCACAACACTGGGTACACACACCACACCATCACAACACTGGGTACACACACCACCAGCCATTACAACACTGGGTACACACACCACCTGCCATTACAACACTGGGTACACACACCACCCATCACAACACTGGGTACACACACCACCAGCCATTACAACACTGGGTACACACACCACCACCCATCACAACCCTGGGTACACACACCACCCATCACAACCCTGGGTACACACACCACCCATCACAACACTGGGTACACACACCACACCATCACAACACTGGGTACACACACCACCAGCCATTACAACACTGGGTACACACACCACACCATCGCAACACTGGGTACACACACCACCAGCCATCACAACACTGGGTACACACACCACACCATCGCAACACTGGGTACACACACCACACCATCGCAACACTGGGTACACTGTGATGGCCCATGAACACCTTGTAACACACCACCCATCACAACACTGGGTACACACACCACCCATCACAACACTGGGTACACACACCACCCATCACAACACTGGGTACACACACCACCCATCACAACCCTGGGTACACACACCACCCATCACAACCCTGGGTACACACACCACCCATCACAACACTGGGTACACACCACCCATCACAACACTGGGTACACACCACCCATCACAACACTGGGTACACACCACCCATCACAACACTGGGTACACACACCACACCATCACAACACTGGGTACACACACCACCAGCCATCGCAACACTGGGTACACACACCACCAGCCATTACAACACTGGGTACACACACCACACCATCGCAACACTGGGTACACACACCACCAGCCATCGCAACACTGGGTACACACACCACCAGCCGTCACAACACTGGGTACACACACCACACCATCGCAACACTGGGTACACACACCACACCATCACAAGACTGGGTACACACACCACCAGCCATTACAACACTGGGTACACACACCACCAGCCATTACAACACTGGGTACACACACCACACCATCGCAACACTGGGTACACACACCACCAGCCATCGCAACACTGGGTAAACACACCACACCATCGCAACACTGGGTACACACACCACCAGCCATCACACTACTGGGTACACACACCACCAGCCATCACAACACTGGGTACACACACCACCAGCCATCACAACACTGGGTACACACACCACACCATCGCAACACTGGGTACACACCACCCATCACAACCCTGGGTACACACACCACCCATCACTACCCTGGGTACACACACCACCCATCACAACCCTGGGTACACACCACCCATCACAACCCTGGGTACACACCACCCATCACAACCCTGGGTACACACCACCCATCACAACCCTGGGTACACACCACCCATCACAACACTGGGTACACACCACCCATCACAACACTGGGTACACACACCACCAGCCATTACAACACTGGGTACACACACCACCAGCCATCGCAACACTGGGTACACACACCACCAGCCATCGCAACACTGGGTACACACACCACCAGCCATTACAACACTGGGTACACACACCACCAGCCATTACAACACTGGGTACACACACCACACCATCGCAACACTGGGTACACACACCACCAGCCATCACAACACTGGGTACACACACCACCAGCCATCAAAACACTGGGTACGGGAACCACCCAAACCCAGACCGATTGACCAGTGTTGTTTAACATCACGGCAACACTTTACAATAGGGTTCATTAGTCAACATTAGTTTAATACCTTAGTTACCATGAACTAAAAATGAACAATACTTCTACAACATTTATTAGTCTTCGTTCATATAATTTCAACATTTACTAATACATTATTAAAATCAAAGGTTGTATTTGTTAAAATGAGTTAATGCACTGTGAACTAACATGAACAAACAATGAACAGCTGTATTTTTATTAACTAACATTAACAAAGATTAACCAACAGCGTAACAAATGTGTTGCTTGTTGTTAGTTCATTTTAGTACATACGTTAACTAATGAACCTTATTGTAAAGTGTTGCCAACATCACAAGTGTTCAGCCAAAACCAGGCGCATTTGCATTTACCCTACGACTGCGGTGTGGTCACATGACATCACAGAAAACAAATCAATCCTCATCGTGTTTCTCATCTTGTAGGTAAAGGAGAGTTTGGTGAAGTGCTGCTGGCTAAAGCAAAGGCTGGTGAGGATGAGGAGGAGATGGTTGTGCTGGTGAAGAGTCTGCAAACACGTGATGAGCAAATGCAGTTGGATTTCCGCCGCGAATGTGAGATGTTTGCTAAGCTGAGCCACGCTAACGTTGCCCGTCTGCTGGGCCTCTGCAGAGAACTGGAGCCGCACTACATGATCATGGAGTACAGCGACATGGTGACCGCTAACACTACATATCTGTCCTTCTGTCTGTCTTTACACTCCAGCCCTTCATCACTCTGTCCATCCTTCTGTCTTTACACTCCAGCCCTTCATCACTCTGTCCATCCGTCTGTCTTTACACTCCATCCCTTCGTCACTCTGTCCATCCATCTGTCTTTACACTCCAGCCCTTCATCACTCTGTCCATCCTTCTGTCTTTACACTCCAGCCCTTCATCACTCTGTCCATCCTTCTGTCTTTACACTCCAGCCCTTCGTCACTCTGTCCATCCGTCTGTCTTTACACTCCAGCCCTTCGTCACTCTGTCCATCCGTCTGTCTTTACACTCCAGCCCTTCATCACTCTGTCCATCCTTCTGTCTTTACACTCCAGCCCTTCATCACTCTGTCCATCCGTCTGTCTTTACACTCCATCTCTACGTCACTCTGTCCATCCATCTGTCTTTACACTCCAGCCCTTCGTCACTCTGTCCATCCGTCTGTCTTTACACTCCAGCCCTTCGTCACTCTGTCCATCCGTCTGTCTTTACACTCCAGCCCTTCGTCACTCTGTCCATCCTTCTGTCTTTACACTCCAGCCCTTCATCACTCTGTCCATCCGTCTGTCTTTACACTCCATCCCTACGTCACTCTGTCCATCCGTCTGTCTTTACACTCCAGCCCTTCGTCACTCTGTCCATCCGTCTGTCTTTACACTCCAGCCCTTCGTCACTCTGTCCATCCGTCTGTCTTTACACTCCATCCCTACGTCACTCTGTCCATCCGTCTGTCTTTACACTCCAGCCCTTCGTCACTCTGTCCATCAGTCTGTCTTTACACTCCATCCCTACGTCACTCTGTCCATCCGTCTGTCTTTACACTCCAGCCCTTCGTCACTCTGTCCATCCGTCTGTCTTTACACTCCAGCCCTTCGTCACTCTGTCCATCCGTCTGTCTTTACACTCCAGCCCTTCGTCACTCTGTCCATCCGTCTGTCTTTACACTCCAGCCCTTCGTCACTCTGTCCATCCGTCTGTCTTTACACTCCAGCCCTTCGTCACTCTGTCCATCCGTCTGTCTTTACACTCCAGCCCTTCGTCACTCTGTCCATCCGTCTGTCTTTACACTCCAGCCCTTCGTCACTCTGTCCATCCGTCTGTCTTTACACTCCAGCCCTTCGTCACTCTGTCCATCCGTCTGTCTTTACACTCCAGCCCTTCGTCACTCTGTCCATCCGTCTGTCTTTACACTCCATCCCTACGTCACTCTGTCCATCCGTCTGTCTTTACACTCCAGCCCTTCGTCACTCTGTCCATCCGTCTGTCTTTACACTCCAGCCCTTCGTCACTCTGTCCATCCGTCTGTCTTTACACTCCAGCCCTTCGTCACTCTGTCCATCCGTCTGTCTTTACACTCCAGCCCTTCGTCACTCTGTCCATCCGTCTGTCTTTACACTCCAGCCCTTTATCACTCTGTCCATCCGTCTGTCTTTACACTTCATCACTTCTGTCGTTCTGTCTGTCTGTCTGTATATCTGATTGTCTGTTACAAATGGTTTTATTCTAGTTGTATTTTTAAGTGGGGATTGAAATATTATTTCCTGAGAAGTGTTTCTCCTGGTATGGTTTCATTAGCTGTGTGTGATTTTCAGGGTGATCTGAAGCAGTACCTGAGAGTGTCCAAGAGCAAAGATGAGAAAGTCAAAGTCCAGCCGCTCAGCACCAAACAAAAGGTAATTAATAACTATCCCTCGTCTCATGTAAACACACACACACACATCAGGACGCCTCCCACTGTCTCTCTGCCGTCAGGTGTCGGTGTGTCTGCAGGTCGCTCGAGGGATGGAGCACCTGTCCAACCAGCGCTTCGTCCACAGAGACCTGGCCGCTCGCAACTGCCTCATCTCTGCCAAACGGCAGATTAAAGTGTCCGCTCTGGGCCTCAGCAAAGACGTCTACAACAGGTACAGTTACATACAGCCAGAGCCACGTCTACGACTTCCTGTTTTATATGAGGAATGAAGGATTGTCCTGTAATCTGGGTTTGAAATGAACTTTTTCACTCACCGGCCAATTTGGCTACTTAATTTAAGTTACCGGCCATTCAGAACTTCTACTAGCCATAAAAAAGAAATTAACCAGATTAACTACATCACAGATAATAAATATATATATATATATATATATATATATATATATATATATTTATTTATTTATTTATTTATATATAAAATACAATTTGGATTTTATACATTCATTTCTTATTCAAACAAAATCCTGTTGTCCAGCATCTTTCATCCTCCTCACCAAAATGTGTTTTAGGTGGACAGATCAATACAGTACAAAGAACATAAAAAAAAATGTAGGATGTCAGAAATTAGCAGTGTCTTTTCTGTTAATCAAATGCTTTTTAATCTTCACTATTTGCTTCAATAATATGAACAAGCGCGCTGGTATTTGTTGTGTAGTGACGAGATGTTCAAGTAAGCCATATATGAGCAGATCCTGCGCAATACGCTCTATTTAATATATCTTGAGGACTCATGAGTTGAGCTTTTGCACTAAAGCAGATTTGTCTTACACGAGCTTCCTCAGCAAAGTGAGTAAACATAAGTAACACGCCAATTTGGCTCGTGATTTGACAGCGTTACCCGCCACAGTTGATTTTCACCCTTGTTCATTTCAAACCCTGCCTGTAATGATCGTCCATGTGCTTGTTTCACGTGCACTGCTCCCCCTTGTGGTGACAATCATCATTGACTTGTGTTTGTGTGCCTGTGTCCACACAGCGAGTACTACCATTATCGCCAGTCCTGGATTCCTCTGCGTTGGCTGCCATCCGAAGCCGTCTTTGATGACGATTTCTCCACCAAGACGGACGTGTGGTCGTTCGCGGTGCTCATGTGGGAGGTCTTCAGCTTTGGGGAGCTGCCGTACGCTGATCTGTCTGATGATAAAGTCCTAGAAGGTGTGGGATAGTCTCATGAAAAAGTGAGATGGGTTGCATATTGGCTCATGGTTATGTTTTGTTCCTGACTGTCTGTGTGTGTGTGTGTGTAGCTCTGCAGGAAGGCAAGCTGAAGCTGTCTCCTCCTCAGGGGTGTCCATCTCGCGTGTTCAAGCTGATGGTGCGCTGTTGGGCCGCCAGTCCCAAAGACAGACTGTCTTTCAGCGACATCACCTGCGCCCTCAGTGACCTGCCCTCCGAAAGCAAAGTCTGAGAGGACTGGGTCATCCGTCAAGCCATGATGTAAAAACCCTCCACCACAAAAATTCTGATTCAAGTGTCGAGAAAAAAGACTTGTTTTTATTATCAACCATCTCTTCCTTTTTTATATATATATATACTGTATATGTTTTATAAAATGTTTTAGAAGGTTCCTCCAACATTTGGTTTTTAATGGGGTTTGTCTATCACTTCTCAGTTTGAGTTTGCCCACTCAAAATGAAGAAATGTAGTAAATGGTGCGTTTGTAATACCAAACCATGCACTGACCAATTTTATATTTTAGAAGGATTGTCTCGGGAGCCTCTTAATTTATTTAAAAGGTCCTGTTTGTTCAATGTACAGAAAGGTACTGTTTATATGACTTTTTTTAATGATGTTTATGAGTTAAGCCTTTTTTTAATAAATAATTCAGAAGTACTCATAGAAACAACTGTTGAGAAACCATGTTTATAAAATGACATGGTCATCGAGTTCAAATTTCAAGTGCCTGTAAAATGAAGGATGTCTTGATTTTAGTATGCTGTATGTTACGACTTGGAAATGCCTTGAATGTTTTGTTTTTTATATATATACATTTATAGTGTTTTATTGCTTAGTAAGAGTCCAGTGTGTTATCTTTTTAATTGCTTCCCACACGTTACATATCGGTTTTTATAAAAGTCCAGAGGTATTCTTGACTCTGAGGAAAAAAGTGAACAAAAACTTCTGTCGCATACTCTGCTGTTGCAATAAAGCCTCACTTTTAACAAAGCTTGTTTGATTTCATGTGATGTAATTATTATTTTTTTTTTTACCAAATGTAACAATGAAAATTTTAAAGGGACCTTTTACAGACTCTTGATATTGGTTTTGGGTTCTACTTGAGTACATTTCATGCTTCAATGTTCAAAAACACCTTATTTTCCTCAGATTCTCCATTGTTGCGGCTCCTCTCTTCCCAGTCTGTCAGTAACGCTGTTTACTTCCTGTCTCTGTGAAGCCCCTCCTCCTGAAAAGCACACTGTGCTCTGATTGGTCGGCTGGAGCAGTGTGTTTGGGGAATGTCCCGTCGTTTACCATAACCACCAGTTTAAAAAAAAAAGCTAAACTATGGCTGCGTCTGAAATCACATACTCTCTTGAGTTGGTACTTATTTTGAATAAGTAATTACTTCACGACTGCTAAAAAAGTATGTACTATGTAGTATGAGTGTGTATGAATGTAATCTGTATGTACTACATTCACCATGTTGTCATTATCATGTGACCTACCAGCATGAGTTGCGTTGCTTCACTGTCATTCATAAATCCTCTCTCCTATGGCCTCATGCTTATTTTGCTTATGCTTTGGGCTTTATGGGATTATTTAAATGAGGAATATTGTGACGTGTTCGTTCCCGGAAGAAACTCAAGACTACAATGGAGGCGTTTCAGGGAGTTCAGAAACACTGACACTGATATAGAGAAGAACTGCCTTTGCAGAGCTTTTTCATGCTCTAACAGCAACATTACACACTAAAGAAAGATGAAGATGGAAAACACATATAGGTGCTCTTTAAAACCTGTTAACTGGCTAACAGTAAGTTATCTTATTATATGCAAGTTGCTTGTCAGTTCTCCGTAAACTCAGGGTCACTACCATGGCTTTACACAGACAGGACAGTAGTGGACTTCTGTGAGACTGACTCCCTCTGATGGCTGTAGAGTATGGCGGGCCGGAAGGTTCAAAAATAGGACTAATGATTTGTCGTAGGAAGTCACTACACTATAGCTACTAGCTACTGACGTTACCACTGATAGGCCAGCGGTGGATCTGTTTACGTGCTCTCCTCACACAGCGAGCGACCCATTCTCCTCAGCGAGCGACTCACTCTCCTCACACAGCGGGCGACTCACTTTCCTCACGCAGCGGGCGACTCACTCTCCTCACACAGCGGGCGACTCACTTTCCTCACACAACGGGCGACTCACTTTCCTCACACAGCGAGCGACTCCCTTTCCTCACACAGCGAGCGACTCACTCTCCTCACACAGCGAGCGACTCACTCTCCTCACACAGCGAGCGACCCATTCTCCTCAGCGAGCGACTCACTCTCCTCACACAGCGAGCGACTCACTTCACTTTTTTTATATTACAGAATCTGAATTAAAATGTGTTTAATTTAAGCCTAGATTTCAAAATGTAATGTCATAATATATCTTGTTTTTGCCTTTCGCACGGACGATCACGGTATCATGTAGGCTGGTCCCTGGAGCGTATCACACACCGGTGTTAATGTATAGCCTACATTTTCATATTGCCTATTCCGCATCTCAAAGCTTGCCACAAAGAACCGGCCAAAGTAAGGATTATGCATTAAACATTTGAATTGTTTATTAATAAACTAGTGTTTTCTGTCAGTTTTTGGTTCATTTATAAGACGCGCTCTAGTTCACACGGCGGCGCCTCCGCCTAATTATATTGACTATATTTGCTTCTTTATTAATCCAGCAAATTTGTTGATGAAACATTGATTAAAATGAAGATACAATTTATACAAAACGAAATTCACTTAAAGCAAAACTTAATAAGTGGTAAAAAAAATTGTGTCTGACCCATTCCAAATGTTTTCCGATATATTGGGCATCTTGATCCCATCTACTTATCTCATGCGGTTCCCTTTTCATATAACCAACATAGATGAAATAAAAAAAAATAACATTATATTATTTAAACATATGCTATATGAAACGTATATTTAAGTTTTTTAACTTATATTTAAGCGTCACACATATACAGACTCCATGTAGGCCTTGTTGTTCTGTTTTCTTTCAGGATCAGAAATACGACAAATGAAAGCGTTTATCTGTAGCTATTTCCGACTGATGAGAACTATGCATACATTCATAAATCAAACAATTTTGTATTTTATTATGAGATATTTTATTCTAATGTGATCAGTGACTCAAGCACTGATGGACCAAAGAGCGCGCATTTCGACATTTGCAGTAAAAACTTAAAATATAAATTCTCAGAAAATGCATTTAATATGTTGAAACGTCTGTTTATATAGGCTAGGCCTACTCCATTAATAAAGGAGTCCAGACACTGGAAAAATATCAGTTCACGTGCGTTTTATATTTAATATGAGGGAAATAGACATGCATGCATGCGTGACACAAAAAATCTTGATCTTTTAGGTAGCAAAATATTTTTTAGAAAATTCTACTAGACTAACGTCACTCGTGAAATTTCACACATCCACCATCTCTTGAGTTTTATTCAAAATCTTGAACTTTTAGGTAGCAAAATATTTTTTAGTAGGCTAATTCTGTTAAAAGGTTAATTTATTGAAGGTAAATTGGAGCAGCCACACTGAGCTGTGCGTAACGCCCACATACGTGAAGTGAACGAGACAGAGGCAATTATTAAATAACGACTTTAAACTGGTTAAAAATAAATGTACATTTACAACACAAAAAATAAACACACTGAAGTATTTAGTTATTGCACCACCACAGTATTTGAAAAGGGTATGATTTTATTATAATATTAGGCCAATGTAGCCTACATGACTCTGTGTAAGGAAAGTGGAGGAAAGTGAGTCGCTCGCTGTGTGAGGAGAGTGAGTCGCTCGCTGTGTGAGGAGAATGGGTCGCTCGCTGTGTGAGGAGAATGGGTCGCTCGCTGTGTGAGGAAAGTGAGTCGCCCGCTGTGTGAGGAGAGTGAGTCGCTCGCTGTGTGAGGAAAGTGAGTCGCCCGCTGTGTGAGGAGAGTGAGTCGCTCGCTGCGTGAGGAAAGTGAGTCGCCCGCTGTGTGAGGAGAGTGAGTCGCTCGCTGAGGAGAATGGGTCGCTCGCTGTGTGAGGAGAGCACGTAAACAGATCCACCGCTGGCCTATCAGTGGTAACGTCAGTAGCTAGTAGCTATAGTGTAGTGACTTCCTACGACAAATCATTAGTCCTATTTTTGGACCTTCCGGCCCGCCATAGTAGAGTTTCTCATTCTCTGAAGGAAATACATTTGTTCATGAGCCGTTTCACTCAGATATACAGCAAATCCAGTATACATTGAAAATCCAGCTTTTAATGTTGTTTATGTGTCTATGTGGTGTTTTTAATATGCATTAAGACAAACCATGTGTAAGTTCATAAGTCGACAGCATTGCTGAGTATTTTCTCCTTAAAACTGCAGTGAACCAAAGACAGTCTCAAAAACACGGTGTGAAATCGCTGGTGTTTCTGACGTCACAAACGACCTTGTAACCAATCAGATCAACGTGTGATCTCAACCAGTGGATCTCTGAGTGAGTGAGTGGAGGCGGGGCTCATTTGCATATTCATAGAACCGTGTATACTATATGAGACAAGGGTGTAGAGTTACATTCAAGATATTTAAAGGTATTAAGAAATTTCAAGGAAAAACACCTATAAATCTGTAATTTTGGAGATCAAACATGAGTTTTAAAAAATACAATTATTGACTACAGGGGGACTTTAAGAGTCATCTTCTCATGCTGGACCAGCATATATGCCTTGATTGAACCCTTCAAAACCAGGGTTTTCGGCAGTGCATAGTGAGTATTGTGTTCACTGCCATGTCAGCTCCTGCTGGTAGATGCTATAACTACACCCTCATCAGGCTGCACTTTTATTCTCTCTTCACAGCCATGCAAAATTAGCTGTGTATTCTGACAAAATAATACAACTGTTTGCAAAATATTGCTCAAAATTAATTATAATAGTAGATGTTTTACCATTGTTTTTTTATTATTATTATTATTTTGTAATAAGGCAGAAAAAGTAAATGGCTATACTACCATCGACTGTTTGATTACCAACATTCTTCAAAGTATCTTCTTTTGTGTTCAACAGAAGAAAGAAACTCATACAGGTTTAGAACGACTTGAGGGTGAGTAAATGATGACAAAATATCATTTTTTTGTGTGTGAACTATTACTTTAAGCGTGCTATTCCTAAATCATGATCTTTTTTTTTCTACTAAAATTGTTGCACCCTTCTCAAACTCATGACGGCTCCCCCTGGCGGTGTGGGGGATGTTTTGTTCAGAATCTAGTCGATGTGTTTCCAACATACAATTTAAATGAAACATGATTCAGAAATTTAGACTTAGTTAATCTTACATTTTTGTGCTATATCGAGCATTATCATTTTTTTTGCAGTACTGTTTTAAAGCCGTTAGGTGGTGATGTAGATCAAATGTGAACAAGCATTATTATAGTGTGCTTCTTATTTTAAGAGACAGAACATTTCAACAGTTCATGCCCTTTTCTCCCACACACTGTAGTCTCAAATTATTTGGCAATATTGGGCTTGCCATGAAAAAGCATCTTCAAGTGATATTATAAAACGAATTATTTATAGTAAATACGCGTTTAGCACTTAAAATAGCTGCATTGATCATTTTAAGACAGAAGCACTGGTCGCTATCATTATCCTCCCCCTCCGTGTGTGTGTGTGTGTGTGTGTTTCTATCAGGGTGGATCAATGCAGGAGCCTGAGCTCCACACACACACACACACGCGCGCGCGCACAAACACTCGTCCTGTCCGCGCATCCGCAGCGTCGCGCTCGCTCTGTCTCTCTCTCTCGCCCGCGGCTGACGCGCTGACGCGGGCCGCTCCTGCTGGATATGTGCATATTATAGTCGTAGGTTGAAGGCCAGGAGACATGCCGGTGTGAAGCGGGCTCAGATATCTGTATCTTCCGCGTTATCTTCGCTCAGCGCGGGTCCGAGCGCCGGTGCGGAGCGCGCGGCCTGTAAACACAAGATGTCGACCAGAACGCCATTGCCCACCGTCAACGAGCGCGACGCCGAGAATGTAAGTCAATGATACAACATATCAGTCTGCATGAATATTCATGATTACAATGCATCTGTGCTCGATTGCGTCCTTGTCTTTTAGCTGACGCGTACACAAGCTTTTAATGCTTTAATAAGCTGGATTGGTTGAATATGCTGGTTTGCCTTCTGAATGTTTGATAGTCATATCTAGTGTTAATTTTAAGCCATTAATAGAGCTAACGTTAGATCTGCTTTGTGGCTCTACATAATGGCCAGAGACGTTCAGGTGTATATGATGCCTCCCTGTCCTATGTGAAGCAATCAGCACACTGATGATCCTCATTATGATCATCACATGTTATCCCATCATCTGTCCCACCTCATGCTTCAACGTCCCGGCACCAATTTTAACACCGTTTACTACATTGTAATTAATATGTAATAAGCTTGGTAGGCCTACTTTACAGTTCACTTAATGAGGGTTTTCAGGATGAACAGTTATGCTACATAGAGAGTTTAATGGCAGCAAAAGAGATGTAGGGAAAAACAATACTGGAATAAAATAGTTATTTTGCACAATTTTCTTCATTTAAAAAAATGATAAAATATTGTTTATTATCCACTGACAAAGCTGTTGGTAGATTTTCAAACTGACACAAAGGGTAGTGAACAGATGAAGAAAAATGTTACCCGAAAATGACAATTTACTTGACTTTGTTTCTAGCGATTTGTATTTTAGCGTGAATTTGGGCCAATGAGATTTAACCGTGGGTGGGGCTACGCGACACCACTGTGCAGAACTGGATAACAATACCGTGTAGTATGTACTAGCCATATGTAGTATGTGTAGCATAACAAGTTGGATGTATAGTATTCATAAAAGAGTAGGCAAAAGTACCCGGGTGAACTACTAGGCTACATCGTCCATATTTCATTCCTACTACACACATCCATACTAGAACATACTTTTTTAATGGGCGTGAAGTTTTAAACAATTGTAGTAGGCTATCGAATACAGCAATTGTGTTTTTCTGTTGTTTTTTCTGCAAAACACAAAAGGATAATTCTTGACGCAACCTTTTTACACAATGACATTTATCGCACCGTCACGCTCCAAAAGGATCAAATAATCACCATAAAACTGTTATATCCCAGTCTTCAGAAACCATCCATTTTCCCCCACCAAATTTAAAGAAAATATTGCACTGCCACTTTGGTCTGAGCTCTTAAATCTTTTTAATTGGCCTGGCAGAAATATTGGTCTATAACGAAATGAATGTGATTTGAGAATATGAGGAAATGCAGTGTTTTTTTGTTGTTGTTTTTTGCATTTTGATGCTAGAAGCACAAAAGCTCTTCACTCCTAGAGGACTTTGGGGAAGGATGTTGAGTGAGTTGTTGGAGAAAGAGGCTGGTGTCTCATGTTCCTGTGGGCTTCCGGTCACCTCAGGCTATAGGCCTGCAGAGCTCCTGTACTGGTACTGTGAGGATCCTCCAGTGACGCGGGACGCTCGTCTGTGGCCTGTGGGAGAATCTTTACGGCCGGCTGATAATGGCCGCTCAGGGGCTGTTGACTCAATCATGTAATTAAGGGCTGTGATTAATGAAACGCTCCGAGGTCGTCTGGGTTTGTCATTAATGCTGAATCCGTCATCGCTGCCATCACCTCTGCACATCATCATGTTGTCACCCTGTTATCGCATATCAAGCTAATGTGTTTAAATGTAATAGTTGACATGTTTGATCCATTAGCCCCTTTCACACCTACAGTGTTTACTGGTAAATCACTGGTTAAATGCCATTTGCAGATCATGTGTGAACGGGCCCTTACCAAAAATACCAGTAAATCAGTTCTGCCAATTTTATGGCATGAGAAGTTGTAACATTACGAATAAAATTACCAGTATGAACAACGCATCACAGTTCTGAGAAAAAATACATTTTTAGACGTTACCTCAAACTCAAATGTCTCGCTTGTGTTTGGTAGAAGATTGAAGTGGTTCAGGTTTGTGACGGCACGAGGGCGAGTGAATGATGACTAACGCTTTCAGTGCATTATGGGTGTTGCAGACTGACGCTCTCATTTTACATGCAGTGAGATCATGATATATTCTGAAGCGGGATTATAAACCATAAGAAGAAGAGTCTCTCACCGGGCCTGAAGTCGCAGACGGGCTGGTGTGTGTCTGACAGGAATGAGTGTGTGTAAAGCGCTGTCCTGGCAGAGGTCAAAGGGGCTTTGGGTATCAGTGCACTTCTCTCTGTTATAATCAATGCAGCTGTCCAACTATAACACACTCTCTCGCAGCCACTGCCTTACTGTGTGTGTGTGTGTGTGTGTGTGTGTGTGCATCTGGAGAATGAACAGCAAGTGGGTGAAAACAGTAGTTGAAGAGAAGGACTGTCTGCAACGGTGTTATTTTGGTAATTGACTAGTCTAACTATTGCTTGAACAATTACTTGACTATTTGGTCGATTAATGCAACAATTCATAATCAACTTTTCAGCTTTTGCCTTGAGTTCTTGCTTAGTTGGGGACATTTAATATTCAGCAATATTATTGATCTCCTGCACTGACACCATTATATGATAACTGAACTGAGCTGGATGATCACATCACGGTTTTCTTGTATAAATGAACTAAATTAATAACTTTTTCCAAAAAAACTATCACTGAACTTACTTAAGCTGGACTGTGACGCTATTGTCTCGTGGAAACAAACTTTTTATGCATTATTTTCCTGTTATCTCTGTAAAACTGCTTTGAAATCATGACATTTTGAACACTTTATTAAATGTTGAAAGCATCTGTGTGAGTTTGAATATCATTGCGTGTGTTTTTTATAGCCGTACTTAAAGCAACTCACCTCAGATCTTCAAAATAAATAAAAGTGAACAAGAACGTTCAAATTGTCAACTCATTGTTAACAGACAAGTGTATTCTATGACAACGATTGTTTCAGTGACTCAGTTTGTATTTTTAACAATGTTTAAATGGTGTAATATTCAATATCTCTTCTGATTGGCTGTGATTTTTATAGTTTCCCATATTCCCATATCACAATATCGCAATACAAAAATGCAACAATATGTATCGTGGATATTTCACCCAATAGGAAAATGACTTTCGTGAAAAAATTTAAGTTTACAGAGTTTTAGTGTCAGTACTACATTAAACTACTATATATATATAATGTATAATAATGCAGTGGGGGAATATTCGTGGGCCTGATAATGCCAAATATTTGATGTTACCAGTAAACAGCGGCTTACATTATTTTAAATATATCTAGTCAGTGACAGAGTGAAAGCATATTCGTCTAAAATAATCCTGTATTTTCAGTCATGAATATTGTTATTCTGGTGTCCCTATTGTCCTGTGCTTTGGGTTTCGGCACCGAGTCCATGAAATACCAAATGTAGCATTTTAATCAACAGTACATTTTTTTTGTTAACCTTTTATCTTGTGTCTTGGAGTATCGCAATAATATGGTATCGTGAGTTTTGTGATATCGAGTCGTGACATGAGGGTGTCGTTACACCGCTAGACGGGTCGCGTCTGGTGTGGACACGGTGTTATCATGCATGCTAACTAATAATAAAGGCACAATCTTTATGAAACATCTTACCTTTTAATAACTTTATAGGTCAAGTTTTAATTAATTACATATTAAAACAAAAAAGTGTAATTCAGTTAAAAACAAGATTGTCCCTGTTATGTATACAGTGCTAGAGAGATTACTTACAAATGGTAGTTTATTACTGAATACAGATTACAGGATAAAAATTGTAGTAACATAATACATTACACATTTAGAGTCATAGGTATAATCTGATTACTTTTACCTCATTTATCCTAATTTTTACCTCCTAACTTTTTCACCAAATTGATTTGAATAGAATTTTTTTATTTTTTTATTGATAAAAATAAAATAAAAAAAGAAAGGCAACGTTTGTTGACATTTGTTGGTCTGATACCTTTTGGTTGTGAATTTGTTGCGTATTTTCAACACACTTGGGAAAGATAATAGTTCTTTAAATTGTGCAAGTGATGTCAGTCCTGATAATCTCCCTATCATCCTTTCATTGTTTGCTTAATAAGAACAAATCAGAAGCCAGTAGTGTGACCTTTGCTATCCTATATCTTAACTCACACTACTAGATTGAAGAGACAGTCGGGACTGGGAGCCTAAAGCCAGAAACACAAGTGAGGGAGGGCTTGGTCCCTGTTGACCCCGCTGGAACATTTGTGTGTTATTCTGATTGTTACAAACCTCAGTGCTCAAGCAGGGGAAGGAGTATTATCTTAATATCTTCTGTGTCATGGGGATGAGTTTAGCGATGAGAAGGCATTAGCGTGTTGTGCTTTAACATGCAGTAGCGATGGACCCGAGTACTTGAAAGTGACAAATGCGTGATTTGACCTTTTACTGAATTTGAAATTCAGCTGCTTTTGATGTGTCTTTTGTAGGGCTGCGACTTACTATTATTTTGAATGATTATATTTTTATGTGATTTTCACAAAAATGTCATGGCCCCCAGAATATTTTGTTATATGTTTACCTCAATATATGAAATGTGGGAATGTAGGTAAGTTTCATAAAAAAAAAAAAGCCAAATTTAAGAGAATAAAGAGAATAAAATAATAGTATAAAAGATAAGATAAGATTTTATAATAGTAAAAAGTATCAAATAGTACAATAGTATTAATAGTATAAAAATCTGAGAAAATTTAGTTTTTTGTCAATGTCTACTTCCGGATCGGATTCGGAACAATGATCAAAAAACTACCGTCGTTTCCTCTTCCTGCGCTCGCAAGTTCTGATTATTTAATATTAGGGCTGCACGATTAATCGCAATTAACATGAAATTGCCCTTAAACCAATTTGGATTATTGCGATTATGAAATCACAAAGGCTGCGATTATCTTTTATGCGCAGCTTGTCAGTGATGTACGGCTCAGTAAACGCTGCTCCATCTGAAAGCACTGTGAGTTTGAGTCTCTTATAACGTGCATTTGAAAAAGCAACACGTGTCAAACATCTTCCCAAACATGAGAAGCATTTATGAACTTCTTGTCCAACAAAAGACAACATTTAATAAATCAATTCGACATGTAGCGTCGTTGTGCTTCAGGCGACCCGAGTTCGAGTCCCGGCTCGTGGACCTTTCCCGATCCCGCCCCCCTCACTTCATGTCTAGCTATCCTAATAAAAGGCAAAAATGCCACAAAAAAAATAATTCAAATCATTTCAATCTTCTGTTTATTCAGCTACAGATAGTATGAGGTGCGTTATCGTACTTCTGTGGGGCGTAATAGCGCCTCCTACTGAATTACAGTGAAAACATGGGAAAACATGTCTCCAACACATTGTCTCGCACACATCATATTTAGGACAACTTGGGTCATGAACTTTAATTGCGGAAGCTTAATCTGTGTCCTCCACTCCACCTTATAGTACCACTAGGACTTTCTTAAGTGTACACGTACTGTAAAATAAAGTGTAACCCAATAATAATTCATTTTAATGTTGTAGCAGCTTTATCTTGTTAGCAAGATTCCCTTCTGAAGTCCAAAGTATACTTTGTTTTTTACGCGTACACTAGCAGTTATACAAATATATCCCTTCAAAGTATATGACATGTACGCATACCCAGGTGATCGACGCATGCGCATTACACCAAACCACTTCCAGTACTTTCACATAAAGTTGGTACTTTCTATAACCTCCTCCTACGAAATTCGCGTCAAGCGTCAAGAGTGACCATAGAAAAATGCCGCTATAGCTCCCCTTGTGGTCCCACTGAGAATGCAATTATGCATGAAATCAGGCGTGCATAGGTAGAAGTGTTTTACATCTGTGTAATTGCGTATAGTATGTTTCATTTTAAGATGGTAGAGTACTGAAGTGAAAGTGAGGCAGAGATTGAACAGTGCCATCATCATCATCAAATCTAATGTTAGTCAGATGGTTTTGGAGAGCGCTTGCATTGGAAGGCTTTCTCTTTTACAACAGTTGCGTAACAGAGGAAAGGCTGCGAGAGAAGGCAGTGCTTTTAAAGAAACGTGTGTGTGTGTGTGTGTGTGTGTGTGTGTGTGTGTGTGTGTGTGTGTGTGGAGAGGGGGGTTGTACAAACTGAGATTGTACCTTGTGGGAACGTTGTGTCCAGGCAGTGTGTTCATTGTCATGCTAAAACAGGAATGCCGATGCTGTGTCATGAAAGCCTTCAGTTTCATTTCTTCTCTCTTTTCTTCAGGATATATTTTTTAAACATCTGTGACTGTTAATCAAACTTCTTCCTAAACCAAGTGAGCTGCCTGGCTGCCTTCTAAGGGCTCTTCCACGCACTGTGGGTTTTTGAGTTCAACACCAGCTAGATGCAGCAGAATACAACCGAAGGCAGATGCTTTTTAAAAGTTGAACACAAGAGTCAAAGATGTCCGTCTGGAATATGGCATATCAATGGAAAATTAATAAAGATGGCAGAACTCTAGCTGAAATGTAACTGTAACTTACTGATCTGTTGCCCCTTCTCAAACCGGTCTTAGAACGGACAAACAGACCGAATCCTCAAACAAATACTGGGTAAATTATACATAGAAATTTAATTGGAGATATTTGTATCAGTGTTTATATTTCTAATCAACATTTTGGGTCATTGATGAACAAAAGTAAAGAAAAGGAAAATTTTAGTTAAAAAAAATGTGTTGATGGTTCAAGAAGAGTTGGAAGAGTCTAGCTATCAAGGCATGTAATAGCATACTGTATTTTCTTCATTTCAAAAAGTCTTTATGGAGATTGTTTTAAGGTAATAAGTTGTTGGGGAGACAATATAAGCATTGCCTTGTGGTAGAAAGGTAAAATGATCCGCTATTTTGAGAGAGCTTTGACACACAGTCATGAGGGTCATCTCATTTCCTGTTTTTTGCACCACATGATTTGAATTTGGACACGTAAATATTAATAAGCAGTTTTATTATTTTTTTTATATATTTTTTTCTAATTAAATTAGAGCTTACATGACTATGGGCCCTATCACACACCCGGAGCAACGCAGCGCCGGCGCGACACAAGTGTTTTCTGCTAGTTTCAGTTTTCATTTTCACGTCCTGTGCCACGCTGTTTAAATAGCAAATGCATAAGCAGTGTTGGCGCACGTTGTGGGCCCGGCTATAGGCGCACATTACTAATGCGCTCTTTAAATAAAATAAAAAATACTGCGCCATTGACTTCAGAGCAGGGTTCAGTTGGTCAACGGCTCAGTCTACTTCAGTTCCTCAGAATAGCAGCGCTCCAGCAATGCGCCTGAACACACACCTGGTTCTCAGACCAGCCGCCCATGGACACACAGATGCACTTTGTAAAAATGTCACAATATAAAGACTATACTAAAGCACATGTAAAGTACTTAATTATAATTTTAACCATCGTGTGTTGTTTGATATTATTAGAGATACACCGATTGCAATTATCTTGGCCGATTCCTATTTTTTTGTAAAGTGTGACCTGCCGATTCCCATTTTCTTTCGAAGAGCAACACTTGACAGCATACAAACAAAAATCTTATAAATGTCATAAATATCAATTAAAAAGACATAAGTAATAAAATAAGAACAAACAAGCAAATTTCAAACTACAGTGCAATAAATGCAATAGAATAAAGAGAGAAATGAAATAAACACGGCTTTAGGTTTTTCAGGTGGGAATAGAGTATATTCAGGTAAGAAATACTATAGAAATTAAAGTAATCAAATGTACAATAACACTGGATAGTCTTCATTGTAAAAATTAAATACAGATTAGTGTTTACAATTAAAGTTACAAAAGTTATTCATCCAAGAGCAGAGAGTGATTTTATTTGTCTTTTGTTCTTTTATGAACATGACAGACATCAGCAGGTTTATTACACTGCTGTCACTTTAAGAGTTTATGCACGGGTCCAGTACTAATTAGTAAACTAATTAGGTTCCAAAACTGACTGTGTCTAACTGAATACTCACCAAGACAGGCATTTTGACATCATTTTGTGTGTACTTGGCCGCTTAAGTGCAGTAAGCCACTCGTTTTGGTACTTGTGACTCACAAGCTGTTTGAGCGGTGCTTTCGGTGTGAGTGCGAAAGCTGCAGGAATTAGTAAAATTACACGCAACACAAGCACTGTTTAACCTGAGCGGATGAGTATAAAGTATCCTAGTGTGCATATACTAATGCATCAAGAGCAGGTTACAGAATGATTGAGTCGGGCCTGTATATTAGCCTCCTGAAAGTGCAAAATCTGCTCCTGGGCAGCGTTCAGTATCATGTGTTTGGATCATTCGATACCTCGCTGAGTCACCAGTTACACTGAATGCTGATTGTCAAGGCCTGCATTGGGCTTTCTGCCATTGGGCTCAAAACGCAAGATAATGTGGATCCTAGTTTCGTTTCTTGAGGCTTGAAGAGTGACTTATTCCATAAACCCCACGGTCTGAATGGTGCTGGTGTAAAAATAAGGTTTAGGAGTCAAATTTGGCTGCGGTGTTGAAGTTAGCTCAGGACAATCAGAGGGAGACGCCAGATTTGAAGTGTTAAAGATACTTTCTTGGTGTTGAAGTTTGCTCAGGGAGACGCCAGATCTCTGCTGCTGAAAGCTGTCATTGCCGTTATTTTGGTTTGTGTCGGAGCGGCCAGATCCTCCCCGGCATTAGCTTGTCTTTTTTAAAAGCTCTGCATGCGTGTTCTAATATCTTCCTTTTGAGAATAAATGGCTGCGTTTTGCAATGCTGACTTCTGATTGCATTGATGTCAAAAAATGATTTTTCATCCGAGACATCAATAAGACCTTTGCTTTTGTTGTGGCAAATGAAATTATATCACTGAATAAGAGGCAAACATTTCCAATGACATTAGAATTGCAAAGGGCCTGAAAATTTGTAAATTTTCAGAAATTTTCCAAATGTTTCCAAAAGTTTCCAAAAAATCCTGGAAAGTTTACAAAAAGTTGGGAAAGTTTCTTTGTTACTTTGCAACCCTACTTTACATTATGTTGAAACCTCTCTTGAAAATTACATAAAAGTTACCTCGGTTATATGGTTTCAAAAGTTATTTATGAAACCCACATGCAAACAAAGAGTAAATTTTTTTAAGAACTTGACACACTAGATATTTCTTTCTTTTTTAATATATTTTTTTCAAAGTTATACTGTATTGACAGCTTTTGTGGAATAATATCATACCAAAAAGACAATTATTTTGACTTTGTGCATGTTCATCTGCCTAGAAAAAATGTCCCTGCTAAAAGATGATTTGGACAACTTTACAGCTCAAACAACAAATGCTTTTTGCTGAATAAATTAGTCAAATTTTTACGAAATTCTATGTTTCACATATATGCTTTTAAACCATCCCGTAGACCATCATTACTGTAAACTGGGATGAGTGGAAACTAACATTATGCCACAAATGCTGTTGATAAAGCTTCAAAGCCATTAAACACGGCATATATTGACCAGGGTAAATAGATGAGACGTTTATTGGGTTTCCTTAAAGTCGCTGTGTGTCTCGAGGAACAATAGAGGAGACAGTGAAAGTAAGGCCGCGAGGGAAGGACTTTTCTCTAGTGTTAGAGTTTTATTGTATTATAAGACACAGGTCATCCTCAGTTCACCAAAGTCACAGGATGTTACTGTACTAGTGACTCAGCAATTATTCACAACAGGCTCTTCCAGTCACTGATTTCTGGACATTCTTCAGTTCAGTCAGTTTGTCTTGACAGTCCTAACATTGTGTTTCTGGTCAGGGTAACACTTTTAGTAGTTTGTGTTAGGGATGGGTTCGTAAAATTCCCCTTACCTATTTTGCTAAATGCGTGTTATAGATCTTATTGTAAATGATTCATCCATATTTTTGATCTTGCAATGTTTTATATAAACATCATGGAAATAATCAAACTGGACCTTCCAGTGAAAACGACAGACTTCTTCCAGGTCACGCATGCAGGACATGTGTAATCCAAGCGGCAACCTTTAGGTCTCTCTCTATAGTCCAACACTGAAGTGACTGAAACTGCAGTTCATCGACTGGCCACTAGAGACCGGCTGCAGAAGAGAGTCAGTCCCATAGACTCCCAAGTTAAAATCCCCAACTTTACAGCAGAAAAAAATATGTTTACAGCCTGGTACTAAAAGTGGTTTTGGTCTTTATAGCTAATGTTGCCCTTCATGACGACTGTGAGGGGGGTGAATTATTTTATAACCCATCCGTTTCAATTATATTAAGCCTTAAAGTTCTGCATAATTAGGGGCGTGGCCACTTGAGTGACAGGGTGATTTCCGCTAATGTCACTACTAGCCGTTTGTCTGCTGTGTGTGTGTTAGCGTCACGTCACCTCAGCTAATCCGCCTCGCTGCATTTCTGTTATCCGGGAGTGACGCGCTGCCAAGATGGCGTCGACCGGCTCCGCCCACTTTGGGCTTCAAGAATGCTCTTCAGAAACACTACGTCCATATTTTTTTACAGTCTACGGTTTAAACCAAGCGTATGTTCATCTGCCTGCACTTTTGAGGGCCACGCCCACATCTCAACATCCCATCAATACATATAACTTAATCCCGCCCTAATGGAGTCTACTGTTGCTAAATTGCGAGATTTGCTGTCTATTAAAAAGATAACCGAGAGAACTCAATTCAGTAATCGATAGTTTTTTATTTAAAAAATTGTTTGTAGATTTTTTACTTGCATTAGTTAGCCTAATATTAGTTTTTGCTGTGGTATCGAAATTGGTATTGTGAAATTCGACTGGCATCAAAAATATTTAAGGGATGAATTATGAGATACAACTTCTCTGTTTCAGCATATTAACAGCATATTTTAAAGTCAAATTTTTATATATTGCGCTTTTCACAATGCACTGAAAAGTGCTTTGCAAAAAGCAGCTTTACAGGAAAAACAGGATGTTAATGTTCATCTTAATATCTTCATGCCTTAAAGTTACATACATTTAGCTTTGAGAGTGGGACAATAATATAGTTTACATTTTAAAGTACTCTATTTCATGTGGTCTTTGTTAAAGTTCCTCAACCGGTTTAAACTTTTAAACTTAGATTTTGATGACTATCAGGTCAGGATATAATACAATATGTATCAAATATGAACTCATTGTAGGTTTTAAACAGCGATAGTGTGGAAGTAGTGGTTTCTGGGGCTTTGAAGGACTAGCATGTGTCTAGATTGAGCAGAAATAAAGTAAAGACCATTGAGGAGTTTAGACATACACAATAATTCCAATAGTAAAGATTCAACGTAAACTAATGCACTGTACAATATTTACCGTACAGTGATGATGTAATGTCTTGTTTGTCAGTTACAGTATATCATTGTAGTGAGCTGCATGGTCTGAAGAGTCATTTGATATTGTGTTTTGTAAAAATAACCATTGAAATATCTTGAACTGTCTTATTTATTTTTAAACGATGTCCATCTGACTGTACATTATCTCTTAGTTAACATGTTCACAATGGGTTTTGTTCCTCAATGAAATGCATCTATGTTCAGAGGAGTTTTTCACTACAGCATGTGAATGACTGGATTGCACTTCGCTTTTATTCAGGCCTGCAGGCTTTTCAGAGGAGGAAGGAGAGAGGTTTTGTGCCCTTGCTTCTGGTTTTAATGTGAGCAGGTCTTGATTTTCCTTAATTCTTATTTTATTGATTGTTTTATTGGATATGGGAAGTCATTTTCTACAAGGCTTTTCCATTGCTATGCAGCTTAACCAATCATATAGTTTCATGACGTTTAAACAGAGGGCTTTTATGATGGCTGAATCCGATCAGATTTCCTCTGGTAGACACAGTCTCAGGTAATGAAGCTTCACTTGTATGGACCCAGCGCTGCGCTGTAATGGGTTCTGGTGTAAGTGCTCTCTGTGGTTTGGGATGAAGGTCTCTGCTCATTTTCCACTTTATCCAGGAGCTTCTTTATATTTCTGATATAGATCTCTGCTGTGGTCTAGCTGAAGTTAACTAGCTCCGGCGCTTTGTTGATGTTACTGTTTGACTGAGCTCAAAGAGTCAATAACAGAACCAGGGAATTAACAGCATGAAAGTAGCTGTGAAACAGAAGTTGTGATAGTCTTTTCTTCCATATTATGACGTATATCTGAGTGAAACACCTTATCAAATAAGAACAGATGTGGGCGGGGCTTGATTTTGTCTCTGGGGAATTGATTGGATGGTTGTGGTTTGCTATTGGTGGATCTCATGTGATTGACAGGTTGCCCCGCCCTCATCATCAGAGAAGAGAAGAGATGAGCTGTTAATTGTGATTTCATGGTGACTTTAAGAAGTCCTTATAGTGACACTTATTTAAAGGAAAACTCCACTTTGTTTGGAAACAGGCTCATTTTCCAACTCCCCTAGAGTTAAATAGTCGTGTTTTACCGTTTTTGAATCCATTCAGCCGATCTCCGGGTCTGGCGGTAGCACTTTTAGCATAGCTTAGCATTAGAGATGTTCCGATACCCTTTTTTCCTTCCCGATACCTGGACTCAGGCTGTCGGTCGATACCGAGTACTGATCCGATACCTGGGTGTGTATCTATACAGCTGCAATTCATACTATCCCTGTATGAATTGATAGAATTATTTTATGGTGTGCTTCAGACTTATCCCTTAATTAAACATGAACAAATACATACAGTGAACTAGAATATTTTTATTATCTGACATATATTTCACAGCAATATATTATTTATTTTTCTTAAAGTGAAAAAGAACTTCAAATGCAGCCACACATCTAATACTGTAAACTGAAAAAGGTATTTTAGTTTTACAATATAACTGTAAAAAAAAAGTGCAACAAATAAATCTAGGAATCTAAAAAATGATATATGAATAATATAAGAAAAGAATCTCTTTATAACCTAAAGTCCAGAAACAATTTTGTTAAATAAACGGCATTTCAGTTTTGACAGCGGCTGGTCATCCAGAACAATAAACTCGATAATTTTGTCGGTTATATTTATTGCTCGTTGGCTGTCTTTTGAAAACTTTTCTCTTTGTTTGAATGAAGCTTCAGAGAGACTAGCACGGCTCATTCTTCTCTGCCCTTGCCTGTGTGTAACCCTCGTATTCTGCGGGGTGACACGTCTTCAAATGCTATAAGTTAACTTACTTGTGTTGAAATTGCTAATACTTGTTCCACCCCTCGAAATTGCAGTATGGCATATGAGACATGTCGCCGTTTTACTAGCTGGTTGGTCCAGTCTGAAATACTGCCAAACACAAACAGCGGACGGACTGCTAGCGCGCGCGTTTTCTTCTTCTGTTAACTTCCTGTGTTGCCACAAGCAACCACTGTTTAGATCAGCGAAGAAGAAAACGCGCGCGCTAGCAGTCCGTCCGCTGTTTGTGTAAGCAAAGCTAGCGTGCATACCTAGGTATTGTTTAAGAAAATGGTATCGGATTGGTACATGAGTAGAAGTTGGCATTTCCGATACTAGTATCGGAATCGAAACAACTCTACTTAGCATAGATCATTGAATCTGATTAGACCGGTAGCATCTCTCTCAAAAAATTACCAAAGAGTTTTGATATTTTTCCTATTTAAAACTTGACTCTTCTGTAGTTGCGTCGTGAACTAAGACCGACAGAAAATGAAAAGTTGTGATTTTCTAGGCCGACATGGCTAGGAACTATGGCTGCACGATTAATCGCAATTTACATGTAATCGCACTTAAATCGACCTGGCTTATCGCAATTTTGAAATCGCAAAGGCTGCGATTACCTTTTATGCACAGCTCGTCATTGATATACGGCTCTGTAAACGCTGCTCACTCTGAAAGCACTGTGAGTTTGAGTCTCTTATAACGTGCATTTGAAAAAGCAACATGGGTCAAACATCTTTCCAAACATGAGAAGCATTTATGAAGCTCTTGTCCAACAAAAGACAACATTTAATAACATGCATTTACTCTAAACTCACTTCATAACGACAGATGAGCATAATTTGTGAGATGATGTGGCTTCTTACACAGAATAAGGCAGTTGTGTATTTAAAAGTCATTTTTAATCAATCGAAGCATTTCAATCTTCTGTTTATTCAGCTACAGCGATAGGGATTTCCTGGAATGATGCGTGTTATTGTACTTCTGCGGCGGGGCATATTCATCGTGTCTGCGTGAGAGCGCCCTCTGGTGTTCAGATGGAGCAGCGTTTACTACCGGCCAAGCCGCACTGCACTGAAAGGCTGCGCACAAAATATCGCAGCCTTTGCCAAATCGCGTGCTGTTTTATTGCGATTAATCGTGCAGCCCTACTAGGAACTATACTCTCATTCCTGCGTAATAATCAAGGAACTTTCCTGCAGTACCATGGTTGCAGAGGCGCTTTGATATTATGCAGCGCCTGAAACTTGAGAGAGATGCTAACGGTCTAATCAGATTCAATTATCTATGCTAAGCTATGCTAAAAGTGCTACCGCCAGACCCGGAGATCGGCTGAATAGATTCAAAAACGGTAAAACTCAACTAGGGCTACATGATCAATCGCAATAAAACCGCACACGATTTGGCAAAGGCTGCGATATTTAATGCCCAGCTGACCGGTAGTAAACGCTGCTCCATCTGAACACCAGAGGGCGCTCACGCAGACACGATAAATATGCCCCGCCGCAGAAGTACAATAACGGGCATCATTTCAGGAAATCGCTGTAGCTGAATAAACCGAAGATTGAAAAGCTTTGATTGATTAAACATGACTAATAAACACATGACTGCCTTATTCTGTGTAAGAAGCACATCATCTCACAGAAGGATAAGCTCATCTGTCGTTATGAAGTGAGTTTGGAGTAAATGCATGTTATTAAATGTTGTCTTTTGTTAGACAAGAGGTTCATAAACGCTTCTCATGTTTGGGAAGATGTTTGACGCTTGTTTCTTTTTCAAATGTACATTATAAGAGATTCCAACTCACAGTGCTTTCAGATGGAGCAGCGTTTACTGAGCCGTGCTTCACTGACAAGCTGCGCATAAAAGGTAATCGCGGCCTTTGTGATTTCAAAATCGCGATAAGCCATCTCGATTTAAGTGCGATTACATGTAATTTGCAATTAATCGTGCAGCCCTGAACTGTTTAACTCTAGGGGAGTTGGAAAATAAGCCTATTCCAGAAAAAGTGGAGTGTTCCTTTAAGTTCTTGCCATTCAGATGTGTTCATAGGATTAATTGTTTGTGTGTGTGTGTGTGTGTGTGTGTGTGTGTGTGTGTGTGTGTGTGTGTGTTCGTGTTCAAAAACAGCTGGCCGGAGTGTCACGAAATGAAGAATTCAGGAGTCTCGATTGATACACTTTTAAAAGTGAAACAATATTTGACTCGATGTGTTATCTTTAAAAACTGCTCATGGCGTGAGACGCTGAAAAGAAATGTTGATGGAATAACATCTCTCTGAATGTGTACAGATACCTACAAATTAAGTGTTTTAATTGTGTTTTCTTTTTTTGTAGTATGTTTTTTAAAGGTGGTGAGTGTGACGTAATGCTTTAAGAGTGGAAGATGCAGCTTTTAAAGCCTTGTTCATCTAGCACAGCTCACCGTGGTACTATTGTCCCAAACAATCAGTGTTGGTGAAAGCTACTTTTAAAAGTAATGCATCACAATATTGTGACACTCCCTAAAATGTATATATATTGCGCTTTTCACAATGCACTTTTCAAAGCAGCCTTACAAAAAAAACAGGATGTTAATGTTAATCTTAATATCTTCATGCCTTAAAGTTACATTTAGCTTTGAGAGTGGGACAATAATATAGTTTACATTTTAAAGTACTCTATTTCATGTGGTCTTTGTTAAAGTTCCTCAGCCGGTTTAAACTTCCCATTATTTGGCTATTTTAGATTTTGATGACTTTCAGGTCAGGATATGATAAAATATGTAGCAAATAGGAACTCATTGTAGGTTTCATACGGCGATAATGTGGAAGTAGTGGTTTCTAGTAATGTGTCACACAATATTGCGACACTCCCTAAAAAGTAAATAATGGTGTTACTTAGTTACTTTTTATGGAAAGTAATGTGTTATGATACTTTTGCTTTATTTTTTCTCATCTGGGCAGGGCTTGCTTGTTGGTTTTTTAATAAAAATAGTGTTCTATTTTTGACAAATGTAAAAGGCATTTGAAATGCTCAGGCTGAATGCAGATACACTCCCGTACAGTAGAGGGCGCCGCTCAGACAAACCAGGAGAAGAAAGACTTAAAAAACACAAAATAATAAATGAATAAATAAAAGAACATTAGTGTGATGTTTATCTAAAGTAATTTTTGATTATTAGTATGGTTGAATTGTATCATCGAAGGTCAGCAGCAAAGACATTGGTTAATAAAGTAAGATTAAATACATAAAGTATTTAACATTTAGTTATTGCAGGATTGCATAATTGTTCTTGAAAATGCTTACAACTGGTAAACTTGAAAAAAAAGTAATAATCTGATGACATAACCCGTGTTACTTGTGTTACCCCAACACTGGAAACAATTGGGGAAGATTGGAGAAAAATCCTCAAAACAAAGTAGTTTAGGATAAACGTCAGATCATAACGTTAAACTTGTCAAACATTTCTTGGAAAGATTTAAATATGGTTTTAGAAGTACGTGGAAACTTATGAGGATTAATGCGTATTTCATGTATTTTATTGAAAAAATATAAAAGAAATGACTAAATTAAAGCTATTATACAAATAAATAATACATATATTAGGAATAAAGATAATTTATTATGTAAAGATACTTAACTTTGAAATTGCAATATATAGTACAGTTATACAATAATATAACAATAATTTTACTGGGAAAAAAACCCATAAATGGATTCTTTGTTAGCCATACTTTCATGTATGACTTCTACTCAGTTATTTTGTTTATTTTCATTCATAAACTCAAAACCAAAGCAAACAAAAAATAAAACAAATGTCTGTATAATCAACTAAATAAATTAACAAAACAACCCATAGTGACCAAAAAGAAGTGGACAGGAGCCATTGCTTAGTATCACACCTTCTCACAATTTGAAAATGGATGTTCATTCAGTCTCTCAGTAACTTATTTATTATTAATTTATCCTCCTGATAAGCATCACACAAAACCAGAATATGGCCATTCAACAATATCTTATCAACAGTTCCGCAACAAATTATTCATTCAACAAAATTCAAAGAATATAACCTTCCTTTAGGGAGGCTCCTCTTTTCTTCCTCGATTCACATCGTCATCAGTGTTGTAACAGACAATAGCACACCTGTATATTGAATACAAAAATAATATTTACATTTACGTTTGATTCACTAACCGTGTGTAAATATTTATTGGTGAAAAAACGGTAAAATCTGCATTTTCATTGCATTGTTGAAAGTGCATGGTTCGCTAACGTTACAAAAAATGGCTTGCACACGAAATGCAGCCTAGTGAAGTCAAATTTATTTTCTTTCTTTTCACTTTTTTTTCAACTTTGAATTGAACACCCTGTCCTCTCCTCTTCCAGCACACGTCTGTCGATGGCTATGTGGACACACCCGCCCCCCCCACCAAATCAGCGAGTCGCCAGAGTCTCCCGCGCTGCAGGAACTCGGTGGCGTCCATCACGGACGAGCAGCCGCACGTCGGGAACTACAGACTGCTCAAAACCATCGGCAAAGGGAACTTTGCTAAAGTCAAACTAGCCCGCCATGTTTTAACAGGAAGAGAGGTGAGCGGATACTTCTTTGTAGATGCATATTGTGCTTATTTTAGGTAATATGTAAGCTTAACTGAAACTAGTTTTGCATTCCCAGAGTTATGACTGTTGCCATGTATATTGGTGCACTTTCCATCTGATTCTGTACAGGATCGCCCACTTAAACTCAAATTATACTTCAGCCGCCCGTTCTGGGATGGTCCGTGTGACGTAATCTTCGTCATCCGGAGGGTCTGCGGATGTCCGCGTGTAGCCCAATTTCTGTGTCGCCGCGGACAGTGCACATACAACAGTGCATGTAGAAGGTCAAAATTAAAGCCCCACTGAAGTGCCTTGGATCGCGCAGCTTTGTTTGATTGGTTGACGTGATTTCCACAGAAACAGGAGCTGAGGCGGGACATATTGAGTGGCTCCCCTTTTCAAATAGCGTTTAGTTTCCCTCACAGACTGCGAGTCGTACTTGACGGCAGCGAATCCTAACGCTGATGATACGCTGGATTCAATAGTAGATGTGAATAAATCCTAGCTATTTCATTCTTAACCAACATACAGTTGGAGAACGTAATAAAACTTGGGCGTTTGAGCAGCCGTACACACACTCCAGCCCATATTGCTCTGTGACGTGTCAACGGTCACTTCGGCCAGGTGGTGTTTATAGGATGGGGCGGAGCTTCTTATTCTAGAGAGCATTTGATCGGACGGAAGATGTGATGAGAAGCTGTCGATGAAGTCCACGATGATGTCATAAAAATCCCTGATCCATTTTATATCTCCTAAATGCGTATGTTGTCATTGTTTTGACAATGGACTCAGCGCCGGGACTCAGCGCCGGACTGGACTCAGCGCCGGACTGGACTCAGCGCCGCCCGCGGACGACCGGCAGAGCATTGGGAAACAGTCACTGCACATGTGTCCGACCCGTCCTTCTACACTCACGGTTGAAGAAGCGCTTTCAGCAACGTTTAAAGCGCCAACCACAGTTTGGTTTTTACATGACAATTTTGTGGGGGTAAATCTGAATTAGATTGTGCACTTCTAATATACCAGTTATTTCACAAAAACAAACCAGTTGAACTCTTGACCCCCTGTGAACCTGCGCTCAGTTGTCCCTCGCCATGCTTTACTCAACACACCTCACTTCCAGGACCCACAGAGACTACACATGATGTCAGATATGGAGCCGTTCTGCTCTGATGCTCGGAGAGATGACAGACTTTAGATGTATAGGCTATATATAGGAATCTATTAATATAAACATTTCACAATAACACAGTGTTTGTCTTTCAGGTAGCAGTGAAGATCATTGATAAAACACAGCTGAACCCCACAAGTCTACAAAAGGTGAGACTTCAATGTTTGTTTGACTTCATTCTTCATGTTCTGACATGTTCTTTTGAGACTTTCATCCAGTTGATGAAAAAACGAATGGACGCCAAAGTAGCCTACACGGACCAAAAACTCACGCGCCTTCTAAGTCAGGCGACTGTAAATGCGCAAAAACTGTTTCCATTGCAGTTTTGCGAAATATTCCTTTTTCGAATTGCCTGAAAAACCACCTCATGCGAGCGTAAAAACTTTTTTGCGATAAATGGGAGTTTTTGCGAAATTGACGTGTTTCCATTGAGCGTATTTTTAATTCGCAATTTCAATTTGCGCAATTTAAAGGGTAATGGAAACGCGGCTACTGTGACTTATTGGATAACACTGGGAAAGCGTGCCCTTGGGGAAGGGAACGCTGCGGAAGCCACATCCTACCCAGGAGGGAGGCACTGGGACGGATACACATATGGACTAGCCAAGCAGGGTAGTACAACATATGGCAGTCTCTGGGGTGTCTCTCAGTCTCGGTAGCACATCGGGTCATGCTCTTGTTTTCCTAAGCCTGGTTCTGAACTGTGGAGAGCCACTGGGCACAGTCTCCAACAGTGTCGCCGAAAAAGGCAAACCTTGGGAGATAGGAGCATCGAGAAAGTGAACTTTGCCGATGTCTGCAAGATTTAGCCCTGGGACACTTCTGGACCACCAGTGTGGACATCGTCTGACCGAGGGCCAGCGCTGTGACTTAAACCACGGTTAGTCACTATGCACAGCTCAGCCCGACTCAGAACTACCCTCGTGCATTGCCTGTTTTGGCCTTACACAGACTTGTAGTGTGGCCATCACATGCAGGGAAGAGGTGGTCTGCCATTAGCAAAGCCACCCCACCACCAAGGGCAGTGAGAGAGGAAAAACTTTTTCTGCAGATTTTGGCATGTTTGGCTCTCCACATTGGCACCAATATGCTTCCATACTGCCAAAGTTTTCCACACCCATCCGGGCAGGCACGGGGCGGGGCAAGGCAATTACGCGTCACACTGCGCCCCCAGAGTAGCCTGGGAAAGTGTGGCTGTCAAGTCTGAATCTGATTCAGCATGAGCACACACACCATTACAGTGGGAACTCAGCATCACCATCACCGCATGAGTAGCGTGCGTACCCTACGGCGTACCCTGACGTGCACCAAATGTAACAACACGTCAATTCTACGCGGACGCAAGCGCTGTTTATTGGTCTGCTAGAACCCCTCCCTCGGGTTTCACATGCTCCCTCTGCATGTGTAATTGCGCGTTAACGCGGACAACGACGCAGAAGTATAAATGAAAACCAACGCGTAGTCTATTGCGTAGAGACACCGGCGTAGGTCCAACGCAGAAGTATAAATCAGCCTTAACAGCCCTCTCTCCGATGCAGCGATCGACATCTGATCCTCCCCTGGAGCCCCGAATGAAATACTTGGTCCCTCATGAGAAGGACCAGTAATTCCACCCGAAAGCTGCCAGGCATGCAAGACAGTGAACGTGGCCATCAACCTTGATGACTCACGGCACGCTGAGCGCTCAAGCCCTCCTGAGAAAGGCAAAACGAACAACGTGCCGACGTGGTCATGCTCTCATAGAAGAGCATAAACCACCCACGAACACAGTCTCAGCATGTTTGTGATGCGCTAGAGGAGTGAGGGGCCCGAGGAGGTGGACTCGTCGGGGAACGCTCACTGTAATCCTCAGATCACCAGTGCTATTAGCCAAAGTAGCCCTTTTCTGTTGGCCACCAGAAGAGGAACTAGATCGGGGTTGCCGTGTCAACCCGCGCTGTCAGCCAGCAGCTCGACGGCACGCTCAAGCCTTTACGAGAAAGGGGAGACGAACAACGTGTCAACGTGGTCATGCTCTCATGAGAGAACATGAACCGCCCACGAACGCAGTCTCAACGTGCTTAAGCCCAGGCATGTGAAACCGTGATCGTGGCCGTCAAATGAGGACAGGAAACGACCGCATCCAGAAACACACGGTTTGAATGACGTCTTGAAAAAGACGCAGTGTGAAACTGTGTATGCTCTTTCAGGAAACTGCTCTCTTTAGTGCTGAAACACCACAAACAGGACGATAGTGCAAGCCTGACGTGAGCGCTCACACTCTCATTGAAGGCGCAACATTCTGAGCTGTGAAAAAAGCTGTTTTGCTCTTTGTAAAATCGCGGCCAGCGCTGTCTGCGCTGTAACACCAACACCAGTTCGAAGAGGCGTTCTCCTGAAAAAGCAGACTTGTCTTTTGAAGTTAAAACACTCAGATAAGAAGATTGTAGAATAAGAACAGCATTCACCGTCTGGCTCCGAAGCGAAAGACAAGGATGCGAACGCACCTTCTGCTTATTATATGCTCGCGCCGCGATGCACAGCAGCTGGTGCAATTATCGCATGCCAATATGCATTGGTTCGTTTTATTTCACTCGAAAGTAGATCAAGCGATCCCCATTCGTCAGAATCACTTCTGGCTCACGTTGTAGTGATCTGACGAAGGGGAACTGCTACTATGTGACTAAATGTTGTGGAGGTTTAACTAACTGTTGTGCAAATGTAAATAGTGATGTGAGAAATGCACCAAAGCGACTGAGAAAAACTGAATTCGCCTGGGATGGAGAATTATAATTTAAATACAGGTGAGACGGTCCCCCGTGAACGTTTGTATGGTAATTATATTGATTATTTGGATATATCGGTTTGAAGTCACTAACTTCCTTCTGTGCGTTTTGTGTGCAATATGCATTTGACCAAAAATGATGGTACGCTTAAGCTGGATATGACATCACTGCTGAACAAATGCAGACCTGAGTGGATGCTTTACTGGACGGAGAATCTGGATCAGGGTTTATTATCAAAACCAGTCCTGGAGAGTCGAGCTTCAACACTAATCCTGGGCACTGCTAACATGTTTATCATGTCGTTCACTCGCTGACAGATTATAGACAGACAGACAGACAGGTGAATTGATGGACAGAGAGATAGATGGATAGATAGATAGATGATGGATGGATAGATAGATGATGGATGGATAGATAGATAGATAGATAGATAGATAGATAGATAGATAGATAGATGGATAGATGATGGATGGATAGATGGATAGATAGATGGATAGATGGATGGATGGATGATAGATGGATAGATAGATGGATGGATAGATAGATAGATAGATAGATAGATAGATAGATAGATAGATAGATAGATAGATGAATTAATGGACAGAGAGATAGATAGATAGATAGATAGATAGATAGATAGATAGATAGATAGATAGATAGATAGATGAATTGATGGACAGAGAGATAGATAGATAGATAGATAGATAGATAGATAGATAGATAGATAGATTGATAGATTGATAGATGAATTGATAGATAGATTGATAGATGAATTGATGGATAGATAGATAGATAGATAGATAGATAGATAGATAGATAGATAGATAGATAGATAGATAGATAGATAGATAGATAGATAGATAGATAGATAGATAGATAGATAGATAGATGGATGGATAGATAGATCCATCCATCTATGCGCTTCCGCGCTGATGGCTTACACCCAAGTAGAATCGGGGCAGATCTTCTGTCGGATAACATCTCTAAGATGTTAAACACCGTTTGACTAGTAACCAAAAATCCAAATCACAGTCTCTGCTGCACCAATTTAATTTATATTAATACTAGTGTAGAACATAGCATAGAAACTGTGTCTATTCCTCGTTTACTGAGATCAAATAATAAATCTACTGCGGGATCTAGAAAAAATCTAATTGTTATTAAAACAAAAAAACACGCTATTAGTGAACAAAAACAATTTCTAAAGCTAGGTCTTCTTAACATTAGATCGCTCACACCTAAGGCGGTTATTGTAAATGAAATGGTCACAGATAATAATTTCGATGTACTGTGCCTTACTGAAACCTGGCTTAAACCAAATGATTATTTCGGTCTAAATGAGTCTACTCCGCCAGGATACTGTTATAAGCATGAGCCCCGTCTAATCGGTCGTGGCGGCGGTGTTGCAACAATCTACAGGGATATCCTTAATGTTACTCAGAAAACTCGTCATAGGTTTAATTCGTTTGAAGTACTTGTGCTAAATGTTACGCTCTTAGATGTAAGAAAAAAATCCCTATTATCTCTAGCCTTGGCTACCGTATATAGACCTCCAGGGCCTTACACTGTTTTCCTAAAAGAGTTTGCAGATTTTCTCTCAGATCTATTGGTCAACGTCGATAAAGCATTAATTGTTGGAGATTTTAACATACACATCGATAATTCAAATGATGCGTTAGGGGCTGCGTTTACAGATTTATTAAACTCCTTCGGGGTCAAGCAAAACGTCACCAGACCAACTCATCGTCTTAATCATACACTCGATTTAATTATATCATATGGAACCGATCCAACCGATATAGATATCATTCCACAAAGTGATGATGTCACTGACCATTACATGGTAACTTGCATATTACGTACGTCTGTAATATGTCATGCTGCGCCATGTTATCGACCAGGCAGAACAATCCTTCCATCCACCATAGATAATTTCTCAAATAGCTTATCTGATCTGTCTCAGCTGCGGCCTGAACCCAAACGAACAGATGAACTAGACGAACTAACTAGCACTATGAGCACCATTCTCTCTAGAACATTGGATATTGTTGCACCCATTAGATTAAAAAAGGTCAGAGAGAAAAGTATAGCACCATGGTACAATAATACTACGCATGCTCTAAAGAGAGAAACCCGTAATTTAGAGCGTAAATGGAAACAAACTAATTTAGTGGTCTTTAGAATCGCGTGGAAAGACAGTATGTCACGTTATAAAAAGGCCCTAAAAGCGGCCAGGGCTGAGCACCTCCGCAAACTAATAGAAAACAACCAAAACAATCCAAGGTTTTTATTTAACACCGTGGCTAGACTAACAAATAAACAGACGTCGTCTGATCAAAATACCTCGTTACAGTTTAGTAGTAATGATTTCATGAACTTCTTCAACGAGAAAATTGAAAGCATCAGAACCACAATTGTAAATGTTCAATCCTTGCTCCCGCCTTATGATTCGGCCACAATTGTCGCTCCGCAAGAGCAATTACAATGCTTTACAACTATAGAACAAAAAGAGTTAAACAAACTTATCACTTCATCTAAAACAACAACATGTTTATTAGATCCTATACCAACTAAACTACTGAAAGAAGTGTTACCTATAGTGGAAGAGCCTCTTCTCAATATTATTAACTCATCTTTATCTTTAGGTCATGTTCCAAGAACGTTCAAGCTGGCAGTTATAAAACCTCTTATTAAGAAACCACAATTAGATCCAAATAACCTAGTAAATTACAGACCCATTTCAAATCTTCCATTTATGTCTAAAATATTAGAAAAAGTTGTGTCCGCTCAACTCGGCTCTTTCTTACAAGAAAACGACATCTATGAAAAGTTTCAGTCTGGATTCAGACCGCATCATAGCACTGAAACTGCGCTGGTTAGAATAACAAATTATTTACTTTTAGCTTCGGACCAAGGCTGTATCTCAATACTAGTTTTACTTGATCTTAGTGCAGCGTTCGATACTATAGATCACACAATACTCCTAGATCGACTACAAAATTATACTGGTATTCAAGGACAAGCATTAAGCTGGTTCAGGTCATACTTATCCGACCGCTACCATTTTGTCTATTTAAATGGAGAAAAATCGATCATAACTTCGGCAAACTATGGAGTGCCACAGGGATCTGTGTTAGGCCCTCTATTATTCTCAATATATATGCTGCCACTTGGTAATATTATAAGGAAACATGGAATTAGTTTCCATTGTTACGCCGATGACACTCAAATATATATTTCATCACGGCCAGATGAACACGCTAAATTATCCAAATTGACAGACTGTGTTAAAGATATAAAAGATTGGATGACGCGTAATTTTCTTTTATTAAATCCAGACAAGACAGAAGTAATACTTATCGGTTCTAAAAACCGTCCACAAAACCTCTCACAACACTACTTTAACATAGTAGGATGCCCTGTTACTTTATCCTCTACTGTAAAAGACCTGGGTGTTATATTAGACTGCAACCTGTCTTTTGAAAAGCATATTTCATATGTTACAAAAACAGCCTTTTTCCACCTTAGAAACATTGCTAAACTACGTAATATGCTATCAGTCTCTGATGCAGAAAAGTTAGTTCATGCATTCATGACCTCGAGACTAGATTATTGTAATGTTTTATTAGCTGGTTGTCCTGCATCCTCAATAAACAAGCTACAGTTAGTCCAAAATGCAGCCGCTAGAGTTCTTACTAGATCAAGAAAATATGATCATATAACACCGATTTTATCATCACTTCATTGGTTACCTATAAAGTTCCGTATTAATTACAAGGTATTGCTACTGACCTATAAAGCCCTAAATGGTTTAGCTCCAGTCTATTTAACGGATCTTCTATCGCCCTATAATCCATTGCGCTCTTTAAGATCACTAAATTCGAGGCTTCTGGTCATTCCTAGGATATCCAGATCCACCAAAGGAGGGAGAGCATTTTCACATTTAGCTCCGAAGCTCTGGAATAGCCTTCCTGATATTGTTCGTTGCTCAGACTCGCTCTCCCAGTTTAAAACTAGACTAAAGACGCATCTCTTCAGCCAGGCATTCATATAAAATTTTAAAACTTACAGTTACTGTAAATCCGGCCTCTAGTTCATAAAAGCCAGAGGAGAACTGGCCCCCGACTGAGCCTGGGTTCTCCCAAGGTTTTTTTTTTCTCCATTGGGTTACTTGATGGAGTTTCAGGACACCACTGGGTCACTTGATGGAGTTTTTCGGTTCCTTGCCACTGTTGCCTTTGGCTTGCTCAGTTGGGGATATTCAAATTAATTAACCAATCATTAATAACATTGATCAGCCCTTCCAAACTGGATGTCTTTTTTATTTTATTGTTTTCCACTAATAAACAAACATTGTTATGTTGTTTTGATTGATATTGTGAAGCTGCTTTGATACAATCTGTATTGTGAAAAGCGCTATATAAATATACTTGACTTGACTTGACTTGACTAGATAGATAGATAGATAGATAGATAGATAGATAGATAGATAGATGAATTGATGGACAGAGATATATGGATGGATGGATAGATAGATAGATAGATAGATAGATAGATAGATAGATAGATGAATTGATGGACAGAGATATATGGATGGATGGATATATGGATGGATGGATGGATAGATAGATAGATAGATAAATAGATGGATAGATAGATAGATGATGGATGGATAGATAGATAGATAAATAGATGGATGGATAGATAGATGAATAGATGGATGGATAGATAGATAGATGAATAGATGGATGGATAGATAGATAGATAGATAGATGAATTGATGGACAGAGAGATAGATAGATAGATGAATTGATAGATAGATAGATAGATAGATGAATAGATGGATAGATAGATAGATAGATAGATAGATAGATAGATAGATAGATAGATAGATAGATAGATAGATGAATTGATGGACAGAGATATATGGATGGATGGATGGATGGATGGATGGATATATGGATGGATGGATGGATGGATGGATAGATAGATAGATAAATAGATGGATAGATAGATAGATGATGGATGGATAGATAAATAGATGGATAGATAGATAGATAGATAGATAGATAGATAGATAGATAGATAGATGAATAGATGGATGGATAGATAGATAGATAGATAGATAGATAGATAGATAGATAGATAGATAGATAGATAGATAGATGAATTGATGGACAGATAGATAGATAGATAGATAGATAGATAGATAGATAGATAGATAGATAGATAGATAGATAGATAGATAGATAGATAGATAGATGGATGGATGAATTGATGGACAGAGAGATATATGGATGGATGGATGGATCTATCTATCTATCTATCTGAGTAAAAAAAAAAATGAATCCTGAATCCTTATCCAGTAAATCATGATCAACTGGGAAAAAACAACTTGGAGTCAAAAATGTTGATTGAAAAGTGGATTTGCGAAAATAATACCTTGCAAGGAAAAAAATACTAATACGTTTCCTAAAATCCCCCTCATCTCCCATTGTTCAGTAATAGCGTTCGAAGGTTTCGACAATATACACGAGTCTTCTTAAACGAGTTCCCTGAGGATCTGTAACGAGACGAGAACGATCCAGGATCAGATGGTCACGAATGGCACGATGACTTCCGTTCCGTGACCTTTTCCCTGATGAAGAAGCGCTCGCGAAGGCTTGTGTTGATCAGTGCAATCCTTCCTCCAAGGGCGTCAGAATCATGCTTGCAATTTGCTTTTCATGCATTAAGACTTTGTTCAATTATTTGGTTGTAATAGAAAGATGTGTTTTATGAATGTTCCAGTAGTTTAATTTCTGTACAGTCAATTATAATCTCATTTGAATATGTTAATGAGGCCCATCCTCTCTGTTTTGATTGATGTGCACATTAGCATCGCTTGAACAGATGGGCAGTGAAACCTAAACTGATCTCGCTTGCCTCACGTTTCGACAGCAAGATTAATGACTGCATGGTGAGGTTTACACACACACACACACACACACACACACACACACACACACACACACACACACACACACACACACACACACAGCTTGAGCTACAGTTGCCCCCCCCCCCCCCCCCCAACAGCTCTCATCCAGTTACTTTTTCGTATTGTTAAATTGTTTTAGGGCACAAATGAATTGTCTTCCTGTAGCTCCAGTATCCAACAGTTACAATAACAGCTGTAATCATCATGCTGAATTTGATTCAACACAATCAGTGTTTATTCAGCTATTTGTAAAGAAAAAAGTACAAGTAGGTTTCCTAAACATTCCCCCGTCTTCCATTGTTCAGTAAGAGCAAATGGGTTTTGAAATTCTAAGTGAGTCTTAATGAAATTCCCTAAGGATTCGGGAGGTGTGTGTTAAAATCAGAGAAGAGGCAGAGATGCAGTTCGTGCTCACTTTACAACAGCATTTATCATGAGTGAGTGTGTTCAACCTCCATGAGTGACAGGGAACTGCTGTGATGACGTCTGTGTAAATCAGGGGATTGAGAAGCGCGCACACACACACACACACACAGTCTACAGGAAGTGACACGCTTTTCAGTGTCAGAGAGGAATGTTGCTGTGGCTGTTTTTAGAAATATCTCTGTAAAAATAGAAGCTCTGCTGATTATTTACCAGAGCAGACTGCCAAGAAGAAACACGCTTTCTATTTTTTTTTTCTCCTCGATTTCGCTTTTTCTCTCTTCACTATTTTTTGCCCTTTTCAAAGGATAGGAAGGACACATTCATCAAGACAGACAGTATAAATCTCATTATATTATGTCAAGTCACCTTCATTTATATAGCGCTTTTAACAATATACTGTAGATTGTTTCAAAGCAGCTTTACAGAGATAATAGGAAATTACAGTAACAGAGATTGTTTTGGCTTTAGAGCAGCTCTAGAATAAAATTATTGTCCAGCTAAAGTTAGTTTTGATTGATTCTCTTCAGTTGCAAAGATCATTAGTTATTAACTTAGATACTAACTTAGCTTACGTGACACCGTTCTAACAGAAAATCCTTAATGCGCTCCGGCCGCTCACTCGCACAACAGCAGTGCCTGGGGCTCGAGAACGCAAACCTTGAAATAGATTCCAAGGTGCGAGCCTTGAAAAATTTATAATACAGAATTATTTTATCGCTTCCACGTTGCCACGTGAACTGGAATAATCCCGACAACAATTATCTGCACAGAGGTAAAGAGAAGGAGGCCTTCACAGGGTAGAGACTAGTGAACACTTCAGGACTGCGTTGTCGTCGCGTCAGATCTGGATACGGCCTGGATCCGGCGGACTGTGGTAAACTTTGGGATAAAATGAGAGACTAATATTAGCGTAGATGCCATTCTTCTTATGATGTAACGAGTACATCAGGATTTAAGGGAAGTGTTCCCGGTTCCGGCTGATCTAAACTATGCAGCCTAACAGTGAATAATAGAAGTCTATAATGTATTATGTGTGTGCTAGGTCAAAGAGATGTGTCTTTAATCGAGCTTTGAACTGACAGTGTGTGTCTGCTTCCCGGACAATGGTAGGAAGACTGTTCCAAAGTTTTGGTGCTAAAAAGGAAAAGGATCCTGAACTAATTGTTCTGCATTTGTCATTGAAAGCATATGGCGTAATTTATATATATATTTTTAAGATGGAAAAATGCGGTTTTACAGATACTAGACACGTGACTTTCAAAAGAAAGATTGGTATCAAAGAGCACACCCAGGTTCCTAACCGATGACGAAAACTTGACAGAGCAGCCATCAAGTGTTAGACCGTATTCTAGGTTATTACATGAGGGAGTTCCTAACCTAAGTTTCATCAGGGAGTGAAGAAACATAGAGCTGAGTATCATCGGAATAACAGTGAAAGCTAATTCCATGTTTCCTAATGATATATCCTAATGGCAGCATGTACAGAGTGAACAGCAGCGGTCCTAGTACTGAGCCTTGTGGTATGCCATACTGAACTTGTGAATCTCTTCATTTACTGCTACAAACTGATAACGGTCAGATGATTTAAACCATGCTAGTTCAATTCCACTAATGGCAACATAATTTTCTAGTCTATTTAAAATAATGTTGTGTTCAATAGTATCAAATGCAGCACTAAGATCGAGTAACACTAATAGAGAGATTCAACCACGATCGGATGAGAGTAAATCATTTGTGAGTCTGATGAGAGCTGTCTCAGTGCTATGGTACGACTAGCTTAGTGTACATTGTTCGGTTCTGGCTGTAGCCTCTTAACAGATCTACCTTGACAACTACCTTACTAACTATTACTATTAATAAGCAGTGATTAGGAGTTTATTGAGACAAATGTCTTAGGTAATAGTTAGTTAATAGGGAGAATTAGAGCCTAATCTAAAGTGTGACCAAATTTATATATAAGATACCAATTTAGCTGGGTCAGAAGTTTTAATGTTAAACATTTGATGTTTTTGATGTTAATGTTGTGTTGGTGTAATTCTAAAGTCTTTGTGTGATTGAAACACAGAGGTGTTTTCTAGAGTGACATTCCCACATAGATCTGTTTGTGATCCCAAAAAAACATCCCCGTTTCTGAGGAGACACACCACAGAACAAACGCACTCCTGTACGGCTTGTGGTGAGAGAATCGATCCGTCAGTCAGTATCTCTCTGGCTCTGTCAGGACTGAAGGAGTTCATGATGGAGTTGACGGGTCACTCAGATGATTCCAGAAGTCTGCTCATCACTAGCTATGCTTCCATACACCTGTTTTTATGCACATTTTGGGATATTGCATAAAAAAAGAGGAAATGTGCATAAACTATGATGGAAACACATATGGTTTAATCGTATATTAATTTGCCTTCGTATCATATAAATAGTTTTTTTTAATTTGTGCAGGCTATATTTTGTTGAATCGTGTCCTGTCTCCCGTCACGTGTCTGCATGGCTGGACGTGCTCCTTCATTCACAGAAAACACACTCCTGTTGTTGTTACTATATAAAGAGCGCCTGTTTTTGTGTGTACGACAGCTTTTAGTATGAGAAGAGAAGGATAGAGAGACACGGGGGGAAGAAACCGGGAGTAGTGTTTAGGATCCGTCCAGTATTTCCCCAGTAGTTTTGGTCAGTGTCTCGCATTGGCTTTTGACTGTGGATTATTACACTTACACAGGAAGAGACTCGTAACTGACACGTAAAGCAACCTACCAGTTCGTGTTTTGTATGCCATGTTTACAGCTGAGTAAATATGAAAGCAGATATTTCCATGAAAGATGATGTGCTCATGAATATTTGATTTACTTGCTACTAAGTGCTTCAAAAAACTCTTGAACATATTTCTGAATTAGTGCCATGAACCTGGCAAACTTTGGCAAAGTGACTAGTGCTTCTTCTGACGCAACTTTGTGTCTTGTTGTTTTTAGGGCTTAAAAAGTCTTAAAATGTATAAAATATAGTTTTATCAAATTTAAGGCCTTAAAAAGTCTTAAATATCTTAAATGGTTTTAGAAAATCCCTTGTTATCATTTTAAGAGGTCTTTAATTTGGGAACGGGAGAAAGGTAATCGTGATGGTTACACATCAACTTTGAATTCATGTTTGAAAGTAAAAACATGGTGTAAAAAATATAAAAATGCAGTCATTAATAATTTTGACTTTGAAATCTGAGGTTTATCATTTTATAAAAAATGTTTTTTGTACAAATCTGTTTTTGAACTGTAGTTGTTTTGATAGTAATTTTATAGTTTAGTATTGCTTGCTTATACATTATTCATTTTATTTGTGCTGGTCTTAAAAAGCCTTAAATTTGATTTTAAAAAAGGTTTTAAAAGGTTATAAAAGGTTTTAAAACCGAGAGATCTTGTCATTTTTGCATTGGTGGACAGTAAGGAAGTATTTTACAATGTTACTGTACTTAAGTATCTGCACTTTTTTGTGCACTTAAGTATTTGTTTTTAGGGAAACTTCACTTTTACTTCACTTCATTCCAAAGCATAATATTACACTTCTTACTCCACTATATTTCATATAAACATATCTTTTATTTCGAAATAAAGAAACCAAGCCCCGCTCCGCTCTGAGACACGGTAGATTTGTGAACAAGCTGATTCTTTTCAATGAACCCGTTGAATCGGTTGGCGAATCGCACTGATCCGATTGCAGCTTTCCTCGAGTTACTGATTCAGTGATCCGGTCAGAGCGATTCACTGAACTGTTCATGTCTGCCTCAGAATGAGCCAGAAATTGGGAGATACTCTGAGTTACTAATGCTGAAGGTCAGGGATTAGTACCATGGTAAGTTTTTGGTACTACAGCTGAGAGTGATATTTTGATATTAGACCAGTACTGTATGTTTACTGCAGAATATGCATCTTATCTAATGTCTCTGTCTCTTTGTGTTCCCACAGCTCTTTCGTGAAGTGAGGATTATGAAGGTCTTAAATCATCCTAATATAGGTAAGACATCATTCTCATACTTCACCTTAAGCTCAAAATCACTACACCATATTCTGCACCTTTTTTTGTTAAATTCTCTTGTTTCTTGCATCAAAATCATGTAATAATTTCAGTCATCATTTGTCCCTTGCAATGAAATAAACTGTCTTTTGAAATGGTGACTCCAGTTTTGATTGGCTAACATATTTGCACATGAAATGCAAAATTCGAATGCAAAATACTTTAAATGTTTTTGTTCTGCCTTTAGGGGAAGTATTTAAAGAATCCTATAAATGCATTTAAAAAATGTATGTTTTACATTTAAGTTAATCGTTCAGGTTGTAATGATGGCCTTTGTAATGATGTCAACCCAAAGCAGTGTCATTGTAGTAGTATTAATTTACTATTATGGTATTTATTAATATTTTGGATTTAGCTTTTATTTTTATATTTTCTTTTATTTTTTTTATTTTTTATATATATATATATTTATTTTTTTACGTAAGATTGATTTTTAGTAATTGTCTAATTTTAATTAAAAAAAATTTTTTTTTCCCTATTTCTATTTAATCAAATAGAATTATTTTATTTAAAGAGTTCTCCTAAAAATATTAATTCTGTCATGATTTACTCGCCCTCATGCCATTCCAAATCCATACGACTTTTAGTTGTCTATCGAATTTGAAACACGAATGAAGATATTTTTTATGAAATCTGAGAGATTTCTCTCCCTCCATTGAAACTCTACTCACCCAAAATTCTGACGCTTCAAAACATTCATAAAGAGATGGTAAAATGAATCCATATGAATAGAATCCATGTAATCAATGATGAACACATTTAATATAGTCTTTCGCTCACAGATAAACCTTATTAGCGCACGTACATAGATACAGTAACAGAAGCTCGAGCGTGTTCCTCATTGGTTCATCGTATGCGCTTGGATTAAACCGCTCGATTTATATGGATTTATGTTATTTTCCCTTTAACAATATCAGCACTGGTGTGAGGCCCCATAACACCTGATCGAGCCCCTAACTGGAAATGATGTCTCGCTTTACACTTTCTTCCATGACACGGCACTTTCCCTCTCTTTCCTCTGATAACTGGATTATTTATACTCCTAATGGAAGGGAATCCCAGGAGAGTCTTTCAGACTTGAGCACGATTATCTCTGCGATGTCTGACCAGCTCAGCTCTTCTGTGTTTCTCTTAACATCACCAGACTGTGTTTTCACTTCGCTATCGATCACCGTGACTGGCTGTTTCTGCTGCCGGCCCGCATGCGTGTCAGTGCTGGCTTCTGATTGGCTGAGACTGAGCTGGATTGTAGATTAATCAAACTAAAAGCTGTGATTACACACCTATCCCTGCCACTTTCCTAATACACACACACACACTGTAGGAAGCAGTCAGATGTTATTCGTGTCTGCTCTTCACACACAGTGATGCATCACTATGAAGTGGAAAGAAACTGTGTGTGACGTCGTGTGTGTGTTTTAGCACATCTCCATAACAAGCATCCCTGGCGTGTGGTTTCTGCAGTCAGAGATGAGCTCCTGAGAGAGCTCAAGCACAGATCTGGGGCCAGTTGCTTAAACTTAGCTTCTGTGTTGTGAAGACTGTGTCTTAAAAACTAGTTTGACCAACTAACAGTTATACAAGAGGTAATCAGTCTGGCTTTCCCATTCATATTAGACCAGACTACCTTTTTATGTTCCTTCAAACCGTTAGGACCAGACATTTTTTCATTCATTTCGAGAAACACGCTCACTTGTGGCGATGTATGTTTCTTGTGCATGAAGTCTGTGGCGACAACTTAATAGAAAGACGTGTCATTTCCAAAATCACATTCAATAAAGACTACAGATCCAATTTCATTTATGATTTATTTTCCCCTGGTATTTAAAGGATTAGTTCACTTTTAAAAAACTTTTGCTGATAATTTACTCACCCCCATGTCATCCAAGATGTCCATGTCTTTCTTTCTTCAGTCGAAAAGAAATTAAGGTTTTTGATGAAAACATTCCAGGATTTTTCTCCATATAATGGACTTCAACAGGACCCAAACGGTTCAAGGTCCAAATGACAGTTTCAGTGCAGCTTCAAAGGGCTTTAAACGACACCAGACGATGAATAAGGGTCTTATCTAGACAAACCATCGGCATTTCACAAATAAATAAAACAGTTTAAGTTTTATAAGCACAAATGCTGGCCTTGCTCTGTTCTGTGATGCGCGTTCGTGACTCACGTAATACACAATTACGTTGAAAAGGTCACGCGTCGGCGGAAGTACGAGTCAGTGTTTACGAATGTGAGGAAGGAGGACCATATACACATATTCAAATGTATTTGTGTCAGTTTATCGTTTAAATGCCCATTTCGTGTGTGTATCCTGGGTGTTCTAATATTAAAAAGGCTAAAAGAAAATTTTCGTCAGGACAGAAGCGTGACCTTTTCAACATTCAACAGAGCAAGGCGAGCATTTGTGCTTATAAAACATAAACTTTTTTATTTATTTGTGAAATGCCGATGGTTTGTCTAGATAAGACCCTTATTCATCGTCTGGTGTCGTTTAAAGCCCTTTGAAGCTGCACTGAAACTGTCATTTGGACCTTGAACCGTTTGGGTCCTGTTGAAGTCCATTATATGGAGGAAAATCCTGGAATGTTTTCATCAAAAACCTTCATTTCTTTTCGACTGAAGAAAGAAAGACATGGACATCTTGGATGACATGGGGGTGAGTAAATTATCAGCAAAAGTTTTTTTAAAAGTGAACTAATCCTTTAATATTCTTCAAACTTGATACATTATGAAAAATAGTAATGAAAAACATTAACAACATTTCGCAATTGAATAAGTTGAACAGGAAGTGATGTACTACTACATTTTCACGTAGTCATTAGCTTAGCAACATGCTAATGCCAAGATCCTGCAATAATTTTGGAGTTGAGATTATATTAAGTTATTAAGATTATGTTACAAATATTAATCCCTCTATATCTGCCTCTCTTTCAGTTAAGTTATTTGAAGTCATTGAAACAGAGAAGACGCTTTATTTAATAATGGAGTATGCGAGTGGAGGTGAGTTTGATGGACGGGCGCATGCATATTTAATATGACTGGTGTCACACACTCATCTCTGAATGCCTCTGTTTATGTCAGGGGAAGTGTTCGACTACTTAGTTGCTCATGGGAGGATGAAGGAAAAGGAAGCCAGAGCAAAGTTTCGGCAGGTGAGACACACGTCTCCTCTTATCAATGATAAAACACTGTCAAATATTACAATTACAAGGTATGTTTCTTCAGATAACAGAATTTCATAATTAATAAATATTTGTACGTACAAACTTTACGGATGTGGCAATTTTATTTTATGTTTTATTTTCCTACACTGACAAGGGTTTGTAAGTAGGGTTGGCATACTACCTTAAAATGGTACAAATTAATTTACATTTTTGATTTACGTAAAATATCATAAAAAAACAAAAAAAAACTAGTTACATGTACAGGTCAGTATTGGAATAGGTACTAATATATAATGAATAAGTTCTAGTGTCGAATCAATTGGTACCAGTAAAATTGGAGGGATATTAGTTACTATCAAAAGTTACTAGCAACCAAAACTAAGTAAATTAAAAAGTACTAATAACCTTAAAAAATGTTTTACTTGTAGTGAAATATTTAAAATATATGCAATATTTTTGATAACAATATACAATTATCAAGAAAATCTCAATGCATATTTCTGGGCAGTTAAGTTTCGTAAAGTGTTATTTAACTTCCAATGATTTTTTTATTTTATTCTTTCAAAATATCTGTTTCAGTGAATCAATGTTTAAATGAATAAAATGTCATATCATAAAATTAATCATAAAATTAATTAAAGTAAATTTATTTTAATAGTATTTATTGCATTTTGATTCTGATGCCTATTTGTTTGAAAAACTATTGCTAAGATGATTCCTAAACATCTATTTGAGGAAAAAAACATGTATAGAATATCAGATGTAGTATTTGACATTATAGCACCTTAAAAAAGAAACTGATATCCTGATCAGTAACTACACACTGTTTTCTGACCTGTAACGAACGCGTGGTTTAGTGTAGAAGTGCTGACTGACACACGCACACCCTCTAGTGGAGCGTTTCCTCGGATCAGCTGCTCCTGTGATGAGAACTGTAAATGAACAGACATCTCTGCTCCAGCGTGAGTGTAATTAAACCCCTGCTGCCGGACAGTGATTAACTGGACATTTTCAGTCAGGCGCTGCTCATGAAGCCAAACAAAAGCCCCAGGCTTCAGTCTCTTTACAGGGCAACTCTTTCTCTCTCTCCCTCTCTCTCTCTCCCTCTCTCTCCCTCTCTCTCTCTCTCTCTCTCTCTCTCTGACGCGTTTCTCTGCGTCATCCATCAAGAAGATTGACAAGTTCGTTCCGCGAGCTTATTATTGTGGCTTTATCTGTAGCTGTCGAGACACAAGCAAACACTATACTAATGCAGACATCATTCCCACTGTTGAATTATATACTCACAGAAACACACTGTATTTATATACCACATTTCCCGTTATGAATTATAATACCATTTGGTTTGTTGGTCCATTGGGTCGGATTGCTTTCACACCTCAAGCAAACGTCCCAGAGTTTGTTTGCAGTCGGGCCGAGAACACCTCGTTCAGGCGGTGTAGGAGTGATTGTTTTGGTCCGGATCGAGTGCGATTGCCGTGTTCACATATGCCTAAACGAACCGCACAAAGCAAGAAATGCACCAGGTTCAGAAACAAACGCTCAGGTGTGAAAGAACCCTATAGTTTCTGAATCTGACGCACCAAAACAATCGATCTGAAGGGGGCTTTCACATCTGTAGTTCGGTTCATTTTGTCTGGACCAAGGGCGAAAAATTATACTTTAGCATTTTTCAGGCGTTTTGGTCCCTTTTCACACCACACCTATTGCTCTGGTCCGAATCAGTGGATGAGTTGATGAAGAGATGATCACTCGTTAGCAAGATGTGTCTTGAACGTATTTCTATAACTGCACTTCGATTGGTCAGAATTAACATGCAGGAAAATAACCTTGCACTGCTCCACAGATCTATGAAACCCCCTTTCCCTGAGCTGTTCCCCTGAGCTGTTCTCCTGAGCTGTTCCCCTGAGTTGTTTCCCTGAGTTGTTTCCCTGAGTTGTTTCCCTGAGTTGTTCCCCTGAGCTGTTCCCCTGAGCTGTTCCCCTGAGCTGTTCCCCTGAGCTGTTTCCCTGAGCTGTTTCCCTGAGCTGTTTCCCTGAGCTGTTCCCCTGAGCTGTTCTCCTGAGCTGTTCCCCTGAGCTGTTCCCCTGAGCTGTTCCCCTGAGCTGTTCCCCTGAGCTGTTCCCCTGAGCTGTTTCCCTGAGCTGTTTCCCTGAGCTGTTTCCCTGAGCTGTTTCCCTGAGCTGTTTCCCTGAGCTGTTTCCCTGAGCTGTTCCCCTGAGCTGTTCTCCTGAGCTGTTCCCCTGAGCTGTTCCCCTGAGCTGTTCCCCTGAGCTGTTCCCCTGAGCTGTTCCCCTGAGCTGTTTCCCTGAGCTGTTTCCCTGAGCTGTTCCCCTGAGCTGTTCCCCTGAGCTGTTCCCCTGAGCTGTTCCTCTGAGCTGTTTCCCTGAGCTGTTTCCCTGAGCTGTTTCCCTGATCCCTGAGCTGTTTCCCTGAGCTGTTTCCCTGATCCCTGAGCTGTTCCCCTGAGCTGTTCCCCTGAGCTGTTTCCCTGAGCTGTTTCCCTGAGCTGTTTCCCTGAGCTGTTTCCCTGAGCTGTTCCCCTGAGCTGTTCCCCTGAGCTGTTCCCCTGAGCTGTTCCCCTGAGCTGTTTCCCTGAGCTGTTTCCCTGAGCTGTTTCCCTGAGCTGTTTCCCTGATCCCTGAGCTGTTTCCCTGATCCCTGAGCTGTTCCCCTGAGCTGTTCCCCTGAGCTGTTCCCCTGAGCTGTTCCCCTGAGCTGTTCCCCTGAGCTGTTTCCCTGAGCTGTTTCCCTGAGCTGTTTCCCTGATCCCTGAGCTGTTTCCCTGATCCCTGAGCTGTTTCCCTGAGCTGTTTCCTAAGCTGTTTCCCTGATCCCTGAGCTGTTTCCCTGAGCTGTTTGCCTGATCCCTGAGCTGTTTCCCTGATCCCTGAGCTGTTTCCCTGATCCCTGAGCTGTTTCCCTGAGCTGTTCCCTAAGCTGTTTCCCTGATCCCTGAGCTGTTTCCCTGAGCTGTTCCCCTGAGCTGTTCCCCTGAGCTGTTCCCCTGAGCTGTTTCCCTGAGCTGTTTCCCTGAGCTGTTTCCCTGAGCTGTTTCCCTGAGCTGTTTCCCTGAGCTGTTTCCTTGAGCTGTTTCCCTGAGCTGTTTCCCTGAGCTGTTTCCCTGAGCTGTTTCCCTGAGCTGTTTCCCTGAGCTGTTTCCCTGAGCTGTTCCCCTGAGCTGTTCCCCTGAGCTGTTCCCCTGAGCTGTTTCCCTGAGCTGTTTCCCTGAGCTGTTTCCCTGAGCTGTTTCCCTGAGCTGTTCCCCTGAGCTGTTCCCCTGAGGTGTTCCCCTGAGATGTTTCCCTGAGCTGTTCCCTAACAAAGCCAAGATTTCCCTGTTCTTGTGAGTTTTTGAAAGTTGGGGCCTAATATGGTCATCAGACCACATTTCTAGGCTCAACTCCAAGTTTATCCATGAGCTGCCATGCTAAGTGCAAACTGTCAGCAAACAGTAGTCCTCATCCCATAATGCACAGCGTGGCTGGTTTAATCTAAAAATGTGCAGTTCTTTGGCAGTCGGGTCTGTTCGAGGTCGGATCACGTTATCACCACAAACAAACCACTCCAGAGTCCGTGTGAAAGCAGAGCGAGTCTCGGTACGCTTGTTTGGTCCGCTTCTGGTGCGCACCGAGTGCTGTCGCTGCGTTCACACCGGCCCAAACGAACCGCACCGAGGGGGACAACGAACTCTAGTGCGAATTAACCGGACTAAACAAGGCAGGTGTGAAAGCACCCTGAGATCAAGGCGGGCCCGGTCCTCTTGGAAAGGAACTCAGTCCGACCCAACGGACCAACAACTAACTAGGCTGTATCACAATGTATGATGGGTCATCACTTACGTTTTGTGAAAAAAACGCAGTGTTTGTTTTGCTAAATTAATCATGGGTTGATCTCGATCAAAGACAAAGTAAAATGCCTAATTGGAATTTGGTCGGACAAACGTTTCAGAACAACTGTCCAAAACATACAAATATACAGACGAAGGCTTAATTCTTGCTCAAAATGATAACGACAGCTACAAAGAAAGCCACAATTAGCTGGCGGAGCTTTTGTCTATCCATCCTGTTGAATAAACAGTTGAACTCGACCAATAAGAGGACAGCTTACTCGTTCTTGACTTGTATTTTGGTCCATTTAGAGATGCTGCCATGTGAAAGAGAACCAACCAGGAAGTAATTGCAACATTGTAACAATTTTAATACCTGTTTCGGAACAAAGCAAACGATCTGCGGGTGTGAAAACGGCATGTCCTCTAGCACGTGTACACTTTAGAGACTTTCTCAACTTTAATTTGCTTATAAAAAGGCCTGGTTTGTGGAATGACGCATTAATTGCCATGCTAATGTGACTTTGTGTGTGTGTGTGTGTGTGTGTGTGTGTGTGTGTGTGTGTGTGTGTGTGTGTGTGTGTGTGTGTGTGTGTGTGTGTGTGTGTGTGTGTGTGTGTGTGTGTGACTACAGATCGTGTCCGCAGTGCAATATTGCCACCAGAAGAGAATAGTCCACAGGGATCTCAAGGTGAGACTCACTCAAAGAGGTTAAAGCCTGTGGCGTAGATCTGGTCACCTTTAATGATTTGTGTTTAATTGATTTCTAATTTGTGACCCTGGACCACAAAACCAGTCACATGGGTCAATTTTTTGCAATTGAGATTTATACATAACTTGAAAACTGAATAAATAAGCTTTTCATTGATGTATGGTTTGTTAGGATAGGACAATATTTGGCAGAGATAAAACTATTTGAACATCTGGAATCTGAGGGTGCAAAAAAAATCTAAACATTGAGAAAATCGGCTTTAACATTGTGCATTTATGTTCGTAATTTTACTGCATTCAATAAATGTTTTATATATTTACGGTAGGAAATTTACAAAATGTCTTCATGGAACATGATCTTTACTTAATATCCTAATGATTTTTGTCATAAATGAAAAATCTATCATTTTGACCCATTCAATGTATTGTTGGCTATTGCCACAAATAAACCCGTGCGACTTGTGACTGGTTTTGCGATCCAGGGTCACATGTTTGTAAACAATGCTGACCGCTTTGCTACCTTTCTTTTTGCGTCTCTCTCTGTAAGGCTGAAAACCTGCTGCTAGACGCGGACATGAATATAAAGATCGCAGACTTCGGCTTCAGTAACGAGTTCACGATTGGGAGTAAGTTGGACACGTTCTGCGGCAGTCCTCCGTACGCGGCTCCTGAACTCTTCCAGGGCAAGAAGTACGACGGGCCCGAGGTGGACGTCTGGAGTCTAGGGGTGATCCTCTACACGCTGGTTAGCGGGTCACTTCCCTTCGACGGACAGAATCTCAAGGTCATTTTCTGTTTCGTTCAAGGTCACTCACGGCCGGTTGCCTACAAGCACACACTGTTTACCGTCCTTACTCTGCTTGTTGGTCCACACAGGAGCTGCGAGAGAGAGTGTTGCGAGGGAAGTATCGTATACCCTTCTACATGTCCACAGACTGTGAAAATCTTCTGAAGAAACTCTTGGTGCTTAATCCAGGCAAACGGGGAAGTCTAGAGGTGAGACTGCTCTACACACTTTTAAAAAAATAAAAAAACGTATTTGTTGAACACAAAAGGAGATGTTTTACAGAATGTTCTCACTGCTCTTTACCTCACATGAAAGCATACTGTGAACAGGGCAACTTTAAACTCAGAAAAGGACAAAAAACACCATTAAAGTTTCATAAAAGGTGTCCATAAGACTTGTATGTTAAATCCCGAGTCTTATGAATCCTGTGATGGCTCCCCTTCTGTTGTAACTCTCAAATCTCATTCATGCTTGTAAGCAGTAAACCTGGCCTTTCACAAATTGTTCTTGTTTAGAAAATTCTTGAAGTTCAGTAAGAAAACTCAAGATAGTGTAAGCTGACCAGTCTTCGGTATTAAAGAGTTTCTTGAGATCCTCCACCTCCCCAGCTCCACCTGTCTAAATCTGCTACTGAGGATATTATGTGCCTTTTTGTGCAGCAGCTTACTAAAATACTAGCATTAGGATACTAGATACTAGAATTGCTTACTTTGACACAAGACTTTGAAAAATTGTACATTCAGTTCTATTTTTTATACCACAGGGAAACATTGCCACAGCATAAATGGCTAAACATTGAACAGTATCTTACTTAAGTTGTGACCAAGTATTTTCTTATCAACTGAAACTCTTCTGTCTGAGATTCCTCATGCCTGGTACTACTGAGTTAGAAATGCAATTAATAATTGCATTATTAATAATTTTTTTTATTGTGAATACATTGCTATTGTAGTACAACTGCACTGTTAAATAAAACGTTTCATAATAGGTATATTAGTTATTTTGTTGCTTATGGCTTAATTGCATCAATTAATTTCATAGGTTCTTAGTAAAAGCCTAACCTAGGAATGTATAAACAAAAAGTGCTGCAAATGAGCTAGAAGCATATATAAAACATCTGCTGCTCAATACTGTGCATTAATATTAGGACTGAAATTCAGGTACATTTACAATTACAACATTTTGCAACATTAATCATACATAACATAGTTACAACATTAATCGGAAAACCCGCCTTTCAAATTTTTGCCTTTTTGTACAAAAATATTTTATCAAAGTATGCATTTAAAGGCTGTCTACTGTTCTTTTAGCATCATTACATCATTGTTAAGAATTAAAAACTTTGATTCAAATGCAAATGTGTAGTTTAACATCTGCCAATCTCGCACAGCAAATCATGAAGGACCGCTGGATGAATGTAGGTCACGAGGAGGAGGAACTAAAGCCGTACACAGAACCTGAGCCCGACTTCAGCGACACCAAACGCATAGGTCTGTACCTTCCCGGGTCTCTCCTTATTTCCTACTCATGCATTTGTTTTCATAATGGTCAAAACCATTTTAAAAATCTCTGGGTCATGCACTACATGGCAAAAACATTTCCTTTTATACATTGAGAGTAACAAGGAATTCTCTGTGAATCCTCACATCTCTTTCAGAACTGATGATCACCATGGGTTTCCCTAAAGACGAGATCACGGAGGCATTAGTGGGGCAGAAGTATGATGAGGTCATGGCCACGTATCTTCTGCTGGGCAGGAAACCTCCAGAGGCAAGTCATGATGACTGATCACTCCATATACCCTGTGCACGGGACTTTACTATCACTGCCTACGTTTGCATTCAACCAAAAAATCCGTTAGTAATCGAACTGACGGCTCAATCGGACTCAAAAGCCTTCATGTAAACACTAATTGATCCGATTGAGCTCGATGTGAGTGAAATTTCGATCCGATTGAAAGGGGGGGTTTATTCCTTTTCTAATCCGATTGAGAGAACATGTAAACACTTAATCGGATTGAAAACTGAAACTGAAAGGACTGCGCATGTGCAATGATGTAGAAATAGCGTAATGACGTATGACTCGCTGAACATCTGTTCTTCCTGTTGAATAAAGGGTCATAAAAACGAGTTTCCCGTCATTATAAAATCCTCCTTTCACTGCGTGTGTGAAGTGGAGCAGGACGACGGCCCACCAGTGCTGGTTTCAGACTCTCATCCACAGACGACTGGTTTCAGACTCTCATCCACAGACGACTGGTTTCAGACTCTCATCCACAGACGACTGGTTTCAGACTCTCATCCACAGACGACTGGTTTCAGACTCTCATCCACAGACGACTGGTTTCAGACTCTCATCCACAGACGACTGGTTTCAGACTCTCATCCACAGACGACTGGTTTCAGACTCTCATCCACAGACGACTGGTTTCAGACTCTCATCCACAGACGACTGGTTTCAGACTCTCATCCACAGACGACTGGTTTCAGACTCTCATCCACAGACGACTGGTTTCAGACTCTCATCCACAGACGACTGGTTTCAGACTCTCATCTACACACGACTGGTTTCAGACTCTCATCCACAGACGACTGGTTTCAGACTCTCATCCACAGACGACTGGTTTCAGACTCTCATCCACAGACGACTGGTTTCAGACTTTCATCCACACACGACTGGTTTCAGACTCTCATCCACAGACGACTGGTTTCAGACTCTCACCCACACACGACTGGTTTCAGACTCTCACCCACACACGACTGGTTTCAGACTCTCATCCACACACGACTGGTTTCAGACTCTCACCCACACACGACTGGTTTCAGACTCTCACCCACACACGACTGGTTTCAGACTCTCACCCACACACGACTGGTTTCAGACTCTCATCCACAGACGACTGGTTTCAGACTCTCACCCACACACGACTGGTTTCAGACTCTCACCCACACACGACTGGTTTCAGACTCTCATCCACAGACGACTGGTTTCAGACTCTCACCCACACACGACTGGTTTCAGACTCTCACCCACACACGACTGGTTTCAGACTCTCACCCACAGACGACTGGTTTCAGACTCTCATCCACAGACGACTGGTTACAGACTCTCATCCACAGATGACTGGTTTCAGACTCTCATCCACACACGACTGGTTTCAGACTCTCATCCACACACGACTGGTTTCAGACTCTCACCTACAGACGACTGGTTTCAGACTCTCATCCACAGACGACTGGTTTCAGACTCTCATCCACAGACGACTGGTTTCAGACTCTCATCCACAGACGACTGGTTTCAGACTCTCATCCACAGACGACTGGTTTCAGACTCTCATCCACACACGACTGGTTTCAGACTCTCATCCACAGACGACTGGTTTCAGACTCTCATCCACAGACGACTGGTTTCAGACTCTCATCCACAGACGACTGGTTTCAGACTCTCATCTACAGACGACTGGTTTTAGACTCTCATCCACAGACGACTGGTTTCAGACTCTCATCCACAGACGACTGGTTTCAGACTCTCATCTACAGACGACTGGTTTTAGACTCTCATCCACAGATGACTGGTTTCAGACTCTCATCCACACACGACTGGTTTCAGACTCTCATCCACACACGACTGGTTTCAGACTCTCATCCACAGACGACTGGTTTCAGACTCTCATCCACAGACGACTGGTTTCAGACTCTCAACCACAGACGACTGGTTTCAGACTCTCATCCACAGACGACTGGTTTCAGACTCTCATCCACAGACGACTGGTTTCAGACTCTCATCCACAGACGACTGGTTTCAGACTCTCATCCACAGACGACTGGTTTCAGACTCTCATCCACACACGACTGGTTTCAGACTCTCATCCACACACGACTGGTTTCAGACTCTCATCCACACACGACTGGTTTCAGACTCTCATCCACACACGACTGGTTTCAGACTCTCATCCACACACGACTGGTTTCAGACTCTCATCCACACACGACTGGTTTCAGACTCTCATCCACAGACGACTGGTTTCAGACTCTCATCCACACACGACTGGTTTCAGACTCTCATCCACAGACGACTGGTTTCAGACTCTCATCCACAGACGACTGGTTTCAGACTCTTATCCACAGACTCTCATCCACACACGACTGGTTTCAGACTCTCATCCACAGACTCTCATCCACACACGACTGGTTTCAGACTCTCATCCACAGACGACTGGTTTCAGACTCTCATCCACACACGACTGGTTTCAGACTCTCATCCACAGACGACTGGTTTCAGACTCTCATCCACAGACGGCTGGTTTCAGACTCTCAACCACAGACGACTGGTTTCAGACTCTCATCCACAGACGACTGGTTTCAGACTCTCACCCACACACGACTGGTTTCAGACTCTCATCCACAGACGACTGGTTTCAGACTCTCATCCACAGACGACTGGTTTCAGACTCTCATCCACAGACGACTGGTTTCAGACTCTCACCCACAGACGACTGGTTTCAGACTCTCATCCACAGACGACTGGTTTCAGACTCTCATCCACACACAACTGGTTTCAGACTCTCATCCACAGACGACTGGTTTCAGACTCTCATCCACACACAACTGGTTTCAGACTCTCATCCACAGACGACTGGTTTCAGACTCTCATCCACAGACGACTGGTTTCAGACTCTCATCCACACACAACTGGTTTCAGACTCTCATCCACAGACGACTGGTTTCAGACTCTCACCCACAGACGACTGGTTTCAGACTCTCATCCACAGACGACTGGTTTCAGACTCTCATCCACACACAACTGGTTTCAGACTCTCACCCACAGACGACTGGTTTCAGACTCTCATCCACAGACGACTGGTTTCAGACTCTCATCCACACACGACTGGTTTCAGACTCTCATCCACAGACGACTGGTTTCGGGCATTTTTACTGCGTGATAATAAATATAATCAGCACAGAACAACGGTTCATATGATCATGTCTCCAAATTTTGACCAGATACGGATATTAAGTCTTCTGTTTAAAATAAATAAAGAACCAAAGTAGGAGAATAGTTATAACAGCGAGAAACTGTGTATTTGTGCAGTGTGCGCATGTCAAAAAATCAATATCGATTTGAAGCTTGTGAGATATAAACGCGCACATCAACCCGATCACATGTTTAGCGTTCATGTAAACACTACGTTTGGATTCAGCAATCGAAAGACGAAATGAATTGAGTTCAATTTAAACAAAAGTTGTGCATGTAAAACATAGGCATTGGGATACTTGTATACTTTGTTTTAAATTAGTTTTGGTTACATATGTAATAATAATATAACCGTAATAACTCTGATCATGTGGTTTGTTTGCTCGTGGCAGTTTGAAGGGAGCGATTCGCTGTCCAGCACAAACCTGTGTCAGCGGTCCCGGCCCAGCAGTGACCTGAACAACAGCTCCACGCAGTCTCCCGCTCACTCCAAAGTCCAGCGCAGCATCTCTGCCACGCAGAAGCAGCGCCGCTTCAGCGACCACGGTACAACACACCGTACCCTCGCGCTGGACTACTGTAACTCTGTTCCAGGACCATTAATCATCCGCAACTAATTCAAAATCAGCTCGCATCACTCCCATCCTACAGCATCTGCCACTTCATGCTGTCGTCTCCTGATTGTATATTTGTAACTCTCAATATCTAAAATGTCCTTGGGTTCTTGAAAGGCACTATATAAATAAAAAGTATTATTATTATGGTAACACTTTACATTAAGGTCCATTAGTTAACATTAGTTAATGTATTAACTAACACGACCTAACCATGAGCAATACATTTGTTACTGTATTTGTTAATCTTCGTTAATGTTAGTTAATAAAAATAAAGCTGTTCATTGTTTATTCATTTCAGTTCACAGCGCATTAACTAATGTTAACACAATTTTAATAAAGTGTTAGTAAATATTGAAATTAACATTTATAAAAGATTAATAAATGCTGTATAAGTACAGTTCATTATTAGTTCATGCTAACTAATGAACCTTATTGTAAAGTGTTACCATTATTATTATTAACACACGATCACACGCAGCATGACATCAGCACTGAATTCTGAATGAGAAAGGATTTAGAGTTAATTTGCTGATGTATAAACAAAAATAAATGCAGAAACAGTTGTTAGCTCGATTTAGATGTGAAGTCTACATAAAGAATGTGGCATGCATAGTTTTAAACATTTAATAATTAGTATATTTAGAATGGATTTTTTATAGTTTCATAGTTTCAAAGTCTGAGCCAGGAAAAATTTAAAACCATAAAAGCTATACATAAAAGGCATTTGAAAAGTGAAAAGGTTTTTCAAATACTTTAAATATTTTCAAATATTATATATATAGTATATCCTACTTTAGCCGCACATATACAGTATCCTCATGAAATGGTATACAAACTAAATAGCAAATATCAGCTGCTTGATTGCTTGTATAGCTGCTAATTGTAAATCTATATAAAGTTGCATATATACAGTATTATATCCAATGTAATGCAAATGGAAACATTAAACTCTCGTAAATCGATTATACTGCATCAGTGTTGGGGAAAGTTACTTTTAATAGTAATGTTACAATATTGCGTTATTCCCATTAAAAAGTAACTAATTGCTTTACTTTTTATAGAAAGTAATACGTAAAGTTGCTTTTGTGTTACTTTTCCTCACTGGGGCTGGGCTTTCTTGTTTGTTTATTAATAACAAACAAACAAAAAAATATTTTTGCCAAATATAAAGGCCCTTTCACAGCAAAAGTGAAATGAATAAGCCTCAGGCTAAAAGAAATGCAAAGTCAGACAATGAATGGCAAAACAAAGTAACTTTCGTTACTTATTTGAAAAAAGAACTCAGATATTTTCTTGTAAATGTAAACCGTATTACTTTACTAGTTACTTAAAAGTAATATGATTACGTAACTGTTACTTGTAATGCGTTACCCTCAACATTGTACTGTATTGCAAATCATAACTGCTTGATTTATTTAATCGCAAAACTGAATGTATCGCACTTTATATGAATTCACATGTATGTATATATAAGTATACAGTATAACTTTATCCACATACATACAGTATACTAGCGTAGGGCGATAATGTCGCAAAATTTTAACTATATTATCGCCTAGCTTTATGCAACATGAAGATACTATTGTGATACTAAGATATTATTGTGGAAATCAATTAGACTTCCTAAAAATCTCCATATTTGAAAAGAACCCAAAGTTGGTATAAAGTTGGTATTTATATTTACTATCTGATTGTGAGCCGACATATTTTCATTATAAAATGCTGCATGGATGTAAAAGTGTGCTGTCTTTTGCAGTTGCCCCGTCCATCCCCCCGACCGTGTCGTACACCAAGCGCTCTCAGGCCAATAGCGTGGAGGGGGAGAAGAAGGAGGAGTGGGACGCGTCCCGTAAGCTGGCGTCCTCCGGCTCTAAAGCAGACGTGGCCGTCTCTCCTCTGGTGGCCCAGGAGCGCAGGAAGACCTCCGCTTCAGGGGTGAGGCCTACACCCTCTGACACCTGACTGACAGCAGGCCGCACGCTCTCAGTGTGTGATTCATGTGTGTTTGTGTTGGTGTGAGCAGAACAGCGCTGCTGGAATGACCAGGAGAAACACGTATGTGTGTGAGAGATCCAGCACAGAGCGCCACTCGGCAATCCCCAACGGCAAAGACAGCAGGTGACCGCATTCAGTCTCACTCCTGCTCCTTATCCACGCCACACAACGCTTAAAACTCACACTGTACGGACGTATACACCTCTCCACGCCACGACCAATGAGGTGTAAGCCTTCGGGTCATGTGTCATTCCACAAAACTTGACTTGACTACTTTATTTTCCCCATGGGGACATTGTTTTTGTTTATGTTTCAACATGCAACACACACACAAAAACAACAATGTACACATATATAAAAACACGAAAAACACAACAAAAAAACTCTTCATCATCACTGAGACCCGCTCAGTTAACTCTACTTTAAAAAAAAGCAGAGATATTTAAAACAGTTGCAATGCAAGTTATTTATATTTCTCCACTCGTGGCTTCTTCAGGAAATACTCTGTTGGCAGAGCAAAAATAAAGGTTAAATCTGGCCATATTGTTTGTGAAATGTAAGTTAATAAAAGTGTTGAATATAAAAAATAGGGCTTTCAAAAATAACACATTCGCTTTTGCGATTTTTTTCTTCTTCTGTTTAACGTGTTCAAAATATTTACCAATTAACACAGCATCCGTTCCCCCCCGCCACTCAGTAAAACAGTTTAACATTAAACACATTTTTAAAATAAACCGTTTTTATGTTGTTTCTATGTTCATTTGGAGATTCAATGTGAAAGTATTTCAACATAAAAATATATTAAAAAAAATTAGATTTTTTTTTTACTCGCGATTAATTACAGAAACATTTGTGATCAATACGTTTTTTAATTGATTGACAGAACTAAGAAAGGATAATCGCAATTCCGTGGATTATTTGTATTTATAAGCAGAGAAAAACGTACACATTTTACCATTTTCAAATTCACTATGCAAAATCCTGCACATTTCTCCCAAGATCAGTGCAGAAAAGGTCAGCAGATTCTGTCTTTGGTTTCATTGTACATAAAAAAAAAAAAAACATGCAAAAACTGCTTGCAATTTAAGTTTGCACTTCTCTTGGTGTGAAAGGATCGGCACAATATTTGTTTTACGTCTGAAGAACTCAATACGGCCAAACAGTTTTTTTGATACTGACATGTGCGAATGTGTTCCTGTGTGTCTCAGTTTGACGGAGATGTCGGGCTCTGCGAGCGCTTCGTCCTCGGTGTCTCCCGGGGGGTCCTCGGCCGGGGCCTCCGCTCGCCCGCGCCACGTCAAGTCCATGTCCGCCTCGGGACACCCCAACAAGTCCCCGCTGCCGCCCATCGAGGACAACACGGAGTTCAAGGGGTGAGGACACACACTAGCATTTCAGAGACCGTGTTGTTTTGCTATTATAGTTTTATTAATGTTTTGTATTCCTTTTATATTTCATATTTAGAACATTTTCAATTCATTTTTATTTGAAGTTTTTCTAATTTGTTGTGTTTTTGTCATTTTATTTTATTTTTATTTCAGTTTTAGTTATTTTAGTACATCAAGTTAAACTAAATGAAATTAGAAATGATGCCTTAGCAACTAGATGAAATAAAGTAAGTTTAAGTAATTAATTAATTTTTTTTATTATTGTTTTGAGTTTTTAACTATAATAACCAGTGTTGGGGTAACGCATTACAAGTAACATGCATTATGTAATCAGATTACTTTTTTGATGTAACAAGTAAATGCATTACATTATAATTTTACACACTTAAAAATAAAAAGGTAACACATTAGACATAAAATCAGTTTAATTAATAAGCTTAAAATTTGAAGCTAATTGTCTGTGTTCTCTGTAACGTAGTCACTTAGACTGGGGAACAGTTCATGTGAGGAAACAGACCAAACGTCCAACAGTAACAGAGCGCATTACTTTAATGAACACACCCCAGGGGAACCCCAGACCACCATACTTCCACAGTTGATTTATTACATTAAGAATTGCAAACATTTTTTGTATTATATGTTTTCTGAAATGTTATGTTTATATATTTACATGAGGTGATGTCTAGTTAAATATGCACTCATTTTCATACATTTCTAGAACAAAAATCTGAACATTGGATAAAGTCGGGTTCAAAATTCTTGATATATTAAAGCCAAAGGTTTTTACTGAGGGGTTTTTGGAAATCTCTTTTTATCACTCTGTCAAGAGCCAGAAAGAAAAGGAATGAAATGTTGTAGGAATAAAATCAGGCAAATTATATAAGAACAAAACCCTCTGTAAAAACCATCAGAATATAGATAGGAATAAAACTGTAATGTTTGGTGTATGTAAGTGCTGCTAAATATTTTTAGTAAACAGCCTTTAATGATTATTGTATTGTAATTGAAACCTACATACGCAAATAGATATTTGTATTTGTAAAATTGTGTATTGGATGCTTTCTACCCTCTAGTCTGAAAAGCCCAAAACCTCAGAATCAACTCACGCTGCCAAACACCTGTGTTTATCTGAATGTCTCACCTTAAACTTTCAGTAAAAAGAGTTGTACAGTAGGCAATATAAATCGTAATGTAATATTTTGTTCAGCATACTTCGCTCTAGGGCTCAGGAAATATTCAAAGTGGCCAGACGATTATAATATTCGACATGCATATTTAAAAGAAAAGGAAGGTGTATGTTATATAGATGATGTTGTTGAATGCATTACTGTGGTAAAAATACCCGCACGACCTGAAAGAGAACGAGACATGTGACCTTGGACCACAAAACCAGTCTCAAGGGTTTTCTGAATTATTTGAAATTGAGATTTATAAATAAGCTTTCCATTGATGTATGGTTTGTTAGGATGTATATTTGGACGAGATTCAACTATTTGTAAATCTGGAATCTGAGGGCGCAAAAAAATCTAAACACTGAGAAAATCTCCTTTAAAGGTTTACATTTATGTTAGTGATTGTTCTGCATTCACTCACAGGAAATGTTCAAAATATCTTCATGGAACATGATCTTTACTTAATAGCCTAATGATTTTTGGCATAAAAGAAAAAGCTATAATTTTGACCCATGGCTATTTCCACAAATAAACCCGTGTGACTTGTGACTGGTTTTGTGGTCCAGGGTCACATATGTGAAAAAGTAATCTAACACATTTCTTTCACTAAGTAATATAATAGTTATTTTAGCCATAACTAGGGAATGCTTTATCATTGCACATTCACCAGTTGCATTAAATTTCCCTTTTTAAAGAATTAGATTAGAGTTTAGAATAGCTTTTAGTGATTTGATTGTTTGATTTGTTGATTGTATGTTTGATCTGTTTGTCAGTTTTTTTGCATAGCTGTGTTTTAGTTTTTATGTTGTACTATGTCCTTGAGTGCCTTGAAAGGCACCTATAAATAAAAGGTATTATTATTATTATTAAAGCACTGATGATAACCCTGATCAGAGATTCAGCAGGGGTTATACTTAAACTATTTGAAGTATTAAATGGTTGTGGTTTTGATTATTCATTATGAGTGCAGTTCCACTTGTTAGTTTGTTTGAATCACTTTAATGTGTGTGTGTGTGTGTGTGTGTGTGTGTGCGCAGGGCTCCGTCCACGTCTCCGTCGGCCCACAGCATCAGCAGCATGACCCCGGACCGGACCCGGTTCCCCCGGGGCACCTCGAGCCGGAGCACCTTCCACGGGGCACAGCTCAGAGACCGGCGCAGCGCCACCTACAACGGCCCCCCCGCCTCGCCCACGCTGTCCCACGACACCGGCGCCCTCGCCCAGGCCCGGCGCGGGGCCTCCTCAGGCTTCATCAGCAAGATCACCTCAAAGTTTGTGCGGAGGTCAGTCTCCAGGTCCATCTCTCAACTCTGTGCTCTTAGTCTCCTGAGTTTTGTATGGAAGTCCGGGCCGGATTCAACATGATGATGGCCTGTAGTTCAGTACCACTGAAGAACCCATGGTCCTGAATCCATGAGGCAACGTCCTGTGTAAAGTAGCTGCTTTAAAACAATCTATATTGTTAAAAGCGCTTTATAAATGAAGGTGACGTGATTTACTTAAAGTTGCATTGTGTAATATTTAGGAGGATCTGTTGACAGAAATGCAATATCATATACATAACTATGTTGTCAGTGGTGTATAACGACCTTACATTATGAACCGTTATGTTTTTATTACCTTAGAATGAGCCGTTTCTATCTACACACACCGCGGGTCTCCTTACATCGACATGTTTCTACGGTGGCCCTGAGCGGACAAACGCGTTTCGTCACTATGTTGTTCTTCGTGCAAAGAAGCTGCTAAAGTCAGCGAATAAAACACTGACACAATGATGAACAAGTAACAATAAGATTCGCAATAACATCTTTTTACTGAATAATTAAGTCGACGTAATTTCTTAAAGGCACACTATGCAGTTTGTCAAACAGCGCCCCTAGAGTCGCTGTGGAGTACTTGTATGGACTTGTACTTGTACTCGTTTCTGCCGTGAATACCACTGACGCTGAGCCGTCTCTGCACTCACGGCCCGATCCCCCCCCCGTATACCCGTACCTGTTCAGTGGGACGTTTTCTTCGTCGACTCTGCCATGATTCACGTCTGAAATGCGTTCTAGTGTCTTCCATAGAGGCTGCTTCATATGTTGTTCATGTATGTGACGTCGAGCCGTAAAGCAAGCCGTGATTCTCGTGAGATTTGGCAGGGCAACTCCTCTCAAACCTGCATTGCCCCCCCGCCTTCGAATGACTTAGAAGCTGTTATATTAAGGTACAAATCTTGCATAGTGTGCCTTTTAATTTATCTTTGTAAAGAAACCTCATCGCTGAACTGGCTACTCTCTGATAACGACATCACTTCCTGTCGGCCACCGTAACTTCTGTTGGGTGCGATTCGTAACCTCACCTCTAGATGCCTCTAAAACTTACACACTGCACCTTTAAAGTGACCATTTCCATATTTCTGTTGATGGGCCAGTGCTTCTTGCAGACATCCAAAAGGAGGATGTTATGGCATGTTAAGTGCGCACTACAAGCTCATTTCCCCTTCATAGTTCAAGATGGATTAACATTCACCAAATATGACAAAACATTGATCTAATATAAGAAAAATGGGCTTTGATGAGTGAATAAAACGAAAATGGATATGCATTAGGATGCATTAAATTGATCAAAAACGAAAGTAAAGACTTTTACATTGTCAAAAAAAGATGTTTATTTCAAATAAATGCTGTTCTTTTGAACTTTGTTCATTAAAGAATCCTGAAAAGAATATCATGATTTCTACAGCAAAATTAAAAATAACTCTAGAGAGGAGCATTGGGATAAATAAATGCACTAAATTACATATTCATTACATCTTTTTTTTTTTTTTTTCAATATCTAATATATCACAAGTTTTCATGATAGCCAGTATTTAAATGTTTATATTTCAGAAAACGAATTGAAACATAATTATGTCATTAAGAAGTTATGATTATAACATCATCATTATTATTATTCTTACTATAAAACTGCCTGATGTGCAGTTTAAATGTTTGTAAACAAATTAGTTTTTTTATTTTCTTAAAAAATTGGCGTACTGTAACTGATATACATCCAAAAGAATCGATATCAAGTCAAATTTAATAAAAAGATTTAATTGAATCGCTTGTGAATTGAAATCGAATCGTGACATTTGTGTCAAAGCCCAGCCCTGCTGCAGTGTGTGTATGGAGGAGAGAGAGCCAGGTGGCCTGACACACACACACACACACACACACACACCCGCAGTGCTGAGCATGCAGTGACTCTGCTGCAGTCAGTGAAGGACACTGGGTAAAGTGAGCTGGATCTTTATCAGACGTCGTGTGTAAACCTGACTCTCAGAGTCGCCCCCTACGGTCAGTCTGCAGGAGTTACACACTCCGCCCTGTCAGACGTTCCAGAAATGCATAGTGTTACTACAGATCTTCCATAATATGTGTGGTCAGTTTCACTCAGTGCTGGTCAGATGTCAGGGCTGAGCCCGTGGGCTTGGCTTGGTTTGATGCGCTGTGTGTGTGTTTGTGTTGTAGAGCTCTGTCGTACAGAACGGCGAGGTAGGGCTCAATGGTTTGACCTTTCCCCTCAGACTTACACATGAAACTGTGTCCTCACACCCTCTTCTCCTCAGAAGTAGACTCAACCCGTGCGTTTCTTACTAATGATCTGTGCATCCGTCACCTCAGTGAATGTTTGCACGGCCTGATGATGATGATGATGATGATGATGACCCCCACCTGTGTGTCCTCAGACTGTACCTGTGAAGTGTTTCGCTGTAGTTTTGTTGAACATGTTGAATGCTGATGGTCTGTACGATCCAGTGCCCGTTCTCCTTCCTCCATTTGAAATGTATGTTACTGGTCAAAAGAAAGGTCCCGTCCACCGCCTATCAAACCACATTAACACAGCCGTTCAATTCTGTTCTACAGTAACGATGACGTAATGAAGGAAGAAGAGGGCATGTGCTACAGTGATTTTCCCAAAGTTTACAAATGGCATGACAAGCAATCCGCTGAAGTGTGGTAAAATCACTGTAACACACGGCTCATGGCTTTCATAAAAACACCACCATGATAAACCATCACCAGCAGGATGTATTGGCATAAATTGGAATACATTTTCCGCCAAGTAATATAGTTTGTAAGTCTAAAGGTCTGTTCACATGAAGGATGATAACTATAACCATAAAGATGTTCTCATTGTAAGAGAATAGCAGTCTACACCACAACTTTAACAATAACGTCAGAGGAACTGAAGCGCTGGACTCACTTTCACATGATTTCCCCATAGCAAAAACTTAAGCGTAACCTTAACCATTACATTACGGTTTAATCTTCAGTGAGCGAGTTCACACGCATGTTTTTAACCCGATTATGCAGAAGTCGACAATGGGTGTGTCATTTAAACGTGCTTTCCTTTATTACAGTCATGAACAGCTTAAGCATAAACCGATTGACAGATTTTTATCCATTACCGTGATTTTGCCTGTCAAGTAAACACAGTAACCTGTGACAGATTCTTCGTTCTGATGGACTAGAGCACGTACGCACAATATGCAAAACTAAAAGGCGTAAATTACATTTGTATGTATTCTAAATAAAATATTTAGATTGTACTGAATGTTAGCTTGCTTATGTGGACTCAGTAAATCCTTATCTTGAGCAAAATGTCATGCAAACTAGAAACTGCACAGGCCGAGAGCTGCCGTTCAGACCACTCAACTTTGCGATGTTGTTTGCGAATGTTCGTGGAACGATGGTTTTGGGAAACAGCGACTCGTTGAACTATGCTCATAACGACAGAACTTGCGAGCGACCATAGTTATATCGCAAACTCAGACTATTTCGGAAAAAAAACTTAAATTGTGTTCACATCCCTGGGAATTCAATAAGCTGATTTTTGTGAGTTGCATGTAAATTTGCTCATTGTAAGAAAATAGTGACGTCTAAACAACGGCTATAACAATAACAACAGAAGAACGGTACTGTTTTTTCGGCAAAGCCCACTATCAGACAATTCTAAAGATTGAATTGGTCTTGTCAATCACAATGCCAATTGCCTACAAAGCTCTAAAACAAAAACTCTTAACCTGAATCTAAACCCTTAACTTCACCTCATCACCTGTGTCTCATCACCTGTGGCACATCCTGATAGATAGCATTACTCGTGAATGTTTGAGGGTCCGTTTACACAACACCGTTTTCAACTAAAAACTGAAAACTTTTTATGCGTTTTGGCCGTTCATTTACACAGCATTGGCGTTTTGGGGGCCTGAAAACACAAACTTTTGAAAAAAGGATTCAAAGTGCACGTTTTTGAGAACGATATCCTCATCGTCTCCGTGTGAACTACAAAAACATGAATCTGTGAAAACGCTGATGTTGTGTGTCACGTGTTCAGTCTATAGGTGTGCAGTGTTTCTTTACAAAGTGACGTCGCCACCTACTGGCCTGCCCTGAATAATACAGCGTTTTTTTAGTCAGTACTGAGATATTGCCGTCTGTACACGGAAAATACAAAGGAAAAACTTTTAAGTTTTTTGGTACATCGTTGTCGTGTAAACGTACCCTTAGTTGACCACTGAGGTGTCTGTACTGATGAACGATAAAAACATTGACAGCCAATCAAAATTCAGCCAACTTTTTAAAGCGGCTGACGATATAAAGCAGAGTCGTCTTCTGGTATGATATAGTTATGGCTATAGTTATGGTTTTTGGTGTGAACAGGCCTTAAATATAAGCAGTTTACAGTTGCCTAGAATCTTTCTTTCAGATCAGATGATTTATACTAAGCTGTGGTTTTAGAGTTCAGTTGTCCACTGCTTTCTCAATATGACCTCTGATATTTCCCAAGGTTACCCAGTGAAGGAGAGGCCCGCGGTCGGGCGTACAGTTTGAGGTGAGGTTTCTATCGATCCTCTGATTCCTTTAGACTTTGTCTCTGTTGCCCCTTCAGTCAGTCGACAAGAGTTGATACAGAGTGTGGAGATGACGGCTGTACAGTGTGTGTGTGTGTGTGTGTGTGTGTGTGTGTGTGAGATTTCTGATTGTATGTGTGTTTTGCATGTTTTCTAAGCAATGAGAACTGTAATCTGTCTTTCTAATATAGATTTTAACACTCTAACCATGTTCAGTTGCCAGTCCATTTATAGCAGTGATGAACCGTTACTGAATAAAAAGCAGAAGCAGACGTCCAAGCTCTATTGGCACCAGATTTTTTTTCCCATGCACATATTTTTTCCCCCATGCACCATATTATTTTTTGTAAAGTCCTGTTCAAACCAAGAACATCTAATATAAAGATAACTATTACAATATATTACCAGCCACACCGATAGACGATAACACTGCTTCTTATAAGCATGCACTAGTTATTTCATATGGAGATTTACATGCTTGAGCTCTTTAACTCTTTCCATCCATGTTTTCACTTTCATTTTTATACGATAGGGGGCGCTATTACACATCTTCTGAAATACAGAATCTGTGGATCCAAAAACAAGCCATAGAAGATCTATGATCATCAAACATTAAACATCATATAATCAAATCTGCCTAACGTTACCGAATGAGATTTCGACCCAAGAGGAGGAAAGGACTGTGAGCTTTGGGGGTGCTGATGGACTCTATCTGGCGAATATTTCATTTAATTTGAATAAAACACTGGAGGGGAAAGAGTTAAAGTTGTGTGGAAATCTTGCTGGAAGTCGTTCATCTTCCATTATCATTATAGTGGTTGTTCACTTCCCTATTCTCATAGACTTTATGATAACCTTATCGTCGTCATCCTTGGTGTGAACGGTGACCCTTAAAGGTCTGTTTGCACCAATAACGATATTTATATCATAATTATATTATCAAACAAACCAACAGTTTTTTATATTAGAGCATTGCAGTTAAGTTGTGTACCGCTTTATATACTCAAGCTCTTTAAAGTCTGGTGGATTCTGATTGGCTGTCAATGATTTTATTGTTAATCAGTTGCTCTGACAGTGATTCCCACAATATCGTTTCTGTCTGTCGTTATCGTTATACTGTAGTTGTGATGTGGACTTCCCTCTTCTCATAATTAGAACGATTATTAAAACTTTATATAATTATCGTCCTTGGTGTGAACGGATAATAGTGTTCACACCAATAATGATAACTATAGTAGCGCACAAACTAACGCACGATAATTTTCCTTTTACTCGAAGCGTTCGCTGCAATATTGTCGTCTGCTGCTTTAATGCTTGAGCATAGGGCTCCACAATATATCGAAATAACGCAAATGTATATCATGATATGCATATCGCAACAGTTTGCAATGACTGGGTCATGAATAAAAGACAAAGAGAAAATCACTCACTGCTCTTGATGAATAACTTTTGTAGTTTTAATAAGAATCATGATATATTTAATTCATACAGTGAAAACTAAGCAGTGTTTTGATTATTCAGTTTCTGTTGTTAAATAAGCCTAATGTAGGATAACCTGAACCCTGTGGTGTACACTGATGTTAATAACTCTTCATATGCGACAGTAAAACACTGATGTTAATAACTCTTCATATGCGACAGTAAAACACTGATGTTAATAACTCTTCTTCCGCGACAGTAAAACACTGATGTTAATAACTCTTCATACGCGACAGTAAAACACTGATGTTAATAACTCTTCTTCCGCGACAGTAAAACACTGATGTTAATAACTCTTCATACGCGACAGTAAAACACTGATGTTAATAACTCTTCTTCCGCGACAGTAAAACACTGATGTTAATAACTCTTCATACGCGACAGTAAAACACTGATGTTAATAACTCTTCTTCCGCGACAGTAAAACACTGATGTTAATAACTCTTCATACGCGACAGTAAAACACTGATGTTAATAACTCTTCATACGCGACAGTCAAACACTGATGTTAATAACTCTTCATACGCGACAGTAAAACACTGATGTTAATAACTCTTCTTCCGCGACAGTAAAACACTGATGTTAATAACTCTTCTTCCGCGACAGTAAAACACTGATGTTAATAACTCTTCATACGCGACAGTAAAACACTGATGTTAATAACTCTTCATACGCGACAGTAAAACACTGATGTTAATAACTCTTCATACGCGACAGTAAAACACTGATGTTAATAACTCTTCGTACGCGACAGTAAAACACTGATGTTAATAACTCTTCATATGCGACAGTAAAACACTGATGTTAATAACTCTTCATATGCGACAGTAAAACACTGATGTTAATAACTCTTCTTCCGCGACAGTAAAACACTGATGTTAATAACTCTTCATACGCGACAGTAAAACACTGATGTTAATAACTCTTCTTCCGCGACAGTAAAACACTGATGTTAATAACTCTTCATACGCGACAGTAAAACACTGATGTTAATAACTCTTCTTCCGCGACAGTAAAACACTGATGTTAATAACTCTTCATACGCGACAGTAAAACACTGATGTTAATAACTCTTCATACGCGACAGTCAAACACTGATGTTAATAACTCTTCATACGCGACAGTAAAACACTGATGTTAATAACTCTTCTTCCGCGACAGTAAAACACTGATGTTAATAACTCTTCTTCCGCGACAGTAAAACACTGATGTTAATAACTCTTCATACGCGACAGTAAAACACTGATGTTAATAACTCTTCATACGCGACAGTAAAACACTGATGTTAATAACTCTTCATACGCGACAGTAAAACACTGATGTTAATAACTCTTCGTACGCGACAGTAAAACACTGATGTTAATAACTCTTCATACGCGACAGTAAAACACTGATGTTAATAACTCTTCTTCCGCGACAGTAAAACACTGATGCTAATAACTCTTCATACGCGACAGTAAAACACTGATGTTAATAACTCTTCTTCCGCGACAGTAAAACACTGATGTTAATAACTCTTCTTACGCGACAGTAAAACACTGATGTTAATAACTCTTCATACGCGACAGTAAAACACTGATGTTAATAACTCTTCATACGCGACAGTCAAACACTGATGTTAATAACTCTTCTTCCGCGACAGTAAAACACTGATGTTAATAACTCTTCATACGCGACAGTAAAACACTGATGTTAATAACTCTTCATACGCGACAGTAAAACACTGATGTTAATAACTCTTCTTCCGCGACAGTAAAACACTGATGTTAATAACTCTTCTTCCGCGACAGTAAAACACTGATGTTAATAACTCTTCATACGCGACAGTAAAACACTGATGTTAATAACTCTTCTTCCGCGACAGTAAAACACTGATGTTAATAACTCTTCATACGCGACAGTAAAACACTGATGTTAATAACTCTTCATACGCGACAGTAAAACACTGATGTTAATAACTCTTCTTCCGCGACAGTAAAACACTGATGTTAATAACTCTTCTTACGCGACAGTAAAACACTGATGTTAATAACTCTTCATACGCGACAGTAAAACACTGATGTTAATAACTCTTCTTCCGCGACAGTAAAACACTGATGTTAATAACTCTTCATACGCGACAGTAAAACACTGATGTTAATAACTCTTCTTCCGCGACAGTAAAACACTGATGTTAATAACTCTTCATACGCGACAGTAAAACACTGATGTTAATAACTCTTCATACGCGACAGTAAAACACTGATGTTAATAACTCTTCTTCCGCGACAGTAAAACACTGATGTTAATAACTCTTCATACGCGACAGTAAAACACTGATGTTAATAACTCTTCTTCCGCGACAGTAAAACACTGATGTTAATAACTCTTCTTCCGCGACAGTAAAACACTGATGTTAATAACTCTTCTTCCGCGACAGTAAAACACTGATGTTAATAACTCTTCTTACGCGACAGTAAAACACTGATGTTAATAACTCTTCATACGCGACAGTAAAACACTGATGTTAATAACTCTTCATACGCGACAGTCAAACACTGATGTTAATAACTCTTCTTCCGCGACAGTAAAACACTGATGTTAATAACTCTTCATACGCGACAGTAAAACACTGATGTTAATAACTCTTCATACGCGACAGTAAAACACTGATGTTAATAACTCTTCTTCCGCGACAGTAAAACACTGATGTTAATAACTCTTCTTCCGCGACAGTAAAACACTGATGTTAATAACTCTTCATACGCGACAGTAAAACACTGATGTTAATAACTCTTCATACGCGACAGTAAAACACTGATGTTAATAACTCTTCATACGCGACAGTAAAACACTGATGTTAATAACTCTTCATACGCGACAGTAAAACACTGATGTTAATAACTCTTCTTCCGCGACAGTAAAACACTGATGTTAATAACTCTTCTTACGCGACAGTAAAACACTGATGTTAATAACTCTTCATACGCGACAGTAAAACACTGATGTTAATAACTCTTCTTCCGAGACAGTAAAACACTGATGTTAATAACTCTTCATACGCGACAGTAAAACACTGATGTTAATAACTCTTCTTCCGCGACAGTAAAACACTGATGTTAATAACTCTTCATACGCGACAGTAAAACACTGATGTTAATAACTCTTCATACGCGACAGTAAAACACTGATGTTAATAACTCTTCTTCCGCGACAGTAAAACACTGATGTTAATAACTCTTCATACGCGACAGTAAAACACTGATGTTAATAACTCTTCTTCCGCGACAGTAAAACACTGATGTTAATAACTCTTCTTACGCGACAGTAAAACACTGATGTTAATAACTCTTCATACGCGACAGTAAAACACTGATGTTAATAACTCTTCATACGCGACAGTAAAACACTGATGTTAATAACTCTTCTTCCGCGACAGTAAAACACTGATGTTAATAACTCTTCATACGCGACAGTCAAACACTGATGTTAATAACTCTTCTTCCGCGACAGTAAAACACTGATGTTAATAACTCTTCATACGCGACAGTAAAACACTGATGTTAATAACTCTTCATACGCGACAGTCAAACACTGATGTTAATAACTCTTCATACGCGACAGTAAAACACTGATGTTAATAACTCTTCTTCCGCGACAGTAAAACACTGATGTTAATAACTCTTCGTACGCGACAGTAAAACACTGATGTTAATAACTCTTCATACGCGACAGTCAAACACTGATGTTAATAACTCTTCATACGCGACAGTAAAACACTGATGTTAATAACTCTTCATACGCGACAGTAAAACACTGATGTTAATAACTCTTCTTCCGCGACAGTAAAACACTGATGTTAATAACTCTTCATACGCGACAGTAAAACACTGATGTTAATAACTCTTCATACGCGACAGTAAAACACTGATGTTAATAACTCTTCTTCCGCGACAGTAAAACACTGATGTTAATAACTCTTCATACGCGACAGTAAAACACTGATGTTAATAACTCTTCATACGCGACAGTAAAACACTGATGTTAATAACTCTTCATACGCGACAGTAAAACACTGATGTTAATAACTCTTCTTCCGCGACAGTAAAACACTGATGTTAATAACTCTTCATACGCGACAGTAAAACACTGATGTTAATAACTCTTCATACGCGACAGTAAAACACTGATGTTAATAACTCTTCTTCCGCGACAGTAAAACACTGATGTTAATAACTCTTCATACGCGACAGTAAAACACTGATGTTAATAACTCTTCATACGCGACAGTCAAACACTGATGTTAATAACTCTTCTTCCGCGACAGTAAAACACTGATGTTAATAACTCTTCATACGCGACAGTAAAACACTGATGTTAATAACTCTTCATACGCGACAGTAAAACACTGATGTTAATAACTCTTCTTCCTTGACAGTAAAACACTGATGTTAATAACTCTTCATACGCGACAGTAAAACACTGATGTTAATAACTCTTCATACGCGACAGTAAAACACTGATGTTAATAACTCTTCTTCCGCGACAGTAAAACACTGATGTTAATAACTCTTCATACGCGACAGTCAAACACTGATGTTAATAACTCTTCTTCCGCGACAGTAAAACACTGATGTTAATAACTCTTCTTCCGCGACAGAAAAACACTGATGTTAATAACTCTTCTTCCGCGACAGTAAAACACTGATGTTGATAACTCTTCTTATGCGACAGTAAAACACTGATGTTAATAACTCTTCATACGCGACAGTAAAACACTGATGTTAATAACTCTTCATACGCGACAGTCAAACACTGATGTTAATAACTCTTCTTCCGCGACAGTAAAACACTGATGTTAATAACTCTTCATACGCGACAGTAAAACACTGATGTTAATAACTCTTCTTCCGCGACAGTAAAACACTGATGTTAATAACTCTTCATACGCGACAGTAAAACACTGATGTTAATAACTCTTCATACGCGACAGTCAAACACTGATGTTAATAACTCTTCATACGCGACAGTAAAACACTGATGTTAATAACTCTTCATACGCGACAGTAAAACACTGATGTTAATAACTCTTCTTCCGCGACAGTAAAACACTGATGTTAATAACTCTTCATACGCGACAGTAAAACACTGATGTTAATAACTCTTCATACGCGACAGTAAAACACTGATGTTAATAACTCTTCTTCCGCGACAGTAAAACACTGATGTTAATAACTCTTCATACGCGACAGTAAAACACTGATGTTAATAACTCTTCTTCCGCGACAGTAAAACACTGATGTTAATAACTCTTCTTACGCGACAGTAAAACACTGATGTTAATAACTCTTCATACGCGACAGTCAAACACTGATGTTAATAACTCTTCATACGCGACAGTAAAACACTGATGTTAATAACTCTTCATACGCGACAGTAAAACACTGATGTTAATAACTCTTCTTCCGCGACAGTAAAACACTGATGTTAATAACTCTTCATACGCGACAGTAAAACACTGATGTTAATAACTCTTCTTCCGCGACAGTAAAACACTGATGTTAATAACTCTTCATACGCGACAGTCAAACACTGATGTTAATAACTCTTCATACGCGACAGTAAAACACTGATGTTAATAACTCTTCTTCCGCGACAGTAAAACACTGATGTTAATAACTCTTCGTACGCGACAGTAAAACACTGATGTTAATAACTCTTCATACGCGACAGTCAAACACTGATGTTAATAACTCTTCATACGCGACAGTAAAACACTGATGTTAATAACTCTTCATACGCGACAGTAAAACACTGATGTTAATAACTCTTCTTCCGCGACAGTAAAACACTGATGTTAATAACTCTTCATACGCGACAGTAAAACACTGATGTTAATAACTCTTCATACGCGACAGTAAAACACTGATGTTAATAACTCTTCTTCCGCGACAGTAAAACACTGATGTTAATAACTCTTCATACGCGACAGTAAAACACTGATGTTAATAACTCTTCATACGCGACAGTAAAACACTGATGTTAATAACTCTTCATACGCGACAGTAAAACACTGATGTTAATAACTCTTCTTCCGCGACAGTAAAACACTGATGTTAATAACTCTTCATACGCGACAGTAAAACACTGATGTTAATAACTCTTCATACGCGACAGTAAAACACTGATGTTAATAACTCTTCTTCCGCGACAGTAAAACACTGATGTTAATAACTCTTCATACGCGACAGTAAAACACTGATGTTAATAACTCTTCATACGCGACAGTCAAACACTGATGTTAATAACTCTTCTTCCGCGACAGTAAAACACTGATGTTAATAACTCTTCATACGCGACAGTAAAACACTGATGTTAATAACTCTTCATACGCGACAGTAAAACACTGATGTTAATAACTCTTCTTCCTTGACAGTAAAACACTGATGTTAATAACTCTTCATACGCGACAGTAAAACACTGATGTTAATAACTCTTCATACGCGACAGTAAAACACTGATGTTAATAACTCTTCTTCCGCGACAGTAAAACACTGATGTTAATAACTCTTCATACGCGACAGTCAAACACTGATGTTAATAACTCTTCTTCCGCGACAGTAAAACACTGATGTTAATAACTCTTCTTCCGCGACAGAAAAACACTGATGTTAATAACTCTTCTTCCGCGACAGTAAAACACTGATGTTGATAACTCTTCTTATGCGACAGTAAAACACTGATGTTAATAACTCTTCATACGCGACAGTAAAACACTGATGTTAATAACTCTTCATACGCGACAGTCAAACACTGATGTTAATAACTCTTCTTCCGCGACAGTAAAACACTGATGTTAATAACTCTTCATACGCGACAGTAAAACACTGATGTTAATAACTCTTCTTCCGCGACAGTAAAACACTGATGTTAATAACTCTTCATACGCGACAGTAAAACACTGATGTTAATAACTCTTCATACGCGACAGTCAAACACTGATGTTAATAACTCTTCATACGCGACAGTAAAACACTGATGTTAATAACTCTTCATACGCGACAGTAAAACACTGATGTTAATAACTCTTCTTCCGCGACAGTAAAACACTGATGTTAATAACTCTTCATACGCGACAGTAAAACACTGATGTTAATAACTCTTCATACGCGACAGTAAAACACTGATGTTAATAACTCTTCTTCCGCGACAGTAAAACACTGATGTTAATAACTCTTCATACGCGACAGTAAAACACTGATGTTAATAACTCTTCTTCCGCGACAGTAAAACACTGATGTTAATAACTCTTCTTACGCGACAGTAAAACACTGATGTTAATAACTCTTCATACGCGACAGTAAAACACTGATGTTAATAACTCTTCATACGCGACAGTAAAACAGATGTTAATAACTCTTCTTCCGCGACAGTAAAACACTGATGTTAATAACTCTTCATACGCGACAGTCAAACACTGATGTTAATAACTCTTCTTCCGCGACAGTAAAACACTGATGTTAATAACTCTTCATACGCGACAGTAAAACACTGATGTTAATAACTCTTCATACGCGACAGTCAAACACTGATGTTAATAACTCTTCATACGCGACAGTAAAACACTGATGTTAATAACTCTTCTTACGCGACAGTAAAACACTGATGTTAATAACTCTTCGTACGCGACAGTAAAACACTGATGTTAATAACTCTTCATACGCGACAGTCAAACACTGATGTTAATAACTCTTCATACGGGACAGTAAAACACTGATGTTAATAACTCTTCATACGCGACAGTAAAACACTGATGTTAATAACTCTTCTTCCGCGACAGTAAAACACTGATGTTAATAACTCTTCATACGCGACAGTAAAACACTGATGTTAATAACTCTTCATACGCGACAGTAAAACACTGATGTTAATAACTCTTCTTCCGCGACAGTAAAACACTGATGTTAATAACTCTTCATACGCGACAGTAAAACACTGATGTTAATAACTCTTCATACGCGACAGTAAAACACTGATGTTAATAACTCTTCATACGCGACAGTAAAACACTGATGTTAATAACTCTTCTTCCGCGACAGTAAAACACTGATGTTAATAACTCTTCATACGCGACAGTAAAACACTGATGTTAATAACTCTTCATACGCGACAGTAAAACACTGATGTTAATAACTCTTCTTCCGCGACAGTAAAACACTGATGTTAATAACTCTTCATACGCGACAGTAAAACACTGATGTTAATAACTCTTCATACGCGACAGTCAAACACTGATGTTAATAACTCTTCTTCCGCGACAGTAAAACACTGATGTTAATAACTCTTCATACGCGACAGTAAAACACTGATGTTAATAACTCTTCATACGCGACAGTAAAACACTGATGTTAATAACTCTTCTTCCGCGACAGTAAAACACTGATGTTAATAACTCTTCATACGCGACAGTAAAACACTGATGTTAATAACTCTTCATACGCGACAGTAAAACACTGATGTTAATAACTCTTCTTCCGCGACAGTAAAACACTGATGTTAATAACTCTTCATACGCGACAGTCAAACACTGATGTTAATAATGGCGCTTTTCCACTGCATGGTACGGTTCGGTTCGGCTCGGTACGGTTCGACTCGGCGCGGAACGGTTCGGCTCGCTTTGCTTTTCCACTGCGTGGTACGACTCGACTCGGTACGGCACGGTTCGGTTCGCTTTAGCTCGGTTGCTTTTCCACTGCAGTTAGTACCGCTTCAAGTGGGTGGGACTGATCGTTATAGTTGCGCGACTCCTCGGCAACCAACGAGAGGAACATCTGCACCTCGCTGACCACGCTTCAGCCATTGCAAAGTTTTCATCTTCTTTTTTCAAGCAAGTACTTTAAAAACAGACGCTACAGCGTTGGCTGTTGTCTACTGGCTATTTAAATCTAGCGGGTTTAGTGTCTCGTCTCGTGTCGCAAATACAATGACGCTGGTAGTGACGATTCTGTCTGACCAATCAGTGATCTGCAGTGTTTGCACGTCACATTTTAGTACCGGTACGGTACGCTTGGAACCTCAACAGACCAGGTACCATTTAAAGCGAGCCGAAGCGAGCCGTACCGTACCGTACCATGCAGTGGAAATGCGCCATAAGTGAGCCGTACTGAACCGAGCCGTACCGTACCATGCAGTGGAAAAGCGCCAAAGCGTGCCGTACCGAACCGAACCGTACCGTACCATGCAGTGGAAAAGCGCCATAACTCTTCTTCCGCGACAGTAAAACACTGATGTTAATAACTCTTCTTCCGCGACAGAAAAACACTGATGTTAATAACTCTTCTTCCGCGACAGTAAAACACTGATGTTGATAACTCTTCTTATGCGACAGTAAAACACTGATGTTAATAACTCTTCATACGCGACAGTAAAACACTGATGTTAATAACTCTTCATACGCGACAGTCAAACACTGATGTTAATAACTCTTCTTCCGCGACAGTAAAACACTGATGTTAATAACTCTTCATACGCGACAGTAAAACACTGATGTTAATAACTCTTCTTCCGCGACAGTAAAACACTGATGTTAATAACTCTTCATACGCGACAGTAAAACACTGATGTTAATAACTCTTCATACGCGACAGTAAAACACTGATGTTAATAACTCTTCTTCCGCGACAGTAAAACACTGATGTTAATAACTCTTCTTACGCGACAGTAAAACACTGATGTTAATAACTCTTCATACGCGACAGTAAAACACTGATGTTAATAACTCTTCTTCCGCGACAGTAAAACACTGATGTTAATAACTCTTCATACGCGACAGTAAAACACTGATGTTAATAACTCTTCTTCCGCGACAGTAAAACACTGATGTTAATAACTCTTCATACGCGACAGTAAAACACTGATGTTAATAACTCTTCATACGCGACAGTAAAACACTGATGTTAATAACTCTTCTTCCGCGACAGTAAAACACTGATGTTAATAACTCTTCATACGCGACAGTAAAACACTGATGTTAATAACTCTTCTTCCGCGACAGTAAAACACTGATGTTAATAACTCTTCTTCCGCGACAGTAAAACACTGATGTTAATAACTCTTCTTCCGCGACAGTAAAACACTGATGTTAATAACTCTTCTTACGCGACAGTAAAACACTGATGTTAATAACTCTTCATACGCGACAGTAAAACACTGATGTTAATAACTCTTCATACGCGACAGTCAAACACTGATGTTAATAACTCTTCTTCCGCGACAGTAAAACACTGATGTTAATAACTCTTCATACGCGACAGTAAAACACTGATGTTAATAACTCTTCATACGCGACAGTAAAACACTGATGTTAATAACTCTTCTTCCGCGACAGTAAAACACTGATGTTAATAACTCTTCTTCCGCGACAGTAAAACACTGATGTTAATAACTCTTCATACGCGACAGTAAAACACTGATGTTAATAACTCTTCATACGCGACAGTAAAACACTGATGTTAATAACTCTTCATACGCGACAGTAAAACACTGATGTTAATAACTCTTCATACGCGACAGTAAAACACTGATGTTAATAACTCTTCTTCCGCGACAGTAAAACACTGATGTTAATAACTCTTCTTACGCGACAGTAAAACACTGATGTTAATAACTCTTCATACGCGACAGTAAAACACTGATGTTAATAACTCTTCTTCCGAGACAGTAAAACACTGATGTTAATAACTCTTCATACGCGACAGTAAAACACTGATGTTAATAACTCTTCTTCCGCGACAGTAAAACACTGATGTTAATAACTCTTCATACGCGACAGTAAAACACTGATGTTAATAACTCTTCATACGCGACAGTAAAACACTGATGTTAATAACTCTTCTTCCGCGACAGTAAAACACTGATGTTAATAACTCTTCATACGCGACAGTAAAACACTGATGTTAATAACTCTTCTTCCGCGACAGTAAAACACTGATGTTAATAACTCTTCTTACGCGACAGTAAAACACTGATGTTAATAACTCTTCATACGCGACAGTAAAACACTGATGTTAATAACTCTTCATACGCGACAGTAAAACACTGATGTTAATAACTCTTCTTCCGCGACAGTAAAACACTGATGTTAATAACTCTTCATACGCGACAGTCAAACACTGATGTTAATAACTCTTCTTCCGCGACAGTAAAACACTGATGTTAATAACTCTTCATACGCGACAGTAAAACACTGATGTTAATAACTCTTCATACGCGACAGTCAAACACTGATGTTAATAACTCTTCATACGCGACAGTAAAACACTGATGTTAATAACTCTTCTTCCGCGACAGTAAAACACTGATGTTAATAACTCTTCGTACGCGACAGTAAAACACTGATGTTAATAACTCTTCATACGCGACAGTCAAACACTGATGTTAATAACTCTTCATACGCGACAGTAAAACACTGATGTTAATAACTCTTCATACGCGACAGTAAAACACTGATGTTAATAACTCTTCTTCCGCGACAGTAAAACACTGATGTTAATAACTCTTCATACGCGACAGTAAAACACTGATGTTAATAACTCTTCATACGCGACAGTAAAACACTGATGTTAATAACTCTTCTTCCGCGACAGTAAAACACTGATGTTAATAACTCTTCATACGCGACAGTAAAACACTGATGTTAATAACTCTTCATACGCGACAGTAAAACACTGATGTTAATAACTCTTCATACGCGACAGTAAAACACTGATGTTAATAACTCTTCTTCCGCGACAGTAAAACACTGATGTTAATAACTCTTCATACGCGACAGTAAAACACTGATGTTAATAACTCTTCATACGCGACAGTAAAACACTGATGTTAATAACTCTTCTTCCGCGACAGTAAAACACTGATGTTAATAACTCTTCATACGCGACAGTAAAACACTGATGTTAATAACTCTTCATACGCGACAGTCAAACACTGATGTTAATAACTCTTCTTCCGCGACAGTAAAACACTGATGTTAATAACTCTTCATACGCGACAGTAAAACACTGATGTTAATAACTCTTCATACGCGACAGTAAAACACTGATGTTAATAACTCTTCTTCCTTGACAGTAAAACACTGATGTTAATAACTCTTCATACGCGACAGTAAAACACTGATGTTAATAACTCTTCATACGCGACAGTAAAACACTGATGTTAATAACTCTTCTTCCGCGACAGTAAAACACTGATGTTAATAACTCTTCATACGCGACAGTCAAACACTGATGTTAATAACTCTTCTTCCGCGACAGTAAAACACTGATGTTAATAACTCTTCTTCCGCGACAGAAAAACACTGATGTTAATAACTCTTCTTCCGCGACAGTAAAACACTGATGTTGATAACTCTTCTTATGCGACAGTAAAACACTGATGTTAATAACTCTTCATACGCGACAGTAAAACACTGATGTTAATAACTCTTCATACGCGACAGTCAAACACTGATGTTAATAACTCTTCTTCCGCGACAGTAAAACACTGATGTTAATAACTCTTCATACGCGACAGTAAAACACTGATGTTAATAACTCTTCTTCCGCGACAGTAAAACACTGATGTTAATAACTCTTCATACGCGACAGTAAAACACTGATGTTAATAACTCTTCATACGCGACAGTCAAACACTGATGTTAATAACTCTTCATACGCGACAGTAAAACACTGATGTTAATAACTCTTCATACGCGACAGTAAAACACTGATGTTAATAACTCTTCTTCCGCGACAGTAAAACACTGATGTTAATAACTCTTCATACGCGACAGTAAAACACTGATGTTAATAACTCTTCATACGCGACAGTAAAACACTGATGTTAATAACTCTTCTTCCGCGACAGTAAAACACTGATGTTAATAACTCTTCATACGCGACAGTAAAACACTGATGTTAATAACTCTTCTTCCGCGACAGTAAAACACTGATGTTAATAACTCTTCTTACGCGACAGTAAAACACTGATGTTAATAACTCTTCATACGCGACAGTCAAACACTGATGTTAATAACTCTTCATACGCGACAGTAAAACACTGATGTTAATAACTCTTCATACGCGACAGTAAAACACTGATGTTAATAACTCTTCTTCCGCGACAGTAAAACACTGATGTTAATAACTCTTCATACGCGACAGTAAAACACTGATGTTAATAACTCTTCTTCCGCGACAGTAAAACACTGATGTTAATAACTCTTCATACGCGACAGTCAAACACTGATGTTAATAACTCTTCATACGCGACAGTAAAACACTGATGTTAATAACTCTTCTTCCGCGACAGTAAAACACTGATGTTAATAACTCTTCGTACGCGACAGTAAAACACTGATGTTAATAACTCTTCATACGCGACAGTCAAACACTGATGTTAATAACTCTTCATACGCGACAGTAAAACACTGATGTTAATAACTCTTCATACGCGACAGTAAAACACTGATGTTAATAACTCTTCTTCCGCGACAGTAAAACACTGATGTTAATAACTCTTCATACGCGACAGTAAAACACTGATGTTAATAACTCTTCATACGCGACAGTAAAACACTGATGTTAATAACTCTTCTTCCGCGACAGTAAAACACTGATGTTAATAACTCTTCATACGCGACAGTAAAACACTGATGTTAATAACTCTTCATACGCGACAGTAAAACACTGATGTTAATAACTCTTCATACGCGACAGTAAAACACTGATGTTAATAACTCTTCTTCCGCGACAGTAAAACACTGATGTTAATAACTCTTCATACGCGACAGTAAAACACTGATGTTAATAACTCTTCATACGCGACAGTAAAACACTGATGTTAATAACTCTTCTTCCGCGACAGTAAAACACTGATGTTAATAACTCTTCATACGCGACAGTAAAACACTGATGTTAATAACTCTTCATACGCGACAGTCAAACACTGATGTTAATAACTCTTCTTCCGCGACAGTAAAACACTGATGTTAATAACTCTTCATACGCGACAGTAAAACACTGATGTTAATAACTCTTCATACGCGACAGTAAAACACTGATGTTAATAACTCTTCTTCCTTGACAGTAAAACACTGATGTTAATAACTCTTCATACGCGACAGTAAAACACTGATGTTAATAACTCTTCATACGCGACAGTAAAACACTGATGTTAATAACTCTTCTTCCGCGACAGTAAAACACTGATGTTAATAACTCTTCATACGCGACAGTCAAACACTGATGTTAATAACTCTTCTTCCGCGACAGTAAAACACTGATGTTAATAACTCTTCTTCCGCGACAGAAAAACACTGATGTTAATAACTCTTCTTCCGCGACAGTAAAACACTGATGTTGATAACTCTTCTTATGCGACAGTAAAACACTGATGTTAATAACTCTTCATACGCGACAGTAAAACACTGATGTTAATAACTCTTCATACGCGACAGTCAAACACTGATGTTAATAACTCTTCTTCCGCGACAGTAAAACACTGATGTTAATAACTCTTCATACGCGACAGTAAAACACTGATGTTAATAACTCTTCTTCCGCGACAGTAAAACACTGATGTTAATAACTCTTCATACGCGACAGTAAAACACTGATGTTAATAACTCTTCATACGCGACAGTCAAACACTGATGTTAATAACTCTTCATACGCGACAGTAAAACACTGATGTTAATAACTCTTCATACGCGACAGTAAAACACTGATGTTAATAACTCTTCTTCCGCGACAGTAAAACACTGATGTTAATAACTCTTCATACGCGACAGTAAAACACTGATGTTAATAACTCTTCATACGCGACAGTAAAACACTGATGTTAATAACTCTTCTTCCGCGACAGTAAAACACTGATGTTAATAACTCTTCATACGCGACAGTAAAACACTGATGTTAATAACTCTTCTTCCGCGACAGTAAAACACTGATGTTAATAACTCTTCTTACGCGACAGTAAAACACTGATGTTAATAACTCTTCATACGCGACAGTAAAACACTGATGTTAATAACTCTTCATACGCGACAGTAAAACAGATGTTAATAACTCTTCTTCCGCGACAGTAAAACACTGATGTTAATAACTCTTCATACGCGACAGTCAAACACTGATGTTAATAACTCTTCTTCCGCGACAGTAAAACACTGATGTTAATAACTCTTCATACGCGACAGTAAAACACTGATGTTAATAACTCTTCATACGCGACAGTCAAACACTGATGTTAATAACTCTTCATACGCGACAGTAAAACACTGATGTTAATAACTCTTCTTACGCGACAGTAAAACACTGATGTTAATAACTCTTCGTACGCGACAGTAAAACACTGATGTTAATAACTCTTCATACGCGACAGTCAAACACTGATGTTAATAACTCTTCATACGCGACAGTAAAACACTGATGTTAATAACTCTTCATACGCGACAGTAAAACACTGATGTTAATAACTCTTCTTCCGCGACAGTAAAACACTGATGTTAATAACTCTTCATACGCGACAGTAAAACACTGATGTTAATAACTCTTCATACGCGACAGTAAAACACTGATGTTAATAACTCTTCTTCCGCGACAGTAAAACACTGATGTTAATAACTCTTCATACGCGACAGTAAAACACTGATGTTAATAACTCTTCATACGCGACAGTAAAACACTGATGTTAATAACTCTTCATACGCGACAGTAAAACACTGATGTTAATAACTCTTCTTCCGCGACAGTAAAACACTGATGTTAATAACTCTTCATACGCGACAGTAAAACACTGATGTTAATAACTCTTCATACGCGACAGTAAAACACTGATGTTAATAACTCTTCTTCCGCGACAGTAAAACACTGATGTTAATAACTCTTCATACGCGACAGTAAAACACTGATGTTAATAACTCTTCATACGCGACAGTCAAACACTGATGTTAATAACTCTTCTTCCGCGACAGTAAAACACTGATGTTAATAACTCTTCATACGCGACAGTAAAACACTGATGTTAATAACTCTTCATACGCGACAGTAAAACACTGATGTTAATAACTCTTCTTCCGCGACAGTAAAACACTGATGTTAATAACTCTTCATACGCGACAGTAAAACACTGATGTTAATAACTCTTCATACGCGACAGTAAAACACTGATGTTAATAACTCTTCTTCCGCGACAGTAAAACACTGATGTTAATAACTCTTCATACGCGACAGTCAAACACTGATGTTAATAATGGCGCTTTTCCACTGCATGGTACGGTTCGGTTCGGCTCGGTACGGTTCGACTCGGCGCGGAACGGTTCGGCTCGCTTTGCTTTTCCACTGCGTGGTACGACTCGACTCGGTACGGCACGGTTCGGTTCGCTTTAGCTCGGTTGCTTTTCCACTGCAGTTAGTACCGCTTCAAGTGGGTGGGACTGATCGTTATAGTTGCGCGACTCCTCGGCAACCAACGAGAGGAACATCTGCACCTCGCTGACCACGCTTCAGCCATTGCAAAGTTTTCATCTTCTTTTTTCAAGCAAGTACTTTAAAAACAGACGCTACAGCGTTGGCTGTTGTCTACTGGCTATTTAAATCTAGCGGGTTTAGTGTCTCGTCTCGTGTCGCAAATACAATGACGCTGGTAGTGACGATTCTGTCTGACCAATCAGTGATCTGCAGTGTTTGCACGTCACATTTTAGTACCGGTACGGTACGCTTGGAACCTCAACAGACCAGGTACCATTTAAAGCGAGCCGAAGCGAGCCGTACCGTACCGTACCATGCAGTGGAAATGCGCCATAAGTGAGCCGTACTGAACCGAGCCGTACCGTACCATGCAGTGGAAAAGCGCCAAAGCGTGCCGTACCGAACCGAACCGTACCGTACCATGCAGTGGAAAAGCGCCATAACTCTTCTTCCGCGACAGTAAAACACTGATGTTAATAACTCTTCTTCCGCGACAGAAAAACACTGATGTTAATAACTCTTCTTCCGCGACAGTAAAACACTGATGTTGATAACTCTTCTTATGCGACAGTAAAACACTGATGTTAATAACTCTTCATACGCGACAGTAAAACACTGATGTTAATAACTCTTCATACGCGACAGTCAAACACTGATGTTAATAACTCTTCTTCCGCGACAGTAAAACACTGATGTTAATAACTCTTCATACGCGACAGTAAAACACTGATGTTAATAACTCTTCTTCCGCGACAGTAAAACACTGATGTTAATAACTCTTCATACGCGACAGTAAAACACTGATGTTAATAACTCTTCATACGCGACAGTCAAACACTGATGTTAATAACTCTTCATACGCGACAGTAAAACACTGATGTTAATAACTCTTCATACGCGACAGTAAAACACTGATGTTAATAACTCTTCTTCCGCGACAGTAAAACACTGATGTTAATAACTCTTCATACGCGACAGTAAAACACTGATGTTAATAACTCTTCATACGCGACAGTAAAACACTGATGTTAATAACTCTTCTTCCGCGACAGTAAAACACTGATGTTAATAACTCTTCTTCCGCGACAGTAAAACACTGATGTTAATAACTCTTCATACGCGACAGTAAAACACTGATGTTAATAACTCTTCATACGCGACAGTAAAACACTGATGTTAATAACTCTTCTTCCGCGACAGTAAAACACTGATGTTAATAACTCTTCATACGCGACAGTCAAACACTGATGTTAATAACTCTTCATACGCGACAGTAAAACACTGATGTTAATAACTCTTCATACGCGACAGTCAAACACTGATGTTAATAACTCTTCATACGCGACAGTAAAACACTGATGTTAATAACTCTTCTTCCGCGACAGTAAAACACTGATGTTAATAACTCTTCTTATGCGACAGTAAAACACTGATGTTAATAACTCTTCATACGCGACAGTAAAACACTGATGTTAATAACTCTTCATACGCGACAGTAAAACACTGATGTTAATAACTCTTCTTCCGCGACAGTAAAACACTGATGTTAATAACTCTTCTTATGCGACAGTAAAACACTGATGTTAATAACTCTTCATACGCGACAGTAAAACACTGATGTTAATAACTCTTCATACGCGACAGTAAAACACTGATGTTAATAACTCTTCATACGCGACAGTAAAACACTGATGTTAATAACTCTTCTTCCGCGACAGTAAAACACTGATGTTAATAACTCTTCATACGCAACAGTAAAACACTGATGGTCACTTCCAGAAGCTGTAGGGATGTTTTCTTATCAACAAAAGAACGTGAAACACGTATGTAGGTTACATAATTTTAAATATATTTTAAAGATAATTTAAGTTTATTTTACACACTTAAACCATTATCATATCGCATATTAAGTTATCGCATATAATTCGCATATCGCATTTTCTTCAGTTTCTTCCACTGAAGTCGGGTGGATTCTGCCTGTCGATGTTTTTATCGTTTATCAGCTGGAAAAAATAGTTCCAACGATATAATTTCTTCATTCCGTTATAGTTTTAGTAGACTTTACTATTAGTAAATTTGAAGGATTATTAAAACTCTATCGTTATAGTTATCATCCTTGGTGTGAACGGGCCTCAAAGGAATATAAAGGAAGAGCAGAACACAACTATAACCATAACGTCACAGAGGAACCATGTCGTTGAATCACTTTCAGAATGAGTTTTTTCTAGTTGAGGAAAGATAAAAACATTGACAGCCAATCAGAATCGATCTTGAGCATTTAAAGTGACAGGCGACAAAACTGCAGTGAACGCTTAGAATAAATCGAGCAAAATCGTCTGCAGGTGTGGACGCTAATATAGTTATTATCTTTCTAGCTATTGTTCTTGGTGTGACCTGGGGCCAGTTGCATACATTTAGCCACTATGCTAAGAACTAGTTTGACCAATTAGCAGTTAACCAAGGGCTAATCAGTCTTGCTTTCCCAGTTTTAATTAGACCAATCTACCAATTTATGTAACTGACTTCAAAAAGTTAGAGGCAGTCTTGATGAAAAAAATTTAGATGACTAGATTTTAAGACTAGTGTAAGCTGTTCATGCAACTCTACAATACTCGGATCAGCAGACCTCACGGTCTACTACAGTATCTGTGCTGAAGATGAACCTGACACCCTGAACGCTTCTGTGTTTGCCCTCAGGAGCGGGTCCGGAGAGCCCAAGGAGGACGGTCGCGACTCGAAGCCCAGATCGCTGCGCTTCACGTGGAGCATGAAGACCACCTCGTCCATGGAGCCGGGGGACATGATGAGGGAGATCCGCAAGGTGCTGGACGCCAACAACTGCGACTACGAGCAGCGCGAGCGCTTCTTGCTCTTCTGCGTCCACGGAGACGCGCGGCAGGACAGCCTCGTCCAGTGGGAGATGGAGGTCTGCAAACTGCCCCGCCTGTCCCTCAACGGGGTCCGCTTCAAGCGCATATCGGGAACCTCCATCGCCTTCAAGAACATCGCTTCCAAAATTGCCAATGAGCTCAAGCTGTAAGAGAAGGGTTCGAAAAAATATGTTGGAAAAACACTAAAAAGGAATTTCGCCAGGAAGTTCGAGCGCCATTTTTGAGTTCCTGCTTCTGTAAGCTACTGCTGTAATGTTTAGTGGAGACAAAAAATATGAATGCAAAAAGATGAAAAAACGCCCTAGCCCCGATCTTCATGACCTCTAGCATTATACGCCTGGTTAAAACAACCATCTTGCAATAATATCGAAACCCTTTCAGGGTCGGCAGGACAAAGATCTGCTGAGCTAATTATCGTAACGAACTTCAAACCGACTTTTTCCACATGTACAGTTAAGATTTAGAATGTTTTTGTTGTATTAAATTGATCATAGAGTTGTATAAAACAAGACTTTCAGCCTACTTATGTGGAGGTGTTGTATAGTCACTATTGAGCTCTGTACAGAAAAATTATGTTCAATGTGTCATATTTGTTTAGTTTGTTGCTTTTTCCCTTTTTTTGTTGTTGTTTTTTTTTTAGACTGACATCACCCAGTTTTAATAGTTCTTTTATATGTTCTCAACATTTGTTTATGCAACAATGGAAGTCTATTATTTTCTCACCCTCATCCGATCAAGCCCGTATGCTGTTATTTTTCATGAAAGAAGAACATTTTAAGTATTTTTCCATTATGACCAGCTCCAAAAATGACAAAAAAGCACCACCATAAAGTTCCACACGGTTTGTGTGCAATAGCCATGCATTACTTTGTATCAATCCAAAATTGTAAGTTGTTAATCACTGAAAATGTGCTGCGTTTAGTTTACTTTTCTATTTTGTGGAGAAATAACAACATGCATGGAGGACAGGACATGAGGGCAAGCAAATAATGACAGAACTTTCATTTTTGGTTCTTATCCTTTTAATTCAGAGTGAGAATTAGATGTGATCATAACATCAGAGAATTAACGATGAGTGTTCAGTAGAGCGGCGCTGTTTCCCACTGTGGATCTACAGATCAGCTAGACAACGGTACATGCACATTCCTCAGAGAACACACACTGAGTGTGTGTGTGGAGCGAGAGCGAGCCAGTCCAGCAACGCTGCATTTCCCTTTCAGGATCCAGAACGAGAAAAGCTTCAACTAATAATAACTACAAGAAATGTATTTATTAAGCCATTTTATGCCTTGTTTTATTACCTGTAGAAACTGTTCATCCAGAGAATGCATGATTTTTTTTTAGATTTTTTTTTATGTAATTTGTTTTGTAATAAGTGGTGATGATGATGAAGATGAAGATGGATTACAACCACTCGTACTGGTACTTTCTACTAGTTCTTTTGTACTGAAGTATTGAAGGTTAAATGTGCAATGCTGTCTATGTTGTATTACTGTAATGCTGATTAAAGAGGTTGGGACTGCACAATTTGAGGGAAGATGAGGTCAAGTTACCGTAGTTTGAGAAAAAGGACTAGTGACTAAACATGTAAAAGGGTAAAGCTGTGATTAAAGCTCAGAGAGGCATTGAATGTCAACTGTGATGTTCCATTTTGTGACGGTACATTTCCAGGACAAATTATTTTCTTTTTTCAAAAACTCTTTGTGAAGGAAGCTGAAGGCTGAGGATCTCCAAAAAAAAAAATGCAATTAACACATTTTGTCCTTCCACACACTTTTCCCATTTATTCTCTCGACATTGTACTGTACATTTCTGCGGAAAATCCCTTGGGCCGCTGTGGTTCAACTTCAGTCCCACTGGAGCACATTAAAGCTTACTTGAAATGAGTCTTTGAACTAAAATGTTTCGTGTCCTTTTTTCCCCACTAATGTCATTGCAGTAATTATATTACACTGCATTATATCAAGCAATTTGTTGTTCTTGAAGGAAAACTGAACATTTTGTTCTTGTGTTTTTCACATGATCATCTATGTTTATGATACAGAAAATATTCTTGTCTGTAAACGCAAATGCAACAAAAATTATATATATAGGGTGAATTTCATTAACAGTACAAAGAATTTCCCTGTTCACATTTCAGCCCAAAATCGAAAGAAAGAAAGAAATCAATTGCATTTTACTGAAAATTGTGACATTTTCATGAACTGATGTGTGGGTGTCGTGGACATGTAGAATTGGGTGAAATATTACCAGGGTGTTTTTTCGTGAGATTCAGCCTTAATGATAGACACCATAGGCGAATAAACCACTAGCTTCAAAAAATATATTTTACAAACAAAGCAAGAAGTGTCACAAAGTCCCCTTTCAACAGTATTGTTGAGAACAGCAGGCTTGTCCTCATTCAACACAAGCCCTCTGACGGCTGGCTCACTTCTGAGTCGGCACCAGCTCATCGACGCCGCTGTTGTTCTCCAGTCTTTTCTCCATCCGGATGAGGAGCTTCACCCCATCCACCACTAGCTGGGTCAGCCCCACTTCATTCAACCCAATGGTCTGCAGGTTACTGATTTTGTAGACGCCTGGACAGCCTGTGTATTTAGAAATAATGCAACAGTTTACGTTTGTTTAGAGTAGTATTGAGTATTTTATTTTTTATTTAAACAATCATGCAAATATAACAGTGGCAGCTTCATTCTCATCTATGCATGACATTGAAATGTTGTTCTTGCCATCATCTTCATGGAGCTTTGATTAACAAAAGGTTTTGTTTTACAAGCTTGGTGTGAATATCAACTGGGCAGAAACTGATTAATGTTGCATTGAATTTGAAGAAGGAATAGCAAACATTAACTAAATGAAAACGGTGGACATTGAAACCACTGAGTACAATGAGCTCAACATGAAGAAAGGGCAAAAATGCTTCTATCCCATTTTGTTCAAAAGTTATTAAACATGTTTTGGACTGTTTGTGGCACTAGAACATTTGAGATACCCCCACAATGTTGCATGGGAGTGCTATAGACGCCCCTGGCAGAAGAAAAATAAAGCTGCATCCAAAAACACATATCCTCTAAGTAGGTACATCTGTATAGCCCTATACAGTATGAATGTAATCGGGACGTGATGCATCCGCCACGTCATTGTAAAGTGACGTGCAGCATTAGTCGCTTCACTGCCGTTCACAGCCCGTGTTGCCTCATGGGATAGTAACGTGTCTATTACTATCGTCTATTATTAAAGTAGATTGCACATTTCAGAATCTTGCCGGAAGTATTTGGTCATCTGGGAACTTTTTGCCTACTTTTGTACGAGTACTGTAAATTCAGACTTACTTTTCTTGGTAACACTTTACAATGAGGTTCATTATTAAGTTAACATTAGTTAATGTATCAACTAACAGTGAGCACTACATTTGTTACAGTATTTATTACTCTTTGTTAATGTTAGTTAGTAAAAATCCAGCTGTTCATTGTTTGTTCATGTGAGTTCACAGTGCATTAACTAATGTTAACAAACACAACCTTTGATTTTAACAATGTATTAGAAAATGTTGAAACTAATATTAACTAATATGGTAACACTTTATTTCGATAGTCCACTTTAGACATTCTACTAACTATAAGTAACTTGGCAAATAAGTCAACTTATTCTACTAACACTAACCCGAACCCGAACACCTAACCATAACCTAACCCAGCATATATCTCTCTTTTATAAAAAAAAAAATAAAGACCCAACTTACACTAAAAAAAAAAAATAGTTGGATTAACTTAAAAAAAGTAAGTTACCTGGTTGCCTTAAATTTTGAGTTCATTGAAATAAAAAATTTGAGTTAATACAACAAAAGAGATTGGTTTAATAAATAGAAACTCAAAATATTATGCTATCTGAAGTACATTAATTATCATTAATAATAATTATATCATATAATTATTATACACTAAGTTGATTTGACAAAATATAAAAAGTTGTGAAAACAAATCATCAACATTCATTTTTACAGTGTATAGACCTATTAGTTTATTGAATGTTGACATTAAAATTCTAGCAAAGGTGCTGGCAAAGCGCATCGATGCATGTCTTCCTGATATTATTCCTGAGGATCAGACTGGGTTTATTAGGGGACGTCAGATGTCATCTAATATCAGACGATTGCTAAATATACTTTTTAGTCCTTCTCTGTCTAAGACTTCTGAAATGATCATTTCTCTCGATGCTGAAAAAGCATTTGACCGTGTAGAATGGAATCATTTATTAACTGTATTAGAAAAGTTTGGCTTTGGGCACAATATTGTCTCATGGATTCGCCTCCTATATTCTGCTCCCTCTGCTAGTGTTAAACTAATGCTGATCGTTCATCGTTGTTCCCCTCGGCAGGGTTGCCCCCTGTCTCCTCTGCTCTTTGCTTTAGCTATTGAGACACTTTCTATCGCCCTAAAAGCATCTTCGTCTACACGCGGGATCCACAGGGGAGGCACAGAACACCGTGTTTCTCTCTATGCTGACGGCTTGTTGTTGTACAGGATCCAGTTGGCTGCGCCAACGAGATTATGCACTTGCTCGACACCTTTGGCTCTTTTTCAGGTTACAAATTAAATTTCTCCAAAAGTGAATGTTTCCCCATAAATGACGTGGCTAAAAAAATTCTTTTAATTTTTCTCCTTTAGGGTTTCGATATTTAGGTGTAAACATTGCACACTCTTTCAGTTCTCTCCTTAAGAATAACTTTACGAATTTGGTTGATCAAATTAAACTAGACTTAAACGATGGGGCAGCCTACCCCTGTCTCTTGTTGGGAGAGTGGAGACCATTAAAATGAATGTTTTGCTGCGACTCTTATTTCCCAGTCTCTCCCTCTTCTTCTATCTAAACCTTTTTTTAAATGTCTAGATAAAATCATCTCCTCATTTATTTGGGCTGGTAAAGCTCCTAAAGTGAATAAAACTATCCTGCAAAGAAATAAACATGATGGAGGTCTAGCTCTGCCAAATTTTATTTTTTATTACTGGTTCGCCAATATGTCTAAGGTTTTCTTGTGGTGTAATGCGCCGGAGAACAACTGGTGTACTCTAGAAGCTGCTACTTGTCTTTCTTCTCCTCTTCCTGCACTTGTCTTTGTCTCTGCGTCCCTCTAATTCTACTAGACATCCTATTGTCCTATCAACTTTAAAAATCTGGAAACAAATGCGACAACATTTTCGGTTGGAGTCACTATCCGTCCTAACTCCTATTTGCAACAATCACGTTTTTACCACCATCTATTGACCACACTTTTTTTAAAGATGGAAAGATAAGGGGATGGCCTGTTTTTCAGATCTTTTTATTGATAATCCTTTTGCTACATTCAGCAATCTTATGTCCAAATTTAACCTGCATCCTACAGGCTTATTCAGATATTTTCAACTCCGCAATTTTGTTAAGACTAGCTTCCCTAGTTTCCCTCAATTACCAGAAAAATCTTTGGTTGAGATTCTCTCTAGATTCTCTTTGCCTGAGGCTCTCGCTAGAGTTAACTCTACTTCTGTATGTGCTCGGCTAACTCTCATTCAGCTAAAAGTCTTTCATCGCATTCATCTCACCAAAGCTAAACTTCATAAATTGTTTCCAAGCACAGAGGACTCCTGTATCAGATGCTCCCTTTCTCCCGCCAGTCTCACCCATACATTCTTTAGCTGCCCAAAACTGGCCTTATATTAGGCTAACATATTGGGTTTCTCCAGCTCCATGCCCTCTAGTCACCATTTTTGGCGTGTCTCACTCGTCATCCATCACGAGACAGAAAGCAGAGGTTATTGCTTTTGCTTCTCTTATTGCTAGAAGGTGCATCTTGTTGCATAACTTGTGGTTCTTTTTCTTTCTTTTTTTCCCTCATTTAGGTATATGTGGGAAAGGAATGTGTAAAAGATAAAAGTGCAGACAATGTTTTCTCTTTTACGCAAGTCTCTTTAATGATTTAATGTACACTTTTAATTGTTTTTTTGTCTGCACAATAAAAATTGTTATTAAAAAAGTTTTACCATAAAAAAAACATAACCTAACCCGTTACACCTAACCATAACCTAACAGTCTACTAACAGTCTACTAATACTCTAATGAGAGTTAGTTGACATGTAGTTGCAAAGTTACTAATAGCTAGTAGAATGTTTAAAGTGGACTATCGAAATAAAGTGGAACCACTATGGCGCTTTTCCACTGCATGGTACGGTTCGGTTCGGCTCGGTACGGTTCGACTCGGCGCGGAACGGTTCGGCTCGCTTTGCTTTTCCACTGCGTGGTACGACTCGACTCGGTACGGCACGGTTCGGTTCGCTTTAGCTCGGTTGCTTTTCCACTGCAGTTAGTACCGCTTCAAGTGGGTGGGACTGATCGTTATAGTTGCGCGACTCCTCGGCAACCAACGAGAGGAACATCTGCACCTCGCTGACCACGCTTCAGCCATTGCAAAGTTTTCATCTTCTTTTTTCAAGCAAGTACTTTAAAAACAGACGCTACAGCGTTGGCTGTTGTCTACTGGCTATTTAAATCTAGCGGGTTTAGTGTCTCGTCTCGTGTCGCAAATACAATGACGCTGGTAGTGACGATTCTGTCTGACCAATCAGTGATCTGCAGTGTTTGCACGTCACATTTTAGTACCGGTACGGTACGCTTGGAACCTCAACAGACCAGGTACCATTTAAAGCGAGCCGAAGCGAGCCGTACCGTACCGTACCATGCAGTGGAAATGCGCCATAAGTGAGCCGTACTGAACCGAGCCGTACCGTACCATGCAGTGGAAAAGCGCCAAAGCGTGCCGTACCGAACCGAACCGTACCGTACCATGCAGTGGAAAAGCGCCATAATATTAATAAAAGCTGTAGAAGTATTGTTCATTCTTAGTTAATGTTCACTAAGGTAGTTAACTAATGAACCTTATTGTAAAGTGTTACCCTATTATTTTTAACACTGTTTTCGCCTACTATATATTAGGGAACTAGTCACATTTGAATGCAGCCTAATTCATTTTTTTATGTTAGACTGTGGCTGATATCATGTATGATTTTACACAAATGAGTTTTGCCATACTTGTTGCTTCCATCTGCAGTCGTAGTCTGTCCAAGATGTCATCCATGCGTTTGTTCTCTGCGAGATGTAGCAGTTTCACTGTGACACTTGCCTTCAGGCCTGTGCCCACCTCTGCAGGTGAGCTGATCACCCAGCCCAGGTGAGGCTTCCAGATAAATGGGTGTCTCCGTTTATTATATACTGCCTCCAACTAAAAAAAAAACACATTTTAGATTTTTGTTGTGCGCAGCATAACTATATAGAATATGGCATGCCTCAGGGTTCAACATTAAGACCTTTTGTCTTATAGAAAACATATGAACAGGATATTGTATAAGGTAGTCGATTGATATAAACCTTCAGCACATTGATGCAGATAGTTTTAAATGCTTCTTGTAAGCAAGCATCACTTCTGTAAGACACTAGTTTCAGATGGTCTTCCATGTTAACCCAGACAGCCAGGGTCCCGTCCTTGCTCAACCTGATTGGAAGGCAAAAACATATATGCAAAAATCGAATTGCTTAACATTATTTTACCACAACTTATGAACCCTAACCAACCACAGGGCCCTCGCATCAGGCCAGTCACGAGCCACACCGATCTTCATCAGAGAAGATGGAGGAGCGTCCATCACAACCCCTCTGTCTTCACTCTCATGGCTGAGTTCATCTATGGAGTAAAGCTTTCCTGGCAGATCCTCAGCCAACTGCTCCAAAGCTACAAAACAAGTTAATTAAGGGATAATGTACTAATGTTCTAGCGCGGCAAGTTCAAACTAGACGGATATTTAAGAGATACGGTATACAGTCATACCACTTATTACACAGCATTTCAACACATACATAATTATGGAGATGAGAGATATTGATTTCAGATTAAACTATTTTAAAATCACATCTGTTTGTTATCTCATTATCCAACAGTGTACAAAACAATAGTCACAAAATGGCAGCAGCTGAGTTTGTATGAAACAAGAGAGAGCGAGTCCACGATACTGGATGGCATAATTAAATAACTGTGCACAAAATATTGATTCGACTGAGTTTTAATTTTCTATTAGCTCACCAACTGCAAAACTTTCGTGAAGAAAAATCATTCCTAGCAAGCGTATATCGCTGGCTTCAAGAAAGTCAAGTCACCTTCATTTATATAGCGGTCATTTATTTAACAATATAGATTTTTTCAAAGCAGCTTTACCGTGATTATAGGAAATTAAAGTAACAGAGATTGTTTTGGCTTTACAGCAGCTCTAGAATAATGGCAGCCATATTGCGCCAGAACGCCCAACACACACCAGCTTACTGGTGGAGAGGAGACAGTGATGAAGCCAATTAGAATATGGGGATGATTAGGAGGCCATGATGGAAAGAGATGGTTTTACCCTACTCTTTCGAAAGACATCCTGGGATTTTTTTGTGACCTCAGAGAGTCAGGGCCTCGGTTTAACGTCTCATCCGAAGGACGGTGCTCTTTGACAGTATAGTGTCCCCATCACTATGCTGGGGCGTTAGGACCCACACAGACCATAGGGAGAGCACCCCCTGCTGGCCTCATAACACCTCTTCCAGCAGCAACCTGGTTTTCTCAGGAGGTCTCCCATCCAGGTACTAACCAGCTCAGCCCTGCTTAGCTTCAGTGGGCAACCAGTCTTGGGCTACAGGGTGATATGGCTGCTGACAATGCTGTCAATGCAGTGTTGATAGAACTGGGCTAATATGGTCAAACTTCCTGGTTCTGGTAAGAACTCGAGCTGCTGCGTTTTGAACTAGCTGTAGTTTGTTTATTAAGCGTGCAGGGCAACCACCCAGTAGAGCATTACAATAATCTAGCCTTGATGTCATTAACGCATAACTAATTGTTCTGCATTTGTCATTGAGAGCATATAACGTAATTTACATCTATTTTTAAGATGGAAAAATGCGGTTTTACAGATACTAGACACGTGACTTTCAAATGAAAGATTGGTTTCAAAGAGCACACCCAGGTTCCTAACCGACGACAAAGACTTAACAGAGCAGCCATCAAGTGTTAGACAGTATTCTAGGTTATTACGTGTGGAGGTTTTTTGTCCAATAATCAGAATCTCTGTTTTTTCAGAGTTAAGTAGTAGGAAATTACTAGTCATCCAGTTTTTTATATCAGTTATGCATTCCGTTAATTTTGTGAATAGGTAAGTTTCGTTTTGAAGGTTTTGAAGATAATATAGAGCTGAGTATCATCAGCATAACAGTGAAAACTAATGCCATGCTTCCTAATGATATCTCCTAAGGGTAGCAATGTACAGAGTGAACAGCAACGGTCCTAGTACTGAGCCTTGTGGTTCGCCTAGGAATAACACACCGCTGGATGGCGCAATTGACCAATCAGAATCAAGTCTTCCACAGAGCTGTGTAATAAATTTGCATAAAGCATATCTAAGTCAGGGGTGTCCAAACCTGCTCCTGGAGGGCCACTGTCCTGCAGTTTAGCTCCAACTTGCCTCAACACACCTGCCTGGGAGTGTCTAGTGTGCAGAGTAAGACTTTGATTAGCTGGTTCAGGTGTGTTTGATTGGGAATGGAGCTAAACTCTACAGGACAGTGACCCTCCAGGAGCAGGATTGGACACACCTAGTAGGCCCATGATCATGTTTTAACCGCAGTACCTGTTTTGGCCAGTGTGAGGAGCTGTCTGCGCTCCCCTCTGCTGCAGTGTGTAGGGAAGGAGTAATCCTCTATGCTGCGGCCCACAGTCACCTCACAACTCAAAGCATATGCCTGGTCAAAGTCATCACCTCCCTTCGCACATAAACACAGACTTTACTCTTCCACAGCATGCTGACACTACAGATTTAGCACTATCTCTAATGACTATAGTATAATCACAAAATTTACCCTGAGAGGAAAGATTCTTAATGGAGAAGCTTCTCCTAAAACTATGTAAAATGTGAGTAAAATTACTGGCACAGCTAGTAAGAAGCTGTAAAATCAAGTGGATAGCATAGCAGAGTTTATATCTGACTTCTCATTGCACTTTGACATGGTTGAGATCTCTGAAAATCTTGAGGAGACACAAGTCTTTTTCTCAGGTAAAACATCAGGATACTTGCAAAAGTATCTCCATTTAATCTCACTGTTGAGCCATTAAAGAGATGTTACAAGTTATTCTTTTCTTCGGTACCTTCAGGTTGTCATAATTGAAGTCGCTCTCTTGTACAGTGTCGGTGGTGACCTTGTAGCCATGGTAAGACTCAATAATACGGTCAAAAAAGTCACAGAACAGGATATATGATTGAGCATCTCCAGCTAAACAGCCGACAGCTTTTGGTCCTATGGACTGCCCTGTCAGACAAAGTCACACAAGATCTAAAATATAACATAAAAGGACAGGGTTTACAAATGCAAAGCATGATTAATATTTGTAAATTATTCTTATTTGATTTTTTGTTCAGAGAGAAAGGTGTGACTAGATTAAAGGCTCAGTTAACCATCAAAAAGTTAATTCACAACTGTGGTTTGCGTTCTCAATGGTAGGACATTTATGGCAGATAATGCATAACTTACAAATATTGTCAACCTTTACAATAATACAAACAATAATAATAATGAAAAAAAAGTCCACATAATTTAAACACCAAACAATGAAGTACCTTCATGAAGCCCCAGGGGTCCACATATGGACCAGGACCTGATATTCACTCGAGTATCTTATTACTCTTTTTTTCTCTTTCTACTCTTTCTTAAAAGTATTCTTAAGTGTACTTTTTCACAAGGGTTCCCATCAGAAAAAGGACTAAATACATAATATAGGAAGGAATAAATAGTAATGATGTCTTCAGATGTAAAAGTACAACAACAAAAACAAAAACGTTTCTGTGTTCCATTGAACTTTTGAAATCAATGGAAAAATAAATAATACATATATGTTCAAAGTCTTAACCATGTGATTTAGTGGATTATGTGTCATCTGTGTATTTGTATCTTTTTTATTCTCATAGCTCGAATCATTCATTCAGAGAAGTGTTAGTTGAGCTTCTGGTTTCATTTCTCTGCAGTCTGCAGTCTGCAGCCTGCTAACCATTCAGTGGAGATTATGACTCATTCTATGAATTGACGGTTTGTGTGAAATGTGTAAAACAGTATTTCTGAAAATTCATCCAGTAAATGTCACAGAATAACTTACCCGGATCCTCGAGTCCAGGGCGTATGATATCATCAAAAATGACCCCGCTTTCTGTTGCCCGGTTGAACTGTCGCGTGTACATGTGCAGGTCGAGGATTCGGCCCATGAGGGTGCAGTTCCTGTCCAGGTTTGGGAACTCATCTTTAGGGGTACTTCTCTTCAGATTGAACCTGCTCATAGGGTCACGGGGGACTAAACTCTGGGCAAAACACAACATCCGATATTGCTATTAACATATTTTAATTTATTCATGCATGCACTGATATCATTTGTACAGAAGCAGGATGGGTGAGACTTAATTTCGATGGTCCACTATGGAGTGCATAACTGATATAACTAGTAATTTCCTACTACTTCTAAAAAACAGATTTCCTAATTATTGGACAAAAAACCTCTGCACGTAATAACCCAGAATACTGTCCTCGTTGTCCTCGTCGTCGGTTAGGAACCTGGGTGTGCTATTTGATAGCAATTTTTCATTTGAAAGCCACGTTTTTAGTGTCTATAAAACTGCATTTTTCCATCTTAAAAATATATCTAAATTATGTCATATGCTCTCATTGACAAATGCGGAACAATTAGTTCATGCATTCATGACATCAAGACTAGATTATTGTAATGCTCTACTGGGTGGTTGCCCTGCACGCTTAATAAACAAACTACAGCTAGTTCAAAACGCAGCCGCTAGAGTTCTTTCCAGAACCAGGAAGTATGACAATATTAGCCCGGTTCTGTCAACACTGCATTGGCTGCCTATTAAACATCGTATAAATGTTTAAATATTGTTGATTACTTACAAAGCCCTAAATGGTTTAGCTCCCCAGTACTTGAGCGAGCTCTTAACGCATTATAGTCCTTCACGTCTATTGCAATCTCAAAATTCCAGCCAGTTAATAATACCTAGAATATCAAAATCGACTGCTGGCGGTGGATCCTTTTCCTATTTAGCACCAAAACCGCCGGATCCAGGCCATATCCAGATCTGAGGAAGGACCATCACATGGACACGACGACAACGCATCCCTGATGAGCCAGCCCCATCAACACTGTGAAGGCCCATGGACACCTCAACACACTCATCTCCTCACCGGCCGGATGACCCAACCCAACCAGATGAACTGGATAAATATTGTGAAAGTTCTGATCACATCTGACTCCTGACATTATGCTGCCTAACTCATAATCATACACTGTTCGTTCATTGGCCAAAGGAGGACTAGCCCCCTGACTGAGCCTGGGTTCTCCCAAGGTTTTTTTCTCCATTCAGTCACCTGATGGAGTTTTGGTTCCTTGCCACTGTTGCCTTTTTCGCCTCTCTTCGCCTTTGTCGGGGACATTTATCATTTAATTTTGAATTGAACAATACTAATACAACATTGTTTTCCTGTTATCTCTGTAAAGCTGCTTTGAAACAATTTGTATTGTAAAAAGCGCTATATAAATAAAGGTGACTTGACTTGAACGTCTCGTTTAAAAAAATTCCCGGTCGACATTTGTTAAGACATCTGCTTTACAATGATTATGATAAACATTGCAATGTTCATGATAGCTTTCGTTAACTCTATAATAATTAAATCCACTTCACCAGCTCATTACTCCTCGACAGCGATGCCATAGAGATATACAGAGCGACCGCAAAAACGGAAGTTCGAAGACAATATTATAAAGATGGCGGCGCCCTCGTTTCTCTGGTGCATAAGATCTATATGGTTTATTTTATTTCAGTTTTAGCTTTAGTTATTGTACTATCAAGTTATAACTACTACTATATAAATACTAACTAAATGAAAATGACAAATGTTCCCTTGACAACTGTTTAAAAAAATTTCTATTTTATTTTACTTCAGTTAACAGTTGTTTTGAGAACTACAGACACTCGATTTTTATAATCTCTTTTTCAGAGTACTTACATTTGAATTATGTATAGGTATATAAAGACAGTTTAAACTAATTTGGAAAAAAGTTTTTTAGACAAAAACTGCCTACCCCACTCTTAGAAAAAAGGGTTAATTGGGGTTCTGTATAGAACCATAGGGTTCTTTACTCAACTCCAAAGAACCTTTTATGCTAAAAAGGTTCTATAATGACAAGAAAGAACCCTTTTGGCACAAAGGTTCTTTATAGGCTATTATTCATTCATATATTACATTAGTCTGCAACATTTTGTAGTTGTAATTAAATTATTGTTTATTAAACTGTTGTAGTAACTTAATATCACATTTTAATCATGCTGATTTTTGGAGGAGAAAAACTGAAATGGCACTCTTCGTGTGATATTGATTAACTAAAACCCTAAAGGGTTCTTTTTATTGAACCCTTAAAAAGGATTCTGTATAGAACCTTTTAGGGGTTCCAAATACGTAGCGCCGATAGAACCTTTTAAGGTTCTATAGAACCTTAAAAGGTTCTATCGGTGCTACCTTTTCTTCTAAGAGTGATACCTTTAAGTAAAGTGTTACTGTTTTTTTTTTTTTTTTTTTTTTTTAGTTCTAAACTGAAATAACGCTGATGGCATTAGAAATGAACATTGCTTTGTTGTGAACCAAACTGCATCCCAAACCTGCCAAAAATGGTCAAGGTTGTGCAGAGAGAGGACGTGGTTGTGGCGATCCATTCAAGATCACTGAACAATGCATCTGCCTGGCAGCGCTCTTTTTTATTCTCGTCTGCAAACAGACAAGAGTACGGGACTTTCCACAAGCTGGGTGTGAATGGGTTTGGTGTGTTTGTGAAGGGGAATACCTCCAGCACAGGCCTGTATTTCAACTCCTTCGGGTGCTCAGTAGGTGCTGAAACACAAATCAGACATGAAACATCAAGTCTCAAATACCTCCACACAAATGCCACACAACGATTCTGTTTGTCTTTTATTTTAAATCTAAAATGAGTGGTTAATGGACTAACTCAGTTCAGATGTTCATCACTACATCTCCACCACAAGCAATGGCATTCCATGCATCAAAAATGTGACACTTACGCTTAATCATCCACATTTTTTCTCTCTTCCACATCTTTGGAGCTGTTTTATCTGAAAACACTTGCACACGAACAGATAGACTGCAGTCGACAAAAGATAGACGTAGCTGTAGACAATATCTATGAATAGCTAGTGGGGCTCGTCATTTGAGCGGCTATTGTCCCGTCACACACCACACAAAGCACGAGCACCCATGCCGGTGTCATGTTGCCTGACTGTAATAATGTATCTATTTATACGGTTGTGTCAGTATCATGCTTCACATTGAAGCTTGAGGGTTGGGTACAAACACTTTCAATGTAGGTCTGTACATTATTGGGGACAAGTGGAGAAGAAATTTGTGGGATATAACAGAGGAAATGGATATGAAGATTGCATGCTCTGAGAAAATATACACAATATGTGCACATGTGATCTAGGTGTGAATGCTGGGCTTTCAAAATGTGCTTGCTCTCTATTACGAAATATATTTCGTAATTTGATCACAACTGCAACATATAACAGGTTTACTTTACTAATAAACATAAATGTAAGGCTACACTTTATTTCAATAGTTTACTTCAGACATTCTTCTAACTATATGTAACTTGGTGACTTAATGTCAACGGACTCTCATTAATATGCAACTACATGTCAACTAACTATCATTAGAGTAGACTGTTAGGTTTGGGTTAGTAGAATAAGTTAACAATAGTTAGTTGAATGTCTGTTGAAGGAGAATCAAAATAAAGAGTTTGCAGATATTAGGCAGACAGCTAATACTAATACTCTAATGAGAGTTAGTTGACACGTAGTTTCAAAGTTACTTATTTTTTAGTAGAATGTCTAAAGTGGACCATCAAAATAAAGTTAACGAGTGCAAAATAAAAAATATATGTAAAAAAACAGAAGTGCACAGCAACAATCATCATCCATCTAGGAATCAAAATAGTGAAGAAGTCCATGTTTTTGTCCACTAGAGGTAAAGTAACACTTGTTTGCAAATAGATGTTTATATGAATTGTTCTTACAAATTGCATGATGTTAGTTGTCCAACAATTACCAAAAGTCAAAAGATCTATCCATTAAGTGGAAAAAAATTTCCCATGAAAACTTATTTCGTAATTTGGTTCAAAATGACCTTGCATATGTGTTTAGTGCACAGGCCCACACAGCACATGTATGTTCATCTCTACAACTGAACAGTACGAACACAGTGCCGGAACCCATAAGAGAGTCTTTGTCATTCCTTTCATTCAAAAAGAATGCAAAAAAATGGCTAGTAGAAAGCCAAACTCGTGGGCATTGAGGCTTTCTGTGTGCTTGTAAAACATCATATAATTATTTTACATGACTTGTATTTCTTATCTATAATGTGTTATGTAATTTTATCTTGTGATTTTATATCTGTGATTATTTTTAAGGTTGCCTTTTTTCATCTGGCTAGGGGATTACCGATGAAAATGAGCTATTTTTAGCTAACTCGGGTACATTTACATTGTCTTGATGTTTATTAATGTACACTGTCCCCTTTCAAATAAAAAAAAAAAAAAAAAATATTTAATTAAAAAATTAACATGGCAAAGTGAGTGAGGAACTGGTTGGTAGAAGGGACTATACCTATTTGGCAAGAAATGCTCAACAAGAATTCACTTCGCTTCTGATTCTTGTCTTTGTAAAGTTAAGCAAATGTTGTAGATATGTTAGTTAGAACATGCCGGTTATACACTGGGATGCCTTATTAATAAACCAGCAGCTATTCAGACAGCTAGCTATAAATATTTTCAGCTATCTTTAACTTGAAAACAATAACAGCCATTACCAATGAGCTTAAATATGCATCTGTCCCTTCTCCACAACAAATGCTGTAAGGATAAGGAAATCTGTAAGAAAGCCCAGATTTTCTTTATTAACTCAAGTGGTAAGTCAAAAACAATATTTTACAGCATTGCTGTTTTCAGGACACAAAGGGGGAGAAAAAGCAAGTAAAAAATATGAAAATTTAACATATTGACCTTATTGAATGATACATCAATGCATCCATTTTTAAGTTGTAGACAGAGAAACAGGGGAGAGAGATTGGGATAGGAGATCAAGACATGACCCAGGTATGAATCAAACTCAGTCTTCAGACGTGTCAGGCGTGTCAGTGCGCTACGATCTGCACCAATCACTGACCAGATGAGCTCCCTTACACAAGCAGACACTGACCCACGCTGCAGAAACGGATCTTGGCTGGAAATAACCAGTAACCATCATAACTCCATAAACAATTTTGAAACACTTCATACTCTTCTCATGTGCAGAATGTAATTAATGCACATGCAAACTGATATTTTTATAAATATGGCACATATGAGCAGTACATTCAGAACCTTCAGTTGATTTGAAATTATTCAGACTGATTTAAATCTGTGCATGTAAACATGACCAGTGTTACTACAACAAATGTCTTCACCCGAATATTATGTGACACTATAGAAATTCCTCAGATCCGGTCCTGGAGGCAAAGAGTATAGAAGTAACAAGAGGCGAAACGCAGTTGCAGTTTTGACAACAGTCGCTAGATGGAGCTGCTGTAGCGCTGCCGCCATTTTGGACTGAACCAACGGCTTTACCGTTAGCACAACTACAGCATTATGGCTGGACATAACTGGAAACAAAGAAAACAGTGTTCTTTAAAGTAATTTTTAAAGTTTGAGCATGAAATACAGACACAGATTTAGCACTGTGACATTAAATAATATCTTAAAATTAAATAAAAACACTTCTCCTATAGAAGTCTCTTTTTTCTTTTTCAATGAATGATTATGCAGTCTTTAACTTACATATGCTACATTATTCTTTATTCTTTCAAGGAGAAATATTTGATCAATTAAATATAATGAATCCTTATTAAAGCTATTAAAGAGCAGTGCATGCTTTTCTCTTTTTATTTTCTTGTTAAATAGCCTACAGACGGCATTAGGTTTAGACCGAGTGTGCAGATCCATTGCACTGTGATGCACATCAGAGTCTGTAAAGTTCTGTAAAGACTACATGTGTTTATGTGAATACTCTCCAAAACGGACATTAAGACATAATGTTGTGTGTATAGAGTGCCGAAGTTATGACGCCACTTTGTAGGCCAAAACGCGGAAGTGAGTTAGCATTTAGCACTTCCGGTTCCCTCGCCCTAAAGTCTATGGGTTTTTTGAATGGGTTATTGGGGTAAATAAATAGCCCATTTGACAGCTTCAGCTCTATGACAAAATTGTTTAAATTATAAACCGAACCATAAGCATTATTTTGTTGTACATTATTCAACACGCCGTTTTAGTTTAGGCTATAAAGATATTAAAAACTAGAAACTAACTATTTAGTTCCCTTAACCGCTTTTGAATTGGATGAAACCGCGTTCAATTCTATGACAGCTGTGCTGCGTTCAGTCCAAGATGGCGGCGCTGCAGCTCTGCGCATGGGTGCGTTTGTTGCAATGGAGCGTTCTATTGAGTGTCGCCTCTTGTTACTTCTATACTCTTTGCTGGAGGGCCACTGTCCTGCAGAGTTTAGATCCAACCCTAATCAATAGCCACGTTTCCACCAAAATTACCCGGAACAATTTGTTGTAGGAACTTTTTTCACAGTAACTTTTTCCCCCCAGACCTGTTGCTGTTGCTCCAACCCTGATCAAACACACCTGAGCAAGCTAATCAAGGTCTTCAGGATCACTAGAAACTCACAGGTAGGTGTGTTTGATCAGGAGCTAAACTCTGCAGGACAGGGGGTTTGAGGAACCCTGAACTAGACCCTGGTTCCTGCGGTCGTTCCTGGGGGAAGTTCCTGCGGTGGAAACGCAGTTAAAGACACCTGAACAAGCTCTTCAGAGTTACAGGTAAGTGAGCTTTATCAGGGTTTGAGCTGAACTCAGCAGGGCAGGATTTGAGGAATCCTGCTATAGTGACTCCAGGACACTGTTTTGGGAGCGCTACAAGTCCTCTAATCCAGTCGTGTCCACTTTTACTTTGATGAACAGTGTGTCGTCTCTCACATAAACGACGTTCCGAGGGACCTCCAGATCACTGTGGGATATGAATCGTGGGAATCCTGTGGCCACATTAGCATCAGATGTTGGCCGACGAAAGCTATCGCTGGAATCAGGGATGAAAGTACTGCTAAAGTGGTTCCTAGTGCCGCTTTGATCCAGCAATGTTAACGTTGTGTTCTGACGAAACGGCCATGGTAAGAGGGAGTCGAAGTCTCCGCGCATTATTGTGACATAGAGCGACATGTGAGTGCCTCTCCCTGAGTTGTCCCCACCAAGGTAAGCCCGCAGGCTAAGCTTGTAGCCGCTACGACTGGTGTAGAAGGGGGTCGAGTTGAGGGCGATGCCAGCTTCTTTCCGGTGCCAGTAGTCACGCACTTTCCAGATGAGCTTCCCATCAAAGGAGGTGGACTCAAGCTGGCGGAAACGCTGCTCGTTACACTGCAGCTGTTCCACGTGGATGTCTAACAAACGTGTATGACGTTGACACGTCTGCTCTAACGCACCTGTGGGACACAAACACATACAAAGCTACTGTTATCCCCTTGACGCCTGAATTTATTTACAATTATATTAAAAAAAATTTATTATGTGTGTTTCTGGCTCCAAGCTGATGCTAAATTAAGTTGAGATTGTTAGTTTGTCTATGGCATATAGATTTGATATAAATTTTGGTACGATGCAAATTAGCGACAACAGGCATTTATGGTAATTTTTTGGTAACACTTTATTTGAAGGGGTGTGCATAAGACTGACATGACACTGTCATAAACATGACATAACACCTGTCATGAACATGAAGGAGTCTTTATGAATGTTTATGACTGTTGTCATTAAGTGTCATTCGGTAAATTATGACACTTTTAATGCAAAGTTGACATTGTTTAAAATGTCTTTGTTATGACAACTTGACATTAACCAAGAAATCATAACCTGTCAACCTGTCACAACTTTGCCCGTCATGACACCATTATAACTGTCATGAATATTTTACTTGTCCTCAAGTAAAGTGGAACACATTGTACTAGTTATAAAGATGTCATTAAGGGTTATTACACTGTCAAATGCTTTAAGTTTGATAATTAGACCTGTTATTACATATTTGTGACAGGTTGACAGGTTATGATTTCTTGGTTAATGTCAAGTTGTCATAACAAAGACATTTTAAACAATGTCAACTTTGCATTAAAAGTGTCATAATTTACCGAATGACACTTAATGACAACAGTCATAAACATTCATAAAGACTCCTTCATGTTCATGACAGGTGTTATGTCATGTTTATGACAGTGTCATGTCAGTCTTATGCACACCCCTTCAAATAAAGTGTTACCAATTTTTTTTTTACAAAATGGTTAAATTAATTAAACACATTTTCCCATCTCAGATATGTAGATTTTATTCATGTCACAAAGTTGTTAGAACTTCTAAACTTTAATTGACAAATTAATAAATCTTGATAACAGCAAGAAACAAAACACTCTCCTACTCCCTAGCATTGACAGTAGTGTATATACATTCCATGTGTCACGAAGTAGCAGGAATGAAGCAGAGAGTGAATCCAAACGCAAGCACTTTAATTTAACGAACAGGTAATCCAGGGAAAATGACTTCACATGGAACTCTAGACAGGAACATGGAACTCAAGACAGGAACATGGAACTCAAGACTGGGAACATAACACACCACTACAAGCAACATAAAGCAACAACCGACAGCCAACAACTGAAACACAGGGGTTTAAATACACAGACAAACAAGCTAAACAAGATAACAAGGGGGCGTGGTGAAAGGAGACACCTGGGGAGACTAATAAACATAGACGAGGAACACCTGTGGACACTGAGCAACAACATAACAAAAGACAAGACACATGGCAGGCTCACATGACAAACATGGAATCACGTGATATACAAGACACAACAAAACCCACATGTAACATAGCCCCCCCCCTATGGGCGGCTCCCGACGCCCCTAGTGTAACACCAAAACAACAACAACAACACAAAAAAAAACCACAAGTTCAGGAGGGAGGTGACGCGGAGGTGGTCTTGGGGGAGGGAAGGAGGGCCAAGTCTGTGCAGGGGAATGGGACCAGGGCTTTGCAAGGGCGCGCAGGCGGCCAGGGCGGAGCAGGAACTGCAGACGACCAGGGTGGAGCCAGGAGCGCAGGCGACCAAGGCGGAGAAGACCCCTCGGGCGGCCACGGCGGAGAAGACCCCTCGGGCGGCCACGGCGGTGAAGACCCCTCGGGCGGCCACGGCGGTGAAGACCCCTCGGGCGGCCACGGCGGTGAAGACCCCTCGGGCGGCTCAGGAACTTGCTCGGGAACAGACACACACACTGACACTGGTTCGGGAGAATGAACGGACACACACACTGACACTGGCTCGGGAGAATGAACGGACACACACACTGACACTGGCTCTGGAGAATGAACAGACACACACACTGACACTGGCTCTGGAGAATGAACAGACACACACACTGACACTGGCTCTGGAGAATGAACAGACACACACACTGACACTGGCTCTGGAGAATGAACAGACACACACACTGACACAGGAACAGGCACACACACTGGCTCGGGAACAGGCACACACACTGGCTCGGGAACAGGCACACACACTGGCTCGGGAACAGGCACACACACTGGCTCGGGAACAGGCACACACACTGGCTCGGGAACAGACACTGGCTCTGGAGAATGAACAGACACACACACTGACACAGGAACAGGCACACACACTGGCTCGGGAACAGGCACACACACTGGCTCGGGAACAGGCACACACACTGGCTCGGGAACAGGCACACACACTGGCTCGGGAACAGGCACACACACTGGCTCGGGAACAGGCACACACACTGGCTCGGGAACAGGCACACACACTGGCTCGGGAACAGGCACACACACTGGCTCGGGAACAGGCACACACACTGGCTCGGGAACAGGCACACACACTGGCTCGGGAACAGACACTGGCTCTGGAGAATGAACAGACACACACACTGACACAGGAACAGGCACACACACTGGCTCGGGAACAGGCACACACACTGGCTCGGGAACAGGCACACACACTGGCTCGGGAACAGGCACACACACTGGCTCGGGAACAGGCACACACACTGGCTCGGGAACAGGCACACACACTGGCTCGGGAACAGGCACACACACTGGCTCGGGAACAGGCACACACACTGGCTCGGGAACAGGCACACACACTGGCTCGGGAACAGGCACACACACTGGCTCGGGAACAGGCACACACACTGGCTCGGGAACAGGCACACACACTGGCTCGGGAACAGGCACACACACTGGCTCGGGAACAGGCACACACACTGGCTCGGGAACAGGCACACACACTGGCTCGGGAACAGGCACACACACTGGCTCGGGAACAGGCACACACACTGGCTCGGGAACAGGCACACACACTGGCTCAGAGGAATTGACGTGAACAGTCTCTGGATCGGCCATCTTGTCCGTAGACACTGGTTCAGAGGAATTGACGTGAACAGTCTCTGGATCGGCCATCTTGTCCGTAGACACTGGCTCGGAGGCAGCCATCTTGTCCGTAGACACTGGCTCGGAGGTTGTGACGTGAGCAGTCTCTGGATCGGGCATCTTGTCCGTAGACACTGGCTCAGAGGAATTGACGTGAACAGTCTCTGGATCGGCCATCTTGTCCGTAGACACTGGCTCGGAGGCGGCCATCTTGTCCGTAGACACTGGCTCGGAGGTTGTGACGTGGAGCGTCTCTGGCTCGGCAGAAGTGACGTGGAGCGTCTCTGGCTCGGCAGAAGTGACGTGGAGCGTCTCTGGCTCGGCAGAAGTGACGTGGAGCGTCTCTGGCTCGGCAGAAGTGACGTGGAGCGTCTCTGGCTCGGCAGAAGTGACGTGGAGCGTCTCTGGCTCGGCAGAAGTGACGTGGAGCGTCTCTGGCTCGGCAGAAGTGACGTGGAGCGTCTCTGGCTCGGCAGAAGTGACGTGGAGCGTCTCTGGCTCGGCAGAAGTGACGTGGAGCGTCTCTGGCTCGGCAGAAGTGACGTGGAGCGTCTCTGGCTCGGCAGAAGTGACGTGGAGCGTCTCTGGCTGTGCAGACGTGACGTGGACAGTCTCTGGCTGTGCAGACGTGACGTGGACAGGCTCTGGCTGGACGTGGCTGACGTGAAGCTCTGGCTGGACGTGGCTGACGTGAAGCTCTGGCTGGACGTGGCTGACGTGAAGCTCTGGCTGGACGTGGCTGACGTGAAGCTCTGGCTGGACGTGGCTGACGTGAAGCTCTGGCTGGACGTGGCTGACGTGAAGCTCTGGCTGGACGTGGCTGACGTGAAGCTCTGGCTGGACGTGGCTGACGTGAAGCTCTGGCTGGACGTGGCTGACGTGAAGCTCTGGCTGGACGTGGCTGACGTGAAGCTCTGGCTGGACGTGGCTGACGTGAAGCTCTGGCTGGACGTGGCTGACGTGAAGCTCTGGCTGGACGTGGCTGACGTGAAGCTCTGGCTGGACGTGGCTGACGTGAAGCTCTGGCTGGACGTGGCTGACGTGAAGCTCTGGCTGGACGTGGCTGACGTGAAGCTCTGGCTGGACGTGGCTGACGTGAAGCTCTGGCGGGACGGCCTCTGGCTGGACGGCCTCTGGCTGGACGGTCTCTGGCTGGACGGCCTCTGGCTGGACGGTCTCTGGCTGGACGGTCTCTGGCTGGACGGTCTCTGGCTGGACGGTCTCTGGCTGGACGGTCTCTGGCTGGACGGTCTCTGTGCTGGACGGGACCAGCGGTGAAGGCTCTGTGCTGGACGGGACCAGCGTCGAAGGCTCTGTGCTGGACGGGACCAGCGGTGAAGGCTCTGTGCGGACGGTCTCAGGCTGGGCAGGGCTGACGTGGAGCTCAGGCTCGGCTGACAGAGAATCGGTCAATAAAAGAGCCTGGACAACATATTCCCCAAGACTACAACCAGGGTGATGGAGTGGCATAAGGGAGTAGAGTGGTTCGGATAGCCCTCCCCTGAAGAAGATCATCAGGCATATCTCATCACAAGATGAGACATGTGCCAGTTCAATAAAGTCAATAATGTACTCTCCTATGGACCGATCTCCCTGGCGGAGACACATAATCTGTGCTGCTGGATTCATTTGGTGGGTCGGTTGTTCTGTCACGAAGTAGCAGGAATGAAGCAGAGAGTGAATCCAAACGCAAGCACTTTAATTTAACGAACAGGTAATCCAGGGAAAATGACTTCACATGGAACTCTAGACGAATGTCACGAATTCGCGACAAACAGAAATCTTCAAAGTACGTAAAAAATATTCGTCACATGAAGTCTTTTTGAATAACATAGCTATAGAAACAATCAATAAGCTGGTACATATTTTTTTTTATCTTAGCACAACTTAACTCATTTTGGCCAATTTCTACACATTTGCAGCCTTGATATCTGGATTTTGCTAACCAAAATATTAGCTTCCGTGAACCGGATGTAGTTCCCACTCCGAACGGTCCTACGAGAAACCAGTGCGTGCAAAAGGTTCCTAGGTATGTATCGAATGTGCACAAACAGGCATTGGGGGAATACACACACTATCTCACCTGCAGTCTGAATGGAAGGGGTTTGATGCGAATTCGTGACAGTCGGCGTATAGCTCTATAAAGAGGATACATCTGGATATTATTGTATTGTGTGAGGCTGGTAATAAGTCTATAGCCCTATTTGGACGGGATTAGTTGAACATGGAGAGGTGTGTAAAGTAATTATTACCAGAGCTTCTCAGTGATTTTAGTCCTGTTCTCAGTACCTCAGTATCTCAGTAATCATTACGGACAGTAGAGATTCAGTAAAGATTAAGACGACTTTTACCTTCTGTAAAAAGGTCTGGAAATATAAACTCATGTAATACTAGTCCCTTGTGAATAGACCCACTGTAAATATGTACGGAAATATTCCGTCATTTCATGTTTAAAAATAGGCTAGTTTTCTGAGGGGTTTTTAGTATGGAGGCGCTTAAAGAAGTTGCGTTCTAGATGGTGGGAAGTGTTTTCCACAGACCATTCAGAGCAGAAAGAAGGTTAAAAGCACTTGTTATAGGCAAAAAAACGTATTTTAGTGTTAGATAAATGTTAGCCTATTACCAACATAATCCAGTCTGAATTGAATTAATACATCATTTGACTGGACCTAACAGTTTTATTTATATATATAAATATAGGTTGTTTGCGCACATGATATCAGTAAGCAACGTAATACGCACATAACGACATGAGGGTGACGGCGGTGTGTAAATCGAGTTACCCCTCCCACTTCTGCAAGTTTTACTGAGATTTCTTATCCCGTACAAATTGGTCATTAATATTACAGACGTCCTATGGTAAAATTGTATTACTCCATCTACCCTTGTTAAACTAATCCCGTCCGAATAGGGTTTAAGACTAGAAACAAACTGTAATTTACTTATCTTATTGTTCTGAATCTGGCCAACGGTTGGCTGTTGGACAGCTGTCGTTAAGGGTTTAGTTTTTGTGATGAGTTCTGCACCGTTAACACTAGTCGGACACCCAATAGTGGCTTTTCGGCCAATTAAGATCATTCTGATTAGCTGTTTGGCGTAGTGAACCAGTGCAAAAGCAAGTAGATGTTGAAGTCATGAGAACACAGATTTTTCATCTTCATATAATCTGTGATTATTTTCAACCAGTCCGACTGTGGTGAGCGAGATTGGTGTGATAATTATTTGTATATCCGAAGTCCTAGCTTTTCCAGTTTCCCTTTTTGATGGACGAATACAGACTACTGGTTTGGAGAGTTATTTCCTCTCACGCAGGTTTAGAATAAAAATAAATAAAAATGTAGTTTTTGCTGGGTTCAAGCGCAAACTTTTGGTCCAGACTCAGGTGACTTGAGGCAACACAAGTGAGCTTTCAAAACCACTGGTTCTTTGATGTTGGTGTTTGGTGTGTCAGGGCCAAATGGTATTATTCTTTTCACTGTACACAAAAGAAGAAATTTTGAACAATCTTCTCACTCCTCTTTTCCACAGTTCTTACTAACCACATCTGTCAATCTCCAAAAAGGACGTTAGAATTCAAACACTTTGACTGGTCTCGTAACAAAAATGACATGACACCAACATCCAACCTGGCCGGACGCATCAACATACTATTTTGAATCTGACAGACACGAATGAGATTTCAAAGCTTTGATTGAGGCAGCTTTAGAAATCATGGAATTTGGTTACAGAAATTTTTCTGGACTACTTTTATTGTACTTTTTGGTGTTTGACAGACATGGTCACAATTAACTATCATGTTTTGGAAACTGACTGTTTGCTTTATTTTGCATTTCACTGAAAAATAACAACTTAGCTTTAACCAGGGGTGTCCAGTCCTGGTCCTGGAGGGCAACTTTCTTGCAGAATTTAACTCCAATTGAACTGTCCCAACAGACCTTTCTGGAGGTTTCTAGTACTTGATCAGGTTTAATTAGGGTTGAGCTAAACTTTGCAGTAAGGAGGGCTCAAGGAACAAAATTGGACACCTTTAAAAGTTCTTGCATTACTGCGACCAGGGCTGGCGGAAGCGCTGGGCAAACTGCGCCAGACACTAGAGGGCGCCGCACCATGACGAGCACGAGCATCTCAAACTTGTGAAGAACTATCTGCGATCGACAATTTACATTTACATGCAACCAAATAATCCATAAAGCCTTCATGTAAACACTAATTGATCCGATTGAGCTCGATCCAAATGAAATTTCGATCAGATTGAAAGGGGGGGTTTATTCCTTTTCTAATCCGATTGAGAGAACATGTAAACACTTGATCGGATTGAAAACCGAAACTGAAAGGACTGCGCATGTGAAATGATGTAGAAATAGCGTAATGACGTTTGACTCGCTGAACATCTGTTCTTCCTGTTGAATAAAAATCAATAAAATCGGTCATAAAAATGAGTTTCCCGTCATTATAAAATCCTTTCACTGCATGTGTGAAGTGGAGCAGGACGACGGCCCACCAGTGCTGGTTTCAGACTCTCACCCACACACGACTGGTTTCAGACTCTCATCCACAGACGACTGGTTTCAGACTCTCACCCACACACGACTGGTTTCAGACTCTCATCCACAGACGACTGGTTTCAGACTCTCACCCACACACGACTGGTTTCAGACTCTCATCCACAGACGACTGGTTTCAGACTCTCATCCACAGGCGACTGGTTTCAGACTCTCATCCACAGACGACTGGTTTCAGACTCTCATCCACAGACGACTGGTTTCAGACTCTCACCCACACACGACTGGTTTCAGACTCTCATCCACAGACGACTGGTTTCAGACTCTCACCCACACACGACTGGTTTCAGACTCTCATCCACAGACGACTGGTTTCAGACTCTCATCCACACACGACTGGTTTCAGACTCTCATCCACACACGACTGGTTTCAGACTCTCATTCACAGACGACTGGTTTCAGACTCTCATCCACACACGACTGGTTTCAGACTCTCATCCACAGATGACTGGTTTCAGACTCTCATCCACAGACGACTGGTTTCAGACTCTCATCCACAGACGACTGGTTTCAGACTCTCATCCACAGACGACTGGTTTCAGACTCTCATTCACAGACGACTGGTTTCAGACTCTCATTCACAGACGACTGGTTTCAGACTCTCATCCACAGACGACTGGTTTCAGACTCTCATCCACAGACGACTGGTTTCAGACTCTCATCCACTGGTTTCAGACTCTCATCCACAGACGACTGGTTTCAGACTCTCATCCACAGACGACTGGTTTCAGACTCTCATCCACACACGACTGGTTTCAGACTCTCATCCACACACGACTGGTTTCAGACTCTCATCCACACACGACTGGTTTCAGACTCTCATCCACAGACGACTGGTTTCAGACTCTCATCTACAGACGACTGGTTTCAGACTCTCATCCACAGACGACTGGTTTCAGACTCTCATCCACACACGACTGGTTTCAGACTCTCATCCACAGACGACTGGTTTCAGACTCTCATCCACAGACGACTGGTTTCAGACTCTCATCCACAGACGACTGGTTTCAGACTCTCATCCACAGACGACTGGTTTCAGACTCTCATCCACACACGACTGGTTTCAGACTCTCATCCACACACGACTGGTTTCAGACTCTCATCCACACACGACTGGTTTCAGACTCTCATCCACACACGACTGGTTTCAGACTCTCATCCACACACGACTGGTTTCAGACTCTCATCCACACACGACTGGTTTCAGACTCTCATCCACACACGACTGGTTTCAGACTCTCATCCACAGACGACTGGTTTCAGACTCTCATCCACAGACGACTGGTTTCAGACTCTCATTCACAGACGACTGGTTTCAGACTCTCACCCACACACGACTGGTTTCAGACTCTCATCAACAGACGACTGGTTTCAGACTCTCATCCACAGACGACTGGTTTCAGACTCTCATCCACAGATGACTGGTTTCAGACTCTCATCCACAGATGACTGGTTTCAGACTCTCATCTACAGACGACTGGTTTCAGACTCTCATCCACACACGACTGGTTTCAGACTCTCATCCACAGACGACTGGTTTCAGACTCTCATCCACAGACGACTGGTTTCAGACTCTCATCCATACACGACTGGTTTCAGACTCTCATCCACAGACGACTGGTTTCAGACTCTCATCCACAGACGACTGGTTTCAGACTCTCATCCACAGACGACTGGTTTCAGACTCTCATCCACACACGACTGGTTTCAGACTCTCATCCACAGACGACTGGTTTCAGACTCTCATCCACAGACGACTGGTTTCAGACTCTCATCTACAGACGACTGGTTTCAGACTCTCATCCACAGACGACTGGTTTCAGACTCTCATCCACAGACGACTGGTTTCAGACTCTCATCCACAGACGACTGGTTTCAGACTCTCAGACTCTCATCCACAGACGACTGGTTTCAGACTCTCATCCACACACGACTGGTTTCAGACTCTCATCCACAGACGACTGGTTTCAGACTCTCAGACTCTCATCCACAGACGACTGGTTTCAGACTCTCATCCACAGACGACTGGTTTCAGACTCTCATCCACACACGACTGGTTTCAGACTCTCATCTACAGACGACTGGTTTCAGACTCTCATCCACACACGACTGGTTTCAGACTCTCATCCACAGACGACTGGTTTCAGACTCTCATCCACAGACGACTGGTTTCAGACTCTCATCCACACACGACTGGTTTCAGACTCTCATCCACAGACGACTGGTTTCAGACTCTCACCCACAGACGACTGGTTTCAGACTCTCATCCACAGACGACTGGTTTCAGACTCTCATCCACAGACGACTGGTTTCAGACTCTCACCCACACACGACTGGTTTCAGACTCTCATCCACAGACGACTGGTTTCAGACTCTCAACCACAGACGACTGGTTTCAGACTCTCATCCACAGACGACTGGTTTCAGACTCTCACCCACAGACGACTGGTTTCAGACTCTCATCCACAGACGGCTGGTTTCAGACTCTCATCCACAGACGACTGGTTTCAGACTCTCACCCACACACGACTGGTTTCAGACTCTCATCCACAGACGACTGGTTTCAGACTCTCATCCACAGACGACTGGTTTCAGACTCTCATCCACAGACGACTGGTTTCAGACTCTCATCCACAGACGACTGGTTTCAGACTCTCATCCACAGACGACTGGTTTCAGACTCTCATCCACAGACGACTGGTTTCAGACTCTCGTCCACAGACGACTGGTTTCAGACTCTCATCCACACACGACTGGTTTCAGACTCTCATCCACACACGACTGGTTACAGACTCTCATCCACACACGACTGGTTTCAGACTCTCATCCACAGACGACTGGTTTCAGACTCTCATCCACAGACGACTGGTTTCAGACTCTCATCCACAGACGACTGGTTTCAGACTCTCATCCACAGACGACTGGTTTCAGACTCTCATCCACAGACGACTGGTTTCAGACTCTCATCCACAGATGACTGGTTTCAGACTCTCATCCACAGACGACTGGTTTCAGACTCTCATCCACAGACGACTGGTTTCAGACTCTCATCCACAGACGACTAGGATTATAGTCCTTCACGTCTATTGCGATCTCAAAATTCTGGCCAGTTGATAATACCTAGAATATCAAAATCGACTGCTGGCGGTAGATCATTTTCCTATTTAGCACCAAAACTTTGGAACAATCTTTCTAACACAGTCCGGGAAGCAGACACAGTCTGTCAGTTTAAATCTAGACTAAAAACACATCTCTTTGGCTTAGCATACACATAACAGATTATAGATTTCTATAATTCAATGTTAGGCTGCATAGTTTAGATCAGCCGGAACCGGGAACACTTCCCATAATTCATGATGTACTTTGTACATCATAAGAAGGATGGCGTCTACGCTAATATTAGTCTCTCTGTTTATCCCGAGGTTTACCGCAAACCGCAGGATCCAGGCCATATCCAGATCTGAGGAAGGACCATCACATGGACACGACGACAACGCATCCCTGATGAGCCAAGCCCATCAACACTGTGAAGGCCCATGGACACCTCAACACACTCATCTTCTCACCGGCCGGATGACCCAACCTCCAACCAGATGAACTGGATAAATATCGTGAAAGTTCTGATCACATCTGACTCCTGACATTATGCTGCCTAATTCATAATCATACCCTGTTAGTTCGTTGGCCAAAGGAGGACTAACTGAGCTGAGGGGCGACAGTCCACAGACGACTGGTTTCAGACTCTCATCCACAGACGACTGGTTTCAGACTCTCATCCACACACGACTGGTTTCAGACTCTCATCCACAGACGACTGGTTTCAGACTCTCATCCACAGACGACTGGTTTCAGACTCTCATCCACAGACGACTGGTTTCAGACTCTCATCCACAGACGACTGGTTTCAGACTCTCATCCACAGACGACTGGTTTCCGACTCTCATCCACAGATGACTGGTTTCAGACTCTCATCCACAGACGACTGGTTTCAGACTCTCATCCACAGACGACTGGTTTCAGACTCTCATCCACAGACGACTAGGATTATAGTCCTTCACGTCTATTGCGATCTCAAAATTCTGGCCAGTTGATAATACCTAGAATATCAAAATCGACTGCTGGCGGTAGATCATTTTCCTATTTAGCACCAAAACTTTGGAACCATCTTTCTAACACAGTCCGGGAAGCAGACACAGTCTGTCAGTTTAAATCTAGACTAAAAACACATCTCTTTGGCTTAGCATACACATAACAGATTATAGATTTCTATAATTCAATGTTAGGCTGCATAGTTTAGATCAGCCGGAACCGGGAACACTTCCCATAATTCATGATGTACTTTGTACATCATAAGAAGGATGGCGTCTACGCTAATATTAGTCTCTCTGTTTATCCCGAGGTTTACCGCAAACCGCAGGATCCAGGCCATATCCAGATCTGAGGAAGGACCATCACATGGACACGACGACAACGCATCCCTGATGAGCCAAGCCCATCAACACTGTGAAGGCCCATGGACACCTCAACACACTCATCTTCTCACCGGCCGGATGACCCAACCCAACCAGATGAACTGGATAAATATCGTGAAAGTTCTGATCACATCTGACTCCTGACATTATGCTGCCTAATTCATAATCATACCCTGTTAGTTCGTTGGCCAAAGGAGGACTAACTGAGCTGAGGGGCGACAGTCCACAGACGACTGGTTTCAGACTCTCATCCACAGACGACTGGTTTCAGACTCTCATCCACAGACGACTGGTTTCAGACTCTCACCCACAGACGACTGGTTTCAGACTCTCACCCACAGACGACTGGTTTCAGACTCTCATCTACAGATGACTGGTTTCAGACTCTCATCCACAGACGACTGGTTTCAGACTCTCATCCACAGACGACTGGTTTCAGACTCTCATCCACACACGACTGGTTTCAGACTCTCATCCACACACGACTGGTTTCAGACTCTCATCCACAGACTACTGGTTTCAGACTCTCATCCACAGACGACTGGTTTCAGACTCTCATCCACAGACGACTGGTTTCAGATTCTCATCCACACACGACTGGTTTCAGACTCTCATCCACAGACGACTGGTTTCAGACTCTCATCCACAGACGACTGGTTTCAGACTCTCATCCACACACGACTGGTTTCAGACTCTCATCCACAGACGACTGGTTTCAGACTCTCATCCACTCACGACTGGTTTCAGACTCTCATCCACACACGACTGGTTCTGGGCATTTTTACTGCGTTATAAATATTAGCAGCACGGCACAACGGGTCATATGCTCATGTCTCCAAATTATAAACAGATATGGATATTAAGCCTTCTATTTAAAATAAATAAAGAACCAATTTATGAGAATAGTTATTATGCTCAAAGAGCGGGAAACTGTATATTTCTGCAGTGTGCATGTCAAAAAAATCTATTCCGATTAGAAGCACACATCAACCCGATCACTTTATTTAGCGCTGATGTAAACACTGCATTCAGATTCATCAATCAGAATGAATTCAGTCCAATTGTCACAAGATCATTTGAATGGATTAGCCGAAATTTTAATTGACCACCAAATCTGTCGCAAATTGGATTATTCCAAGACAATTGAAGAGTTTGCAGCAGCCAAAGCAAGAAATTGTCGTCTTTTAAATGGTGAGTCAACTGTATTAATTCATCACACGTGTCTTAAGTCAACAGTAGGGGTCAATATGGGATATATTTGCCTTTTTTCTCTTAAAAATAAAAGGGCGGCATACTCACCTGATTCAACTCATCAGCTCATTATCACATGGGGATATATGTGATAATGAGCTGATGAGTTGAATCAAGTGTGTTTGATTAGGGAGACAAAGATAACGTGCAGTGTTGGGGGTTCAGGGTTGGGAATCACTGGCCTAAAGGTAAAGCTGGCTATATAGGACCATTTGTTCTACCAACCAGCAGAACTTACTTCCAACCCTAATTAAACAAAAAAAGTGTTTAGTATTACTTGAAAACAAAAGCCAGGTGTGTTGGGACTGAAGTCTGCAGGAAGGTGTTCCTCTATGAGCTTGGTTAGCCACCCCTGGTTTACTCTAATGCCCACTATATCTCCCCTTGCAACACGGCTGAAAACACAACACGTATCCATTTTTCAAACTGCTGGTCCTATGTCGAGTCACTGTTCTAGCATCACAGGGGTTACTCACATCACATCTATGGGCAATTTAGAGTCAGGAACAGCCTGCTTAGTGTTGTTCAGAAGCCAGACACAATCTCTAAGTCAAATCTCTTCTCTTTGACCCACTGTGAATGTCATGCGTTTTGAAACACAATGTGTGAAACTGAACTTGTGCAGCCAAAAACCTTTGCCTTCACAAACGTAGAAGAGTGCGTTTCAAGTTTCACCCATCTTGTTCAGAGTTCAGAGTAAACAGAGTCAACATTCATGTGGCCAATCAGACTTGACTTACCCAGATGTTCCCTGAGGCTTTCTGTGACGGCGACCTGCTGTCTGAGCGAGTCCAGTGATGCCCGAAGGCTCGGGAGCTCTTCGCTTAATTCAGACCCCAGAACGCCCCGCAAATCCCGCAGTTCACGCTGCACACTGCAGATCCGCACTCTCTGCTCCTCCACAGACCTCTGCCACACAAACACAGATCATACAGCAAACTCTGACCATGTGCCAGAATATCTTCCTCCACAGGTATGCATGTTCAGTATGTGAATTTAAATATTGAAGCTAGTCAAGCTCTTAATCACCACTATGACCAAATACAGTAAATACTGGCATTAATGAATTAATGTATAATGAATGGTGATTACTTGATTTCCTAAATAACAATCATAATTTACACTTTTATCTTGTTCAGATAACAGGTCATCTTGGGGGGTGGGGTTGGTGAGCTGTTCCTTTAACTTGGCATTGAATTTTATGGATTTTAAAATTACAGGACAATCATCGGTTTTGTAGCTTGACTGAATTCAGGGTTTCTTTACCTGCAAGGTAGTAAGAGTGCTGTCACACATGGTGACATCCCTGTCCAGACTGCTGACCACAAGACTTTTGTCCTTCAGCGCCCCCTGTTGGACTATCATATCCTTCTGCAACTGTTCCACCTACAACCAGGACCCTTTTTATATTATATTGAAGATTTGTAATTAAGCAATAAGCAACAAGAGACAAACATGAAGAAATTCTCTGCATTCTGCATTCAGTAATGATATTATAAAGAACACACATTTTTATTTCTATCCCTTTTATTATAACATTTGATGGGATGTTATTATGTGGACCAGAATTTCTCTTTTTCACATTTCATACCTGTTTCTCAAGTTTGGTGTTACTTTCCAGGACAAGCCGAACATGAGAATTGAACTCTGTGTTTTCATGAATTTGCACTTTCCCTCTTTTATCCTGGATGAAAGATAGAGTTCAAAGGCTGAGATCTCCAAAGCCTATGTATTTAACAACCAGGGCAGTATTTCCCAACAGCATTGTAAGCCTAAGTAGATCTTAAACCACTGCCACCAATGGACTGTACCATCAACTTAGCTCACGATGCTTATGAGAAATGCAGCCAAGTTCATTAAATAGGACAACACTGATAAAAATACACTTTCACTTGTTTCAGTGTTGAATTTGAATGTGTTCTTACTCTGACTGTGCAGCCATAGTTTTTATAAATGCAGTCCGTCTCCACTTCAGGACACTCATCAGCATGCGCCTGCAGCTGCAATGGGATCAAAAAGCAGCAATGAGCAAATTAAAATATCTGAAGTCTGATAATCAGCTTTTTACAGAGCCCGTAAGGGGACATGGTGATGGACAAATATGAGTTGGGAGGAAACAACATTCACGAGTTCACATTTACATATAACCAGATATAGTATGAAATATGCATATTTGGTGTGCTATCCGAGGTAAGGGCTCTGAGCTCTGAATTTGGCCCGAACCCAGAGAACTCCCCTCTGCCTGGTATTGTAATAATTGAGACTGAGGAGTTGTGGTGGAGAAGGGATGCTGGAAAAACTCTTGTGGAACAGAGGTCAGTTGGCTCACTGTGCGTCGCAGCAGCTCCTTTAACAAATGCTATCTCAGCATATGCTGAGAGTTTGGGTTGCTTATGACCTTCATATGGGAACGCAATGTGTGCCATTTCACCAGATATGTGTGTAACATAAATAATCTATAAACCCACGCCAACACAGGAGAATACATCAATGTGTTTCTAAATATGTAAATCGTGACTTTAAAATAAAACCCTCATGAGTGTACGTCAGTCCACATGTTATTGTTAAAGAAATTAGCTAAACTTTGTAAGCAATGGTTCTCGGGGAACGCAAAGGTTTAGTGAACGAACGCAAAGGTTTGGTGAGGAAACGCAAAGGTTTGGTGAGGGAACATAAAGGTTCTTAGAAGAATGCAATTCTCGGGGGAATGGTTTGGTGAGGGAATGCAATGGTTCTCGGGGGAATGGATGGTGAGGAAACGAAAAGGTTTAGAGACGGAATGTATTGGTTCTTAGGTGAATGAAAAGGTTTAGTGATGGAACGCATTGGTTCTCGGGGGAACGCAATGGTTTGGTGAGGTAACGCAATGGTTCTCAGAGGAACGCAATGGTTTGGTGAGGGAATGCAATGGTTCTCAGGGGAACGCAATGGTTTGGTGAGGGAACGCAATGGTTCTCAGGGGAACGCAATGGTTCTCGGGGGAACGCAATGGTTTGGTGAGGGAACGCAATGGTTCTCAGGGGAACGCAATGGTTCTCGGGGGAACGCAATGGTTTGGTGAGGGAACGCAATGGTTCTCAGGGGAACGCAATGGTTCTCAGGGGAACGCAATGGTTCTCGGGGGAACGCAATGGTTTGGTGAGGGAACGCAATGGTGCTCAGGGGAACGCAATGGTTTGGTGAGGGAACGCAATGGTTTGGTGAGGGAACGCAATGGTTCTCTGGTTTGGTGAGGGAACGCATTGGTTCTTAGGGGAACGCAATGGTTTGGTGAGGGAACGCAATGGTTCTTAGGGGAACGCAATGGTTTAGTGAGGGAACACAATGGTTCTCGGGGGAACGCAATGGTTTGGTGAGGGAACGCAATGGTTTGGTGAGGGAACGCAATGGTTCTCTGGTTTGGTGAGGGAACGCATTGGTTCTTAGGGGAACGCAATGGTTTGGTGAGGGAACGCAATGGTTCTTAGGGGAACGCAATGGTTTGGTGAGGGAACACAATGGTTCTCGGGGGAACGCAATGGTTTGGTGAGGGAACGCAATGGTTCTCGGGGGAACGCAAAGGATTGGTGAGGGAATGCATTGGTTCTTAGGGGAACGCAATGGTTTGGTAAGGGAACGCAAATGTTTAGTGACGGAATGCATTGGTTCTTAAGGGGAACGCAAAGGTTTAGTGAGGGAACACAATGGTTCTCAGGGGAATGCAATGGTTTGGTGAGGGAACACAATGGTTCTCAGGGGAATGCAATGATTTGGTGAGGAAACACAATGGTTCTCGGGGGAACGCAATGGTTTTACAAGCAAACAAAAAGGTTATCTTGAAAAACCTGCAAGGATAGGAACTGGTATTCTGTAGAATGTAATAGAAATGTAAGCTCCACTTGTGCTAAGTGCAGATAAATACGCATTTAAAGCCACTGAGCCCCTAAGGGAACATGTTGATGGAAAAAATATGAGATCACTGTGTCCCATTAGAGGCTCCATATTAATCTGAGGAGAGCAATAAAAAAGATTTGCAAAAAGGCACTAGGTGCACATTCATCACAATAAGAACTTTCTAAAAGTGGTGTTTTCCTAGAGTCTGACTGAGTCACACCTTGTGTCTTTTGATCATCTGCTGACACTTGTTGGAACAGGCGACTTCAACTTCTGGGCATGAAGTCTTCTGATGGGCCTGGCATGGTTTAGACAGAGGCAAGATTAGAAACAAACACACCTAAGATGACTATGCACTTCTGAGACACGGAAACATTCTGACCAGCAGTTGAGATGAGGGAAAGGACTGCCTGCAGTGGTGGCAGGAATCCAGGCGGAAGGAACAGACGTTCTTCTGATGGTCCATTAGGTTTTTGCGTAACACAGTGTCGGTGCACCCTGAGTTGGAACATCTAATGCGCTCATACTGGCAAGCTTTTAGATGATCCTGATAAAGAGAGGTATACTGATATTACTCACCTCTGAATGATTTTCATCATCAGTTTACAGCATATTATGTCACGTTTTGCCCTTTACCTGCAGGTTACATAAAGTAACCCTCTGCTTACAGTCCGGGGCATTGGTGCAGTAGACGTCTAAGTTTAGCAGTTCCCTTTTACAGCAGTTGTCTTGAAAAACCTGCAAGTATTGGAATTGCTATTCAGTAGAATATAACGGGAAATTAAGCGACACTCATGATACGTGCAGATAAAAACTTTTTTTAATAAGTTATATTATCTCACCTCCTCAGGTTTTATAGGACTGCTGTCTAAAGGACATTTCGAACTTCCCCCACTTTCACTGAAAAGAAGAAAGTTTACACATTGCCAAATCATTTTAGATGCTGAAAGTAATGTTGGTTCAAAGTCATGTTTATCTTAGCTGATATCCAACAAATTGTTTAATTAATGTAGCTTGTTTATTTTTCTTACATGTATGCCTTTACGCACTGAGCACAGAAAATGTGCCCACAGCCCGTCTGGTGAGGGTTCAGGACGATCCCACCGCAGGACGGGCACACGAACTGTTGCTCTAACCTCAACACGAAGCGCAGAGTGCGATTGGTCAGAATGGATTCCAGCTCCCATGACCTCATGGACTCAGAGTTCGAGAACCCAGGAAGCTCGTTCTCCTCTGTGGCCATGGAAACCTGGTAACATTACCAAAAGGTAAAGGTCTGACTCTGACACAACAGAAGATAACTTAAAATTGTAAGCTGGGCATTAAATGAAAGAACAGCTAGCCGTGGATTATCCCATATATAATTATTATTAAGATTATCCCTTATACTATGGTGTGTGTGTGTGTGTGTGTGTGTGTGTGTGTGTGTGTGTGCGCTTCAATGATAACAGTGCTTTAATGCAGAATGCTGAATAAACTGAGTTGGAACTACCTGTTCATTAAATGGTTTTATTTAACACCTTCCAGCCAATCAGAATCAAGTATTCAAACACACATGGTATAAATATATTCTCACATTCACAATTTAAAATATTTCTAGCTACAAGGATATAAATCTAACCGGGTACCAGAGAGTTCAGTTTTCTGTCAAAACATTTAATATAATACTAAATTAATATTATATTACAATAATTGTTTTATTCAAAATTTACAGTCATCCTGTTAATCTTTTATGCACTATGCAATCTAATTTGCACTATGCAATCTAATTTGTTAACTTGGGACATAATAGCAAGTCGGTAACAGTTAACAGCGTCGACCGTTTAATTTGACTTCCATTTACTTTTCTTATGTTGCTTCTTAGAAGTGCGAAGGTGCTACAAATATCGAGAAAGAGAGAGAAAGAGCGAGAGAAAGAGAGAAAGAGAGAGAGAGCGAGTGAGAGAGAGAGAGAGAGAGAGAGAGAGGGAGAGAGAGAGAGAGAGAGAGAGGGAGGGAGAGATAGAGAGCGCGCGCGAGAGAGAGAGAGAGAGAGCGAGAGAGAGAGAGAGAGAGAGCGAGAGAGAGAGAGAGAGCGCGCGGAGAGAGAGAGAGAGAGAGAGAGAGAGAGAGAGAGGGAGAGAGAGAGAGAGAGAGAGAGAGAGAGAGAGAGAGAGAGAGAGAGAGAGAGAGAGCGAGAAAGAGAGAGCTAGAGAGCGAGAGAGAGAAACAGAAACATATGGGGAATCCCCAGTGCAAGAACATGACACTATGTATGAATCTAAACTGAAGTAAAAAGCATTTGTTCTCACATGCCTTTATAAGGCGAGTGAATTAGTCCGACTTCGCGTTGTTATCGTGTAAACACAACAGCCAATATCTAAATTATAGCCATGTATTTCACATTGAAACATTTACTTTCGCTTTACACTACCAGCAATATTATTCGCAGTATTTATTTTTAAATGCATGGAATACATACCTGGGGGTTGATGGCTTTAATAGTTCATTTTGACTAATGTGGTTGAGGGTTCAATGGATATAATCCTGAGGAACACTATTTGACAGTTACTCGGCTCAGCGCAGTGCCGATGCACCGAGCACGTCACTCTTATTTCGGGCGAGTTGCCACGAGATTAAAAGGAACGGAAAACGCATTAACCAATCCTACTACGGTAAAGGCCGGGCTCATGAACATTAATCAGGCAACGTCACAGGATGTTTACCATGTAAGGTTACATGAATATTCATAAGTCTTGGCGATAATAGGCTTCGTAAATTTGTGGACGGAAAGTGCATTGCAGGAAATTTCTATAAACGAAATTATTACAGAAATAGAATGCGCTTAAAATTACGACACACACATTTAACGCACACATTTAACGCAAATATGAGAGAGAACGTCAAGCAGTGAATCTGTCGTCATGGCACGCTAGATTAAACGAAAATGAAACGTGTCTGTTCAAACGTGTTTTAATGTTTCCATATGACTAGCACTGCACATGACACATTATAACACTTCACATATGAACATGCGTTGGGCACACATTTAAGGGGACTTTTCATTATTTTGCATATAATGCCACAACACAGCTGCCTATAACCAGTTTTAAAATAAAATGACAAAATTAAGGGGTTATAAAAGAAAAGCAGAGATACTAACAGGAATATTGAAAATAAAATATCGTCCAAAAATGTTTTGTACTGTTTAAGACTTAGCATGTGTCAATATGCAGCCAAGTGAACACACACAAACAAAAAAAGTATCAAACAATAAAAAAAATAAATAAAAAAAAATCTTTCCACGCTCACAAATATCATGACTGATTCGTTTTTTTTAAATAATAAAAACAAATCAGGTTAAAAAAGCACACATATTTATAGGAACTATTCAGAAAAGAGACATTATGAACGATTTAACCAGGAGAAAATGGTACACAAGTGGAAATGACTGCTTCTATGCACAAGAATATTGCCATATTAATTCTGATGACGTAAATGTCATCTTGTAAGCATTTACCGGACTGCCATAATCAGTTCAACACCTCAGTTTTCTGAAAATCTGAACAAGACAGTTTCAATAAAATGTTAAAATTAAAACTAGTTAAAATGTCTGTTTTAACCCGTAATTACATTTTTGTCATATAAATACGGTACCTATTTTCAGAATATTTACAGTGACTGAATATCCGCATATCCTAACATCTGTAATACTGGGTTATACAGTTGTCATGTAAAATCAATCTATTCATTAGAATAAAATTACTGGAGCAAAAATACTTTTCACTAACATTCTTCAAACATAAAAAATAAATAAAAAATTCTCATCCCGTTCTTGTGTGCTATCAAGGACACAATGAAAAATTATTTGTTTAAAGGAGCAGTATGTAAGATTGTGGCCAAAACTGGTACTGCAATCACTTTCAAATTACTGACTCAAGGCTGCAGGATCTGATTCCGACACGTTTGTATCTGCAGCTGTGGGAACTAGAGCAGAGCTGGCAACCCGAATGCCACAACACTACAGACTTCGTGATTGGTAGATCGGTGGAGGGTGGAGCAACACTACTGACTCCGTGATTGGTAGATCGGTGGAGGGTGGAGCAACACTACTGACTCCGTGATTGGTGGATCGGTGGAGGGTGGAGCAACACTACTGACTCCGTGATTGGTAGATCGGTGGAGGGTGGCGCAACACTACTGACTCCGTGATTGGTGGATCGGTGGAGGGTGGAGCAACACTACTGACTCCGTGATTGGTAGATCGGTGGAGGGTGGAGCAACACTACTGACTCCGTGATTGGTAGATCGGTGGAGGGTGGAGCAACACTACTGACTCCGTGATTGGTAGATCGGTGGAGGGTGGAGCAACACTACTGACTCTGTGATTAGTAGATCGGTGGAGGGTGGAGCAACACTACTGATTCCGTGATTGGTAGATCGGTGGAGGGTGGAGCAACACTACTGACTCCGTGATTGGTAGATCGGTGGAGGGTGGAGCAACACTACTGACTCCGTGATTGGTAGATCGGTGGAGGGTGGAGCAACACTACTGACTCCGTGATTGGTAGATCGGTGGAGGGTGGAGCAACACTACTGACTCCGTGATTGGTAGATCGGTGGAGGGTGGAGCAACACTACTGACTCCGTGATTGGTAGATCGGTGGAGGGTGGAGCAACACTACTGACTCCGTGATTGGTAGATCAGTGGAGGGTGGAGCAACACTACTGACTCCGTGATTGGTAAATCGGTGGAGGGTGGCGCAACACTACTGACTCCGTGATTGGTAGATCGGTGGAGGGTGGAGCAACACTACTGACTCCGTGATTGGTAGATCGGTGGAGGGTGGAGCAACACTACTGACTCCGTGATTGGTAGATCGGTGGAGGGTGGAGCAACACTACTGACTCCGTGATTGGTAGATCGGTGGAGGGTGGAGCAACACTACTGACTCTGTGATTGGTAGATCGGTGGAGGGTGGAGCAACACTACTGACTCCGTGATTGGTAGATCGGTGGAGGGTGGAGCAACACTACTGACTCCGTGATTGGTAGATCGGTGGAGGGTGGAGCAACACTACTGACTCCGTGATTGGTAGATCGGTGGAGGGTGGCGCAACACTACTGACTCCGTGATTGGTAGATCGGTGGAGGGTGGAGCAACACTACTGACTCCGTGATTGGTAGATCGGTGGAGGGTGGAGCAACACTACTGACTCCGTGATTGGTAGATCGGTGGAGGGTGGAGCAACACTACTGACTCCGTGATTGGTAGATCGGTGGAGGGTGGAGCAACACTACTGACTCCGTGATTGGTAGATCGGTGGAGGGTGGAGCAACACTACTGACTCCGTGATTGGTAGATCGGTGGAGGGTGGAGCAACACTACTGACTCCGTGATTGGTAGATCGGTGGAGGGTGGAGCAACACTACTGACTCCGTGATTGGTAGATCGGTGGAGGGTGGAGCAACACTACTGACTCCGTGATTGGTAGATCGGTGGAGGGTGGAGCAACACTACTGACTCCGTGATTGGTAGATCGGTGGAGGGTGGAGCAACACTACTGACTCCGTGATTGGTAGATCGGTGGAGGGTGGAGCAACACTACTGACTCCGTGATTGGTAGATCGGTGGAGGGTGGAGCAACACTACTGACTCCGTGATTGGTGGATCGGTGGAGGGTGGAGCAACACTACTGACTCCGTGATTGGTGGATCGGTGGAGGGTGGAGCAACACTACTGACTCCGTGATTGGTAGATCGGTGGAGGGTGGAGCAACACTACTGACTCCGTGATTGGTGGATCGGTGGAGGGTGGAGCAACACTACTGACTCCGTGATTGGTAGATCGGTGGAGGGTGGAGCAACACTACTGACTCCGTGATTGGTAGATCGGTGGAGGGTGGAGCAACACTACTGACTCCGTGATTGGTAGATCGGTGGAGGGTGGAGCAACACTACTGACTCCGTGATTGGTGGATCGGTGGAGGGTGGAGCAACACTACTGACTCCGTGATTGGTAGATCGGTGGAGGGTGGAGCAACACTACTGACTCCGTGATTGGTGGATCGGTGGAGGGTGGAGCAACACTACTGACTCCGTGATTGGTGGATCGGTGGAGGGTGGAGCAACACTACTGACTCCGTGATTGGTAGATCGGTGGAGGGTGGAGCATCAGACCAAAACACAACATGACAACATCAACATCAGTTGAGGGCTGCAACTTCATTTTTTAAATGACAATATCCTGGCCGGACTACTGTTGTCAGTGATATAAGTATTTGAAATGAACATGATTTCTTAATGTCTAGTGACATATCAGGGAAAATGTATGATTAATTGAAATAAATTTCTTACATACTGCTCCTTTAAAGTCCCCCTGTAGTCAATAATTTTATCCCTTAAAACTCATCTTTGATCACCAAAATTACATATTGAACTTATACTTACATATTGAAAAAAATTCTTCATGCCTTAAAATTGCTTGAATGTAACTCGCACCCTTCCCTCATTCCACTCACTCACTCAGAGATCCACTGGTTGACGATCACACGTTGATCTGATTACAAGGTCGTTTGTGACGTCAGAAACACCAGCGATTTCACACCGTGTTTTTGAGACTGTCTTTGGTTCACTGCAGTTTTAAGCAGAAAATACTCAGCAATGCTGTCGACTTATGAACTTACACATGGTTTGTCTTAAAGCATATTAAAAACACCACATAGAAAACATTAAAAGCTGGATTTTCACCACAGGGGGACTTTAAATAGCTCTAATAAATGTCAGGAAGATCACAATTGTTTCCAGAAAAGAAAAAACTGGGAAAGAATGCACATTGGTTTATTCGGATAATGCATCATTACATGTACACACAGTAACATTTAGAGCTGAGGAGTACGTAAACATCTTTTCAGAAGAAAGGTTTAACCTGAATATAGACCTTAATTTGAAAATGATATGCACGTAACCACGGCCCACTGATCCCAATCCGAAGTTCATCCCAATCCCTGGGAAACAGGGCAAGGCTACATGCTCTCATCAACCAACAGCACACCACTAATGAAACACAGCTTATGTCTGGTGGGGAAGTGTGGATCCTTTACACATTTATGCAAGTCAAACAGGTTTATAAAGAAACCAAAATTAATGCTAATTAACAAAAATAATGAGCTGACGTTGAAATTCAGTGTTTTATACTCAAGGGACTAAGAAAGTTTTTGGTATCTATAAAAAAAAAAACTCATGAAAAAGTGACAGTAAGATTCTTCTATGATTTTCATTAGTGATTCATTATATTTTCTTACTTGTTAAGAGCACTTTGATGGCAAGAGAATCTGGCAAAGAATCAGGAGAGGTGATTTTCTGTCATCCTGTAGCACCAAATATTAAAATATGAAACAAGATAACATGACAATGACAAACACAGAACAACAACAAGATGCCAAGCGAACCCCACGTTTGAAGAGGTCCGCCGGTACACCGTAGATACAACAAGGAAAAGTGCCGAGACAGAACACAATATTTTAAAGACTTGAAGGTTTTTTCGGTAGTTCACACAAAATTTTTAAATCAGCCCATGATTTACTCACCCTGAACCCATCCTAGGTGTATATGACTTTCTTCTTTCAGACGAATACAATCAGAGTTATATTAAAAAATGTCCTGGCTGTTCCAAGCTTTATAAGTGGCAGTGAATGTGTATATATATATATATTTTTTAAATCCATCAAAGTGCATCTGTCCATGATTAAAGTGCTCAAGGCTCTGGCGGGTTAATAAAGGCTTTCTAAAGTAAAGCGATGCGTTTGTGTAAGAAAAATATCCATATTAAAAACTTTATCGACTAAAATAACTAGCTTCCAGCAGACGGCCGTACGCAAGTCGACATACGCCACAAGAGAAACGCTTGATGTATGATCGGTGTATGATGTAGGAGTAGCACAAGCTTTGGGCCTCTCGCCGTGCAAACAAACAAGTCTGGGCAACAAACTCAAGCTCCTGCCACAGCTCTCTTTATTAAAGGCCTTTATTAACCCTGTAGTCGTGTGGAGCACTTTAATCATGAATAGATGCACTTTTATGGACTTCCAGAAATATACAGCCATTATAACTGCCATTATAAAGCTTGGAACAGCCAGGACATTTTTTAATATAACTCTGATTGTATTCGTCTGAAGGAAGAAAGTCATACACACCTAGGATGGGTTCAGGGTGAGTAAATCATGGGCTAATTTTCTTTATTTCTGGGTGAACTATCTCTTTTAAAGTACAACATGATTACAACATGATTACAAAACCTAAAATCAAAAAGAAAATCAGTTCAAATAAATAGTTACGTAACTAATATATACAGTTTAAAACAATCCTCTTTTTCTAGTATTCACAATGAGCACTGGCGCTAGCGATGCAGTGCCACAGGCGTGTGCCCGTCAGTGCAGCGCGGAGGAGGAGGGCGTCTCCAGCAGAGAGGGTGGCGGCGCCGGGACGGGTGCTGCCGGCCTGGGGTTGAGGCGGGGGGGCGGGGGCGCGGAGGGCCGGATGAGGGGGGGGGGCTGGTGCAGGGCGGGCCGGGGCTGCAGGAAGCGGGCCTGTTGCTGCAGAGGCGGAGGCTGGCGGTGTAACGCCGGGGTGGCGGGGAGAGAGGGGCGCAGGAGAGGCGGAGGCTGGTGGAGCGAGGCCGGCAGAGATGATGAAGATGAGGAGGAGGAGGCGGCGGCTACAGGAGACGGGCCCGAGGCCGGGGTCACCTGACCCTAATCATGAGAGAAGGTTGAAGAGAAGACAAGGTTTAACTACAAAAGAACAGTTTAACCAAAAACATCATTAAAGGAGTTGGTCAGTCAAACATGTGGCATTTGGAAACACTTTACAATAAGGTTCATTAGTTAGCATGAACTAATAGGCCTCGTTTTTTTGCTCATATGTGACACAGATCGGATGTGTTCTATGACCGTGTACACAGGATACAAACGCATGCATACGGATATTTCGAGATCGGTTTCAGGCCTCGTTCACATGGAAATAAATCAGATATAAATCAGATATGTGCGACGGTCATGTAAAAAGGCAGATCAGATTTTCTGAGGCATTAGGCTTCGTCTCCGCGGTTTAATGATGAGAGAAACCCCGACACGAGTCGTATGACAGGAATGTGGACACACGTTGACACAACATATCAAAGGTTGGCTTGCTCATCCTAAGATTATGGACCCACTGCTCCTCGGTAAAGCCTGCCACGATCTCATGAAAGTGCGTATCTATAGCACGAATTTTATTTCTCGTGCCATTTACGCCAAAAATAGTTTTTGCGTGCATATGATATAAATAAATGAGGTTTACACTGCTTATGCACGCAAAAAACTATTTTCTCTCTCGTCTCGCTGCTGCAATGATGGTCCTTTTCGTCCTCCTTCGCCTCAAAATCATGGTGATGTTTGGCGAACTTCGCATATTGCAAAGCTAGCATCAAGCATATTACGTGTTCGTCCATCTGTGCAAGAAGCATGCGCGATGTTTCAGATAGCATGTCGAGTAAACACATGAATCGGATATGGGTCACAATTGAAAGAACGTGTAAACGGACGGTCAAAAAAACAAAACAAAAAACAGATATAGACAACAAATCAGAATTGGGCATCAAGACCTGCAGTGTAAACGAGGCCATAATGAACTGCACTTATACAGCTGATGTTAATTTCAACATTTACTAATACTTCATTAAAATCTTGTTAACATTGGTTAATGCACTGTGAACTAACATGAACAATGAATGACTGTATTTTTATTAACTAACGTCAACAAAGATGAATGAATACTGTAACAAGTGTATTGCTCATTGTTAGTTAATACTAATGAACCTTATAGTAAAGGGTTACCTGACATTTAAAAGCCCACTGTACATTTGATATACAATTTCTAAGGCTTCTAAATTAAAAATATCGCACACAATCTACTACGTGCCTTCGGTCATCTGATAGATAGTTTAGACTTTTTAGCAAGTAAAAGGGCTATTAGTATAAAGCCTGGAGCACACCGGGCGATCATCGCGAATGCGTTTCCCGACATGTCTGTGTTCAAGCGATATTCACTGGCGATGCGCAGAGTGAACGTGTACATACATACATAGGCGCCCTTTGTTTAGTCACGAGGTGTTAAACGGCAGCGAGAAGCACGCACGATAATCGTCCCCGTGTGCACAGGCCAATATTGTATATTTATAACTTTTGTTGTGGTGGGGCCAGTGAAACTTTAATCATTGAGTTCACTGAATAAAACCACGAGAATTGAATTGGGACATCGGTATCGATACCCAGCCCTTACCCTTACCTCTTCCTCTTCCTCATCTGTGCTCTTCCCTGAGGAGGTGTTGCTGGTTTTCCCATCCTCTCCAGAATTGGCTCCATCCCCGTTGGGAGTGCGAGTCCCCTGCTCCGCCTCCCATTCCTGAAGCACCTCGTCCAAGTTAAACCGCCGCCGGTAGTTCACAAAGAAATTCTTAACCTGTCCCACTGTTTTATTCCCAATGACGTCAGCAATAGCCTGGAAGTCCTTCCCATATTTTCGTACTCCTGGTTGAATGGTGCAAAAAAGGATGTCATGAATGACATAGTGTGTAAGAACAGTTGCGGATTACGGTTTATCTACCTTGTACTGCCAAGAGCTGCTCGTCTGTTGTCCAGCGGGCGTTGATTTTTTGTGTGCACTGGAACAAAGACAATACTGTTGTTAAACCGTTAAAGACATTTAACTGACGCTGTTATAAGAACTGAACTGAGTGGACGATGACTTCTTTTTGTGCAGAACTGCTTTATAGATGAAATGAACCAATTTAATAATTGATGCTCTTTACATCTGAACTGAATCAACACTGAACTGACTTCAGCTGAAATACAAACATTTCCTGTTATCACTGTAAAGCTGCTTAAAAGTCGAGTCACCTTCATATAGCGCTTTAACAACATGGACTGTTTCAAAGCAGCTTTACAGTGATAATAGGAAATTAAAGTAATGGTGTGTTCACACCGAACGCGAATAGAGCGTCAAATACGCGTCTATCGCGTCTAGTTAGACGCTTGAACATTTTGAACCCATTCGCGCGTCCGCGTCACTCGCGAATAAAAAAAAAACACCACAATTTTTTTCTGGCATACGTTTCTGTCATGTCTGAAATAAAAGATATTGCTGCTCTGTACTTGTTGTGGAAGTCCCAAATACGGAGGAAAGCCAAACGCCGACGTGTCTGGGTTCACAGCACCATCCAGAGGCGCACTCAACTCGGTGAATTTCACCGTCTTCTCCAGGAACTGCGCCTGGATGACAGCCGCTTCCAGCGCTATTTGAGAATGACGGGTGCCCAGTTTGATAACCTGCTAGCTAGGGTCGCTGACAGGATTTCTCGGATGGACACCAACTACAGGCGATCCGTCTCAGCTGCGGAGCGCCTTTCCATCTGTCTCAGGTCAGGGGCAGTTTCATAAAATAACGTTTTTGCTGTGATTTAATTACAATAAATGTATGAAAAACATGCCGAAACAAATGAATTATGTTGATTTGTATAGACTAGGCCTACATCCGTTTTGTCAGGCCTGTCCATAAAATGACGTATCAATTAGCTCTTCGTTGATTGGCTGGCGCAACAAAGCGATAAATTTTTCAACTTGCGCGGAAGACGTTCGCGGCAAAACGCGTCGCCCAATTCGCGTCATTCGCAACGCCCGGCGCGAATGATGCGTCTATTCGCGTCTTTGCATTGACTTTGTATGTAATCTACTCGTGCAAATAATTAAATTCGCGTTCGGTGTGAACACACCATAACAGATTGTTTTGGCTTTACAGCAGATCTAGAATAAAGATATTGTCCAGCTAAAGTTAGTTTTGATTGATTCACTTCCGTTGCAAAGATCATTAGTAAAACAATCTGTATTGTATAAAGCGCTACAGAAAATAAAACTGACTCATCGTCACTTTAATGATATTCAAATGCAAGCAAAACTGGCCATGTTTGAGAGTGAAGTAAGCCCCAGTACCTCAGGCAGTCTGAATTCATCAATGCCATCTTCAATCTTCTGCTTGAGTCCGCTGTTGAACTGCTTGGCATTCTGAACCTAAAGGAAACAGGTAAAAACGGGAGGAAAGAAGACATTAAAATCTTCAAAGGCTTTGACTGTCATATACTAATTCTGTAACACTTTACAATAAAGTTCATTATATTAGTTAGCATTAACTAATAATGAACCGCACTTATACAGTATTTATTAATGTTAATTTCAACATTTACAAATACTTTATTAAAATCTTGTTAACATTGGATAATGCACTGTGAACTAACATGAACAGCTTTATTTGTATAAACTAACATTATCAAAGATTAACAAATACAGTAACAAATGTTGGTAACTTTATTTTACAGTGTCCTTGTTACATGTAAACCAAATCCTAACCCTAAAGTAAGTACATGTAGTTAATTAATTTTACTCAGTACTTAAATGTATAATTACACTGTAACAATGACACCTTAAAATAAAGTGTAACCCAAATGTGTAGCTGATGGTTAGTTGATGTTAGTTAATAAGGTGTTGTCAGGAACTGTCTGCAGCGCACCTGTCGTTTGAGGGACACGAGCTCGGTGTCGAGCTGCCGCAGGACTGAGCTGGCCGCGCTGGAGCTGCAGGAGATCGCCACCACGTCCTCCTGCGTGAGGAACATGCCTTTGGGCGGCCGGCACTTGGAGCGCTGGCTGTGGTGCCGGTGCTGCAGCGTCTGGTGCTCCCGCCGGCCCAGGCCCAGTTTGGAGCTCAGCGTCTGCGGCTCTGGTGGACTCTATCAGGGGGAAACTGATTACTAGCGGTGTACGGATACCCTCACGTCACGATTCAGTACATATCACGATTCTGAACTCATGATGCAATATTATTGCGATACTCCAAGACATAAGATAAAAGGGTAAAAAAAGTACTGTTGATTAAAATGCTACATTTGGTATTTCATGATGTGTGTAAATGAATAGGCTTGGACTTGGTGCTGAAACCCAAAGCACAGGACAATAGAGACACCAGAATAACAATATTCATGATTGTTATTTTCATAACTGAAATTACAGGATTATTTTTGATGAATATGCTTTCACTCGGTCACTGACTAGATATATTTAAAATAATGTAAGTCACTTTTTACTGGTAACATCAGACATTTGGCATTATCAGGCCCACAAATATTCCCCCACTGCATTATATATATAGCGGTTTAATGTCGTACTGACACTAAAACTAAAACTTTTCTCACACAGTAATTTTTATTTTGGGTGAACTATCCACAATACATATTGTTGCATTTATATAACAATGTTATATTGTGACATGATATTAGGCCTGTCACGATAACAAATTTAGCTGGACGATAAATTGTCAAGAAATTATCGCGATAAACGAAAATAGAGACCATTTTCATCTAAAATAATGATAATGGCATAATAATGCAGGTACACCTTTTCAAAGATCAATAAACTTTTATTTCTAAAGACTATTTAACACTGAAAATGGAAAACATTTTAAACATCCACAATAAATGAACAAAACAACCAAAAACAATAAAAGCAATGGACGCTCAGTCTCTGTCAACAAAAAATGCACTTGAATAAATACCAAAAACAATAAATAAAATGGATGTAAACAAAACTGCACTTCAAAAAACATGAAACATTAGGCTCAGACATAAATAGTGATACATTCTAGAGCTGTCAATCTTCCTCTATAATATTATTCGAATTCCATTCCTTATTTATTTTAATATTCGAATATTAAATGCTCAGATTCATCCTATTATTAATATTTACGACATTACACAGGCTTATGGATGGCCAATGCCACTATAGCATGTGGTTGTTGTTACACGTTCTGTCCACTAGAGGGACGTCTAATAAACATTTATTCGTGCTGAATGTAGTTGAAGCGCTTCCGATGGTTTTCGGCTAATATCTCCGCGAAAACACCACCAACAACTCTGAAACTTATATTGTTCTTTTCAGGTCGACTATACGGTTCTAATGAGCTCGGTCCTCGCCGAATCAGGTGAGTTTTTTTGCTTTTTTCGATTCACGGCGCTTTTTACGTCGTTCAACATTTACCATTTTTGACAGGACTGAAAAGAACTGATGATACAACGTGGATAACGTCAAAGTCCCTTTAGTCGTTCCTAAGGAACCGAGAGTTGTCATCCAGTCTCTTTGGTGTAGAGAGAGAGAGAGAGAGAGAGAGAGAGAGAGAGAGAGAGAGAGAGAGAGAGAGAGAGAGAGAGAGAGAGAGAGAGAGAGAGAGAGAGAGAGAGAGAGAGAGAGAGAGAGACACACACGAGGAAAACAAACAAGCATGCAAATGGAAATTATTGCGGCCGGAATAATTAGAGCTAATTTTTTTAATCGTGTGATTAATTGATTTATTGACTATCGCGACAGGCCTACATGATATATTGTTACACCCAAACAAATTACTGTATTGAGCACTGGAAGAAGCTGAAGTGTACGGTCACATTCCCTTTTGTTAGTTACATGCAGGGCTTGACATTAACTTTTTTGCTCACCAGCCACTGTGACTAGTGGTTTTGCAAAGTTACTAGCCACTCAGCATTTTCACTGGCCACAATTTTTACATAGATACCATGGGGAAAAACTGTTATATAGATATTTTTATATTATCTCATAATCTGGCAGCCGGTATATTAAAGTGGCTGCTTTCACTTTAAGAGCTGATGCACGGAGTCATTATACAGATATATATAGCAATATACTAGTCTTTATGTGCACAGACTTTAGGTATGAGCACAAAATCTGTGGGATTGAGTAAAATTATGCTCAATCCCGCACCGAAATTCAAGCCCTGTAAGACCAACACTACTCATCAGGAGCAAATGAAACGAGTGAGTAAAGGAACACAGGTTTCTGTCACAGGGATTAGAGAGCGAGAACGTGCAGCTGGTTTTGTATTTCCTGCGGAAGAGTTTCAGATATTTCAGTATCACCATGTATGAAAAATTAAAATATATCTAGTTCAACAAAAAAACTCTAGAGGGCGCCGCCTGATGGTCCATTAAAGCAACACTAAGTAGGATTTTTTACCTTCAGATAATGTTTCCAAAATCGTTTCAGTGGTTCATCAAGTCGTGAGATGGTGAAATGCACATTTTGCGGTCCTTTATCTCACCTATTCTTAACCATAGGGCCGCGGCCCACGCTTGGGCCGTGAGCGCCACCTGGAGGGCCGCAAAAAACTTTACGCTTTTCACTTGTGGGCCGCGGGACCAAACAATTTATCAATTGAAGACACCCGAATGACCACTGTTATCCACGAGACAGTTACAATACACCATCACACCACTAGTGCCAGTAATGCCTCAGTTAGTTGTTTAACAAACGCCATTAAGCAGAAGACGACACTCAGTCGTTTGTCTCAAATCGTCATTAATGTACATACTTCACCCTGTGCTGCCTGGAATATACATTTAGTTATACATTCATTTACAGAAAACAGCTGGTTGAATGAAAATTGCTGATGTTATCGGATTTTCAGGTGATATTCTCAATTCATTCAGTTAACGGACGCTCTGAGGTAAAGTGTTCAGACTGCAGACTAAGCAACGATTGTATTTAATTGTACAGTACAATCATGACATAGTACAGACATTATCTTAATTCCATAATGTCCTTAAACGTAACAATATTGCTGGCCATAAACTGACAAAGTGCGCGTCCGGCGTGCGATACCTCGAGTTGTCATAGACGCGGCGATGCGCTTCTCGTCCGGCGTGCGATACCTCGAGTTGTCATAGACGCGGCGATGCGCTTCTCGTCCGGCGTGCGATACCTCGAGTTGTCATAGACGCGGCGATGCGCTTCTCGTCCGGTGTGCGATACCTCGAGTTGTCATAGACGCGGCGATGCGCTTCTCGTCCGGCGTGCGATACCTCGAGTTGTCATAGACGCGGCGCGGCGATGCGCTTCTCGTCCGGCGTGCGATACCTCGAGTTGTCATAAGACGCGGCGCGGCGATGCGCTTCTCGTCCGGCGTGCGATACCTCGAGTTGTCATAGACGCGGCGCGGCGATGCGCTTCTCGTCCGGTGTGCGATACCTCGAGTTGTCATAGACGCGGCGCGGCGATGCGCTTCTCGTCCGGCGTGCGATACCTCGAGTTGTCATAGACGCGGCGCGGCGATGCGCTTCTCGTCCGGCGTGCGATACCTCGAGTTGTCATAGACGCGGCGCGGCGATGCGCTTCTCGTCCGGCGTGCGACCCCCTTAAGAAAGCATTCACGATAGCGGAGGAGTTGTTTTTACCTTCCGCTGTGGATATGTGCCGTGAGATGACCGGAGAAGTGGCTGCGTCTCATTAAGAGGGGAACATACGGTAAATAGGGAGTTATAGCTTGTTCCAATTGGACTGTTGTGACTGTTATTGTTCATTTATCACAGATTTGAAGAGCAACTTCAGGTTCTGCCATGCAAAACTGTAGACTGCTGAAACAATTATCAAATTATTTTGCAGATTATAAAGCTATATTTTTTCATTTGCACTTTATTTCAATTTTCATTTACAACTTATTTATTTAATTTGAAAAATATTATTTTTAATGTATTTATTTTAGCAACACATTTTATTGTTTTTTATATATATATATATATATTTTCTATTTTTTTGTAAGTAAAATTTGTCAAATCTAACTGATTTTTGTGTTAATATGCCTGACTTGAGACTTTAAATTTGTTCTTGATGCAGATTGATTTGTTCCATGAATTGTTGTGTGTTTGGCATCTTGTTGTATGTGCAGGTTTACATATGAATAATAAACTGTTAAACTGCAAGTGGATTTCATTTAGTTATTGAATACAAATCAAACCAAGGGTGAGATCAATAAAACAATACAGTGCTAATATTTGAATGGGCCCTGGGCCACTTTGTACTGTAAAATTTGGGCCCCGACATCAAAAAGGTTAAGAACCCCTGCTTTATCTGGTATATCCACGCAATGTAAGATTGCCAGATCGGGTCACGTTTCTAGTTCTAATGAGAAACACAATGGGACAATTCCGCTTCCAACCTGTAGGGCGACCGCGGAGGAAAAGTTACTTGGTGTTGCTTTAAATGCAATCTGCAAGCAATCACATCACTAACGCATGGCAGAAGCTGATTGGCCTCTGCTGAACCTGCAGCCAATGAGATTCAGACATCCAAATAGTCAGGTTCAGTGTTGGCTATGGGCTAGTAACCCCTCCAACCTGCCTAGATCTGATACAGGATTAATGTGTGTCTATTTATGCAGCAGCAGATCTTAGATCTAGTCCACTGAGACCAAATACATTGCCATATTCAATAACATGATAAAACTATTTCGAGAGTTGTCATGATTGAAATGTTGTTATTATATAATGACATTACCTCCTTCTTTGCCTCTTTCGTAGGGTCATAATCACTGTCATTGGCCTCAATGGGGTTGGCCTCTTCCATCTCTTCCTCACTTATACATCAAATACAAAAATAAGTGAGTCCCTAAAACATTAGAAAGACTAAACACTAAATACTGAGCTCAAAGAATGAATGACCTTTCATCTTGATTATTCCGGTTCGCCAGCTTTCGCGCTTGCCGGTCCATTAGACTTGTCCGGGACCGTGTCTTTTTCCACGAATAGTAGTACTTCACGAGGCTGGATATAGATTTGTCCGGCAACTACAATCAAGTATCAAATTGTAGAATTAATGATGAAAAAAAAAAAGGCAAATAACGATGGTTGCCACTTCCTATGAAGTGACATCTCATGACTTCAATAAGGTGAATCTCATAAAACACATTTTATCCCAAAATAAAACATAAATAAAAAAAATTATTATACTTTGCAGTAAGTAATGTATTAGCAACGCATAATACATTTTTACTAAATTAATTTAGCATTGTAATAATAATTAAGCACATGACCTCGTGATGCAAAAATAAGAAATGTTACATTTTTACAATTTTCACCAATACATTTTTTTTTTTAAATTGCGAGATGTTTAAACATAATGGCAGTAATTATTGTACTGCCTTTAAAATTATGCTCATTTAAAAATTAAACAGTAAATGCATTTCAGTAACCTAATGAAATAATATGAAATATTACTATATCAAGAACATAACGAGAATCATTTAAAACCTGGATGAATTATAATGAGAACATTTGATTGAAAAATTTGTTTAAAAATGAGTAATTTTGTTCCAAAAAAAAAAGTTGTTTTCTTTATCCAAATTGTAATTTATTATCTCTCTGTTTTTGATTTTAGGATTAAATGTGGTCTAGACATGTTAATGAGATTAACCCTCTTAGACACGTCACTGTTCCCGCAGGAGTACTGGCAGTGACTCACCATCTGCTGGATCCTGTGGAAGCTCTTCCCATGAAAACTGAACGCCTGTTCAAACAACACCTTGTCCTCCACCGTCCACTCGTCAGGGAAGGGGGTGAAGTTCGGCAGATCAGCGAGTGACTTCTCAATGTTGTGTTTATGCCAGAAGAGCATGCCGAGAGCCTGCGGAGCACAGAAGAGGAGCGTCCACACGTCAGCCACCCGTCAACAGATATCTCTGGCCTATCTCTCTCGCAGCTTACCTGCTCAACATTGTACCCATGCTTTTCTTTGGCGATTGCAATGTACTCGTCCACTGTGGGGGTGGGGGGATGGATTACAGACACAAATTGCATTATGCACAATATAAATATTAAAGTATTTTTCACAATAGAAAAAAAGAAGTATTTGACAAAAAAGGAAGTTGCAAAAACTTACATTTCGAATCAACTATTGTGTGATATGGAGACCAAACCAACATGCCACCATTGTCTTTATCACTGTATTTTGTGGAACCTAGAAAATACCAACACAAAAAGTATGCATTACATGTCAAAAAATACCATTCTAATATCATTAAATTATTTAAAATATATATATTTTTTTTTACTTCAAACTGAATGTACTATTGAAAACAACACATGCAATGTTTGCATTTCATTATTCATTAATAAAATGTTTGCATTTCATTTATTTCATTATATATATTCAGCACATTGTTGTAGTCATTTGTAAACATTACGTTAATTAAGAAACAAAAAACGACAACTATAGTCACTTAATTTGTTCCAAACAACGTCAATAAACCGCAACTTCTGGTGTGAGAAAATCAATTGGTAATTTCTGTCCTGTCAAAACTGTTAATGCGAGTTTAGTTTTTATTTAAAAAAATATATAAAAAGGTTATTTGAGGGTTCAATTCGCTCCCATTTCCAATTCTGCGTCCTATTTGCTAGATTCAGGAATGAAATAGGAACTTAATAGGAATAATTCTCTTTTCCAACTTTTAGGCGTTTACTTATTTCCTGATTAAATACGTGGTTTATAAATAAAAAAATAGCAGCATAAACCCTTGACTCACCTTTAATCACATGTCAGAGTCACTGAGTATATTAGCTATACGTGGCTAAGCGAGGAAGCTAACATCATTTTACAAAAAGCTTTTCATGAATACAAAACCATTCAATAACATTAAACAACGATTTAAAAGATTATTATTGACCATTCGATGCTTAGGATACCCCAAATCGACTTTGTACATTCATTATATAACAAATTATTAAAGGTGTACCGAGGCTACCAAAGTCCGTCAGGTTCTTAAAGGCGGAACGCAGAGTTTATTCCTACCTGGATCAAATTCAGGAATATTAGCTTGATAATCTGATCCCACACGCATGCCCACATCTGAAAACAAGAACCATTGTGTGAGGTTTCGAATTTTTCAAACTGCTTGTATTATATCAATATGCATAAACAACCTCCGCAGGGGTGTTTGAGGCTATACCGTGCTCGTCGTCACTGCCGCTCTCGTCGGAAAAATGTCCGTTCGAGGCGTTAGACGGGCTTTTCGTTCCGTTCGAGCGACCCTTCCCCAGATACTCCGAGCCTTTGTCCATCATCCCCGGCATAATCGCGATGCGTGAGATTGTTTAGAGCAGAAATGAAATATGTCAACACTACAGCATTTATTCTCGCTCTCTCTCTGTCCTGCGCGTCTCTGCGCAGCTGCGCCGCTGTGCGCTCCTGTATCCCTCCGCTCGATTGCTGGCGTGTTCCCTCAGCTCCACTGCATATCTCTACACCGCTAACAGCTCTTCTGGGTTTTCATCAAATGTTCAAAGTAAATGTACAGGTTTGCGTGATTTTAGTTCTTTGGTCATCGATAAATTAAGTGTCCAGGTCTAATTTTCCACGCGGAAGGAAGTGTTACGCATGTAAACAAAGGCGAAACGCGGCGCGTGTGCGCGCCACTGTTGCATCAGTTATTTTTTTATTGTAAGCATTTCCTTTCAAATGTTTCCAAATATTTGTCTTTTTGCATTTTCATTTATTTATGCACTGCGTAGGAAATGTTTATATCTTGTAATGAATATTAGCTGTTTTATTTTTGCAACGAAATTGCAACCCTTATGCTGTTGAAGTTTGGTTATTTGAGAATTTCATAATAAACAATCATAAAGCAATGTATGGTTTATTTAAGCTGCAAACGTATAACAAAATAATAATAATATTGTGACATATATGAATGAGGAGAATGTATTCATGCGTCATAACTGTTTCAAAAGGTTTTAATTTTTAGGTTTTAACTAACTGTATTTTTCTATGTACATTTCTAATGCACTTTCTGTAAAGCTGCTTTGAAAACAATGTGTATTGTGAAAAGCGCTATACAAATAAATTTGAATTGAATTGAATTAAGTGTTCGCCACTGGCCCATGACAGCATCTACAGTAGGCCTGTGTTTTTACTTGATGCCGGGTCAGTTTTATAATGTAGTCAACATTGATTGGCTGTGTCTAAAATCACCTCCTACACCCTCATTCACTACTCCCTACATTACTCCACCAACAGTTCACTTGAAGCAGTGGATGAAAGCGAGAGAGTGAGTTGCCGTTGCATAGTTTGAGCTGTTTAATAATCATTTGAAACTTCGTGAACTGGCAGCTCCTGTAGTGATGAAAACATTTATCCTTGACTCTGCTTTGGAAACTAGCATGTGTAAACCTTAATTAAACAATTTAACAACCAATTAAAAATGATTTTATACCTGTGTGATATTACGCTGTAGCCACATTGGACCAGTAATGGATGATTCAGCTGCGGCGCCATCTTCTGGTCAGACGAGGCCGTTCATTCGGCACTCATTATTCTCTAGCGTTAATTGTACATTGGTTGTAGCCTACACTCGTTTTGCGGTGCATTGTGAGCGAATTTGATAACGTATGGTTTCGGATAACACTACAAATGGCTGTTCCCTCAAATAGTTCAATTTAAGGGGAGCGATTTCAGACACCACCATTTTTAATGTAATTAATTTAACATTTTTTATTTTAAATATTGCACATTGTGTAATAAAAAAAAAATTAGTAAGTTCTAAATCTAAAAACACTCAAATCCCCAAATCACTATGTAATTAACAAAAGAAAACAATTAAATAAATAAAAAATAGATATTGTGCAGACATTTAATATTTCATGATATAATGACTCGTAGATTATAGCCTGGTATATTTAATAGATTGCAGATAAATTGGTTTTTAAAAGGAGGCTTTGTCAAATGCTGGATTTACACATGTTTGCCCTGCAGGCCTTCGAAAACAGTAAATAATTCCGATTAGCTCAATTGATTTGAGATTTAGAAGAAAACAAATCGTTTGTTACAACCAGTAAGATCGCGCGCACGCACACGAACACTGAATCACCTCGACATCGTTTAGCCTACTATTCATGAAATAGGCTAATTGATTATTATTAATGACAATACTACAAATGTAAATATTATGTCAAGATTTTGGACAGGACAGGCTGACTAGTATGCATACAGCAGTAGTAGGCTACGCTAGCCTAGTACGCTCTCCAACACGTGCGCGCGCGCTCGTTACACCTTGATCGGCAGCACCTGTAGGCTCTCGAAGGTCCCGGTCCTTTAGTGTTACCCATCTCTCATTGTTCAATAGCGTTTGAGGGAATCGTCACGATGCTCCCTGATTGGATCTTTCACATGGCAGTTTATTTAGAGTCGCCGTTTCCCGCCATCGCCCCCCTTAACGTGTGAACGCGCGCATCAGCACACGCCGCTAATTTATAAACCGAATTAAGGTAAGAAAGACGCTTTATTTCTTTGCTTTCTATATGAAGCGGTTTCTTCAGATGCCATGCGTTTGGTTTAGCGTTAAATGAATAAGCGGCGTGAGTTTTATTCTTTATTAAGATGTTTTTTTTGTGTAATATTTAAAGTGCTAGTAACAGTGTTCATTTTATTCAATACTTTTGCACTTAGGCCTACTGAGTGTCGTTTCTGTGTTGGTAAATTAGTTTTGTCGGCAGATTAATGTAACGTCGATAATTGACCATCTGGTTTATCCCTCATTTACCGACCTACACCTGCATCTTGTTGTATTTTACGTTACAGTGTTGTGGTGTAAAGTTATATGCCTCGGTTTACCGAAGTTTATCTACGTTTACTAGCTTTTACACGAGTTTATCTGTGGTATTGCATTTACCCGAGTGTTTGTAACTGCTTAGTTTAGCTCTGTGTAGTTGTCTTTAAGTAGTCTACGTTTACCTGGGATAAGTTTCCATTTATCTGAACGTTTTACTTTTTTACCAGCTGATGCTTATTTAGCGGATTCGTACTGTGACCTTTGACCTCGCATAACTGAATCTAGCGATGATGTCATTGCTTTAGAAACTTGCTTCAGTGTTCGAAACCTTTGCGAATCATTTGCTTCGAGACTCGGAGCGCGTGTCAAACTGCCAAAGTCACGTGATTTGACTAAACGAGGCTTTGCGTCATTTCTGTGTACCCAATTATGATTTCACCTGATCGTGGGTTAATTTTATGGATTTGTAGACATTTAATTTAAACATTTGTATGTAAGTGTTATAGTTATGTGGCTTATTGGTCCGATTAACCAAGCTCTTCATAAGATTAATAAAACAACCCCTACATTAAAATAACACATTCATTTTATATACCGCACATATACCTCATATTTGAAGATATTAGATTATTTGTTCATTGTTTATAATAGATTACACTATAAGTAAAATTAGCAATTGGTTTGTAAAGATGTTTGAATTTGTGCTGCATTTACACACCTCAGACCAGCAGGGGTCGCCAGCGCGTGACGTTTCCAGAGATTCGAACAGTGAATCATTTTGCGAAGCAATTGGTTCAATTGATTCAAAGTTCCGAAAAGCTTCGTTTCTCCCATCACTAACTGAAGCAATCAGTCGTTTAAACAGACTAGTTTTTTTTAGTGTCGGTCAAAGTGATCGTGAATGAGATTTGACACGTTTGTCTGCACCTCTGTGTGCTAAAATGACCATTCACGATCTGCAAATGTAGCCTTTCTCTGACTATCTGAGTGTTTTCAGCGAGGCCTTGTGTGTGTTACAAGGACAATAGTGTGTTTTACATAATCAAAGATCGTTGTGTAAAATCAGTTTCATTTACCTGGGGCTAGTCTAAGAGACGGGGAACAATGACATGTCTCTTGCTGATGTTCTTCAGGCTTTCCTAACGCTGTTTTTCTTCTGTTTGATTCTCTGATTCTTCACCTGAATGCTTGCATGAGTGATTTAGTGCAGTGTGTGTTGTGTGTCTGGTGCAGTCAGTGTTCATGAGGCCAATGTTAGTGATTTAGGTCAGTGTGTGTCTGGTGCAGTCAGTGTTCATGAGGCCAATGTTTCCCTCAGTTCTGGAGCTGTATACGTGTGTATGCAGGTTCAGTTGTGTTAGTTGTCCACACAGGAATGATCTGTTCATGTAAGAGCCACATCCTATATCAGACATGTGAGATGTGAACTGGCACACAAATAAGCCTTAACATTTTTTTAGTAAGGAATCTGACATGCCTAATTTGTTGCACACATTCCTTTACTTTATACTTGATATATGATATGATTTTTTTTGAAGAGCGCACAAGCGATTTGGCTGGCAAATATGAAATTGCAAAGGCTGTTTTTAAAAATATATATTTTTAGTGTCAGTAGTAAATGCTGCTGTCTAAACACAGCGAGTCACTTATGTGCATTTGAGAATGTCAAACATCCTCAAACTTTCAAATGTTTATAAACCTGTTGTCCAACAAGAGACAATGTTTAAAACCATGTTTGTACGCTTCATATCGTCAGTCGAGTGTTTGAAATGTCCTTTTGTGAGCTGATGTGTTTTATCACAGAGAGAGGCAGACAATATATTTTATAATATTCAATACAGCGATTAAGGCTATGTTGATTAGCGTTGCTTTATAAATATACTTATGAAATTACCCAAGAAGGCTCTAAGAACATGGATAAACCATATTTTCATGCATTTGTCTTCGTTTAATCAAAGTGTTTATCTTTTTGCTCAGCTACAGCGATAGCTCATAATAGCTGGATGCCTTTGGCCATGTTAGGGATTTCCTGCAATGTTATGTAATATTACTTCTGTGATATATATATATATATATATATATATATTTTTATCTGACTTTGTTTTGATGAACCTTAATGTTCTCCTGGGGATTGTCCAGAACGCAGGTTATGTGACACACCCGGGTAAGTTAACTCTGAGTAAGCAGATAACCCCGTCTTGACTTGACCTTCAGGGTATGTTGTCATCTTTTTCAATTATATACGTCAAACAAACAATATAATTCTTGTCCACAGTAAAACAAACGTATGAAAGAAATCTTAAAAGATGAAAGATGTAATAGAAAGATTACAAAACCACCCTCTAGGCGGTGATATGCACTAAGAATGTAAATTGCCAATAACCAAAAGAAGAAAGTAGTATTTCCCCGGGTGAGTCCTGGATGCGGCGCTTGTTGATCATGTCTTGAGTGGTCACGGTTAACTCTGGGTTTCATACCCTGGGTTAACTGAACCTGCATACCTCGAGAAAGCAAGCTTTTGGTTAGTCAACCTAGAGTTCAGGGTATATGTGACGGTAAGAAGGTGTTTGTATCATTTCTTCGGTTTCTGGAATTAAAAAAAAGAAGCATATTTTGAGGGTCTGCACGAGGGAGCCCTCCGGCTTCAAGTACGGATGAAACCGACACTTAGCACTCAGTGATGCTCAATCAATCTTATTTGGGGTAAAAATAGGAAGAAAAAAAACAATACCTCTCTCTAAAAAAAAGTTGAAGTAAACGGAATAATCCATCTGTTTTTCTCCAGTGTACAGGACTTTTCCCACAGTGGATGAATTATTAGAGGCTAGTGATGGGAAACATAAATACTTATTTACCTTCCGAGTCTTTGGTTCATTTGTCAGACGTTCATGAAAGACCCATCACTATTAGAGGCTCATATTAAATAAATACATGGACTCAGTTTTCATTTTGTTTACCCCCTGGCAAAAATTAAGAAATAATAATTTATAATAAAACAATATTTTATAATTATATTTATTCTTGAAAATGCAAGTGTTATTGCAAGAGTAATATTTTTATTTAGCAATAATAATGATTATTAATAATCATAAATATACAAGACTTGAAATGGGGGTGGGCGATATGGCAAAAAAATCAAAACTTTTTTTTTTAAGGAAAATCACGATTCACAAATTTATCACAATTCTTTTTCATGTTAATTTTACTATTTTGAGAGTGACTGAACATCATAGCCAAACTAATGTCCTTATTTTAAAAACAAAGTCTTAGGTAACAAAATATATTAAAAAAAAAATGTTATTTAGGCCAAATAACAAAGATGATCTTTGTCGTCATTTTCTTTTTCTCAAAAAAGATACAAAGATACACATTACATATAGCTTAGCCTACACAACATAATATACAAATGAATAAACAGTGATTTATTTTTTCAGCTACAGGTGTATTGAACAGTAGCATTCAGGAAAGAAATGAACAAATATAACAATAAAACACAACAGACTTCACTGTATATAAATTGATTCTTATTAAAGCTACTATTAAAGTTCTCAGTCAGTGAGTGGTTTTCTCTGTTTTGTTGTTTTATAAACATTGAAGGGATAGTTTCCCCAAAAATGAAAATTGTTGTCATTTACTCTCTCAATTAGTGGATTTTACCGATATTAAGTTTTGACCGTACATGCCGATAACCGATTATTCAACCAATATTTTTTTTAAATGGATACAGGGATTAAAATCAAACATAATGTTGAGCATATCAATATCTATAAAAAAAAAACTAGACTTATATTTTGGTCAAGTCAAGTCAAGTCACCTTTATTTATATAGCGCTTTTTACAATACAAATTGTTTCAAAGCAGCTTTACAGAGATAACAGGAAAACAATGTTGTAATAGTATTGTTAAATTCAAAATTAAATGTTAAATGTCCCCAACTAAGCAAGCCAAAAGCCAATGGCGACAAAAGCGAAGAGAGGCGAAAAAGGCAACAGTGGCAAGGAACCAAAACTCCATCAGGTGACAGAATGGAGGAAAAAACCTTGGGAGAACCCAGGCTCAGTCAGGGGGCCAGTCCTCCTTTGGCCAATGAACGAACAGTGTATGATTATGAGTTAGGCAGCATAATGTCAGGAGTCAGATGTGATCAGAACTTTCACGATATTTATCCAGTTCATCTGGTTGGAGGTTGGGTCATCCGGCCGGTGAGAAGATGAGTGTGTTGAGGTGTCCATGGGCCTTCACAGTATTGATGGGGCTGGCTCATCAGGGATGCGTTGTCGTCGTGTCCATGTGATGGTCCTTCCTCAGATCTGGATATGGCCTGGATCCGGCGGTTCGCGGTAAACCTCGGGATAAGCAGAGAGACTAATATTAGCGTAGACGCCATCCTTCTTATGATGTACAAAGTACATCAGGAATTATGGGAAGTGTTCCCGGTTCCGGCTGATCTAAACTATGCAGCCTAACATTGAATTATAGAAATCTATAATGTGTTGTGTATGCTAAGCCAAAGAGATGTGTTTTTAGTCTAGATTTAAACTGACAGACTGTATCTGCTTCCCGGACTGTGTTAGGAAGATTGTTCCAAAGTTTTGGTTCTAAATAGGAAAAGGATCTACCGCCAGCAGTCGATTTTGATATTCTAGGTATTATCAACTGGCCAGAATTTTGAGATCGCAATAGACGTGAAGGACTATAATGCGTTAAGAGCTCGCTCAAGTACTGGGGAGCTAAACCATTTAGTGCTTTGTAAGTAATCAGCAATATTTTAAAATGTATACGATGTTTAATAGGCAGCCAATGCAGTGTTGACAGAACCGGGCTAATATGGTCATACTTCCTGGTTCTGGTAAGAACTCTAGCGGCTGCGTTTTGAACTAGCTGTAGTTTGTTTATTAAGCGTGCAGGGCAACCACCCAGTAGAGCATTACAATAATCTAGCCTTGATGTCATGAATGCATGAACTAATTGTTCCGCATTTGTCAGTGAGAGCATATGACGTAATTTAGATATATTTTTAAGATGGAAAAATGCGGTTTTACAGATACTAGACACGTGACTTTCAAATGAAAGATTGGTATCAAAGAGCACACCCAGGTTCCTAACTGACGACGAAGACTTAACAGAGCAGCCATCGATTGTTAGACAGTATTCTGGGTTATTACGTGTGGCAGTTTTTTGTCCAATGATTAGAATCTCTGTTTTTTCAGAATTTAGTAATAGGAAATTACTGGTCATCCAATTTTTTATATCAGCTATGCATTCCGTTAATTTTGAGAATTGGTAAGTTTCGTTAGGTTTTGAAGAAATATACAGCTGAGTATCATCAGCATAACAGTGGAAGCTAATTCCATATTTCCTAATGATATATCCTAATGGTAGCATGTACAGAGTGAACAGCAGCGGTCCTAGTACTGAGCCTTGTGGTACGCCATACTGAACTTGTGATCGATAAGACATCTCTTCATTTACTGCTACAAACTGATAACGGTCAGATAAGTATGATTTAAACCATGCTAGTGCAATTCCACTAATGCCAACATAGTTTTCTAGTCTATTTAAAAGAATGTTGTGGTCTATAGTATCAAATGCAGCACTAAGATCAAGTAACACTAATAGAGAGATACAACCACGATCGGATGATAAGAGCAAATCATTTGTGACTTTAATGAGAGCAGTCTCCGTACTATGGTACGGTCTAAATCCGGACTGAAAATCCTCGCAGATATTATTTCTTTCTAAAAAGGAACAAAGTTGTGATGAAACTGCTTTTTCTAGTATCTTTGACAGAAAAGGCAGATTCGAGATTGGCCTATAATTGACTAATTCTGTCGGATCAAGTTGCGGTTTTTTAACAAGCGGTTTAATCATAGCCAACTTAAAGGTTTTTGGTACGTATCCTAGAGACAAAGATGAGTTAATGATATTTAGAAGAGGATCTATGACCTCTGGAAGCATCTCTTTCAGTAGCTTAGTCGGTATAGGGTCTAGCATACAAGTTGTCGATTTAGATGAATTAACAAGTTTGCAAAATTCTTCCTCTCCTATAGCAACAAATGAATCAAAATGTTCCTCACGGAGACTACAATGCACTCCCTGATGCGCTACTGTAGTAGACGGTTGCATAGTTATAATTTTGTCCCTGATATTATAGATCTTATAAGTGAAGAAGTTCATAAAGTCATTACTGCTGTGTTTCTTGGAAACTTCTGGGCTTGAAGCTTTCTTTTTCGTTAGTTTAGCCACTTGTTCAAATAAATACCTAGGATTATGTTTATTTTCTTCTAATAGGGTTGAAAAATAATCCGTTCTAGCATCTTTTAATGCCTCTCTGTAAACAATCGAGCTCTCCTTCCATGAAATCCGAAATACCTCTAGTTTTGTTTTCTTCCAGTTTCGCTCCATTTTTCTGGCTGCTCTCTTAAGGGCCCGGGTGTGCTCGTTGTACCACGGCGTTGGACTATTTTCTTTAATCTTCTTTAAGCGCAACGGAGCAACTATGTCTAAAGTGCTGGAAAATAGAGATTCAAACGTTTCTGTTGCAATATCAAGTTCTTCTAAGCTATCCGGGATGCTGAGATGATGAAACTGATTAGGAAGATTATTAATAAAGCCATCTTTAGTGGCAGAAGTGATAGGTCTAACATATTTATAACACGGAGTTGGCTTTGCAGCCTTGGCTAAATGTAATTTACACAAGACTAGATAATGATCTGAGATGTCGTCGCTCTGCTGCAGAATTTCAACGGCATCAACATCTATTCCATGAGATAATATTAGATCTAGAGTATGGTTACGACAATGAGCAGGTTCTGTCAGGTGTTGTCTCACTCCAATTGAGTTTATAATGTCTTTAAATGCCAATCCCAATGCATCTTTTTCATTATCTACATGTATATTAAAATCACCAACAATTAGGACTTTATCGGCAGCCAATACTAATTCTGATAGAAAGTCAGCAAATTCTTTGATAAAATCTTTATGGTGCCCTGGTGGCCTGTAAACAGTAGCCAGCAGAATTCTCAAACGTGATTTATTGTTTACACTATATATTTTTACATTAAGCACCAACACTTCAAAAGAAGTATATTTAAAACTAGATTTCTTAGTGGTTTTGAAAATATTACTATAAATGACAGCAACACCTCCCCCTTTGCCTTTCGGGCGAGGCTCATGTTTATAACAGTAATCTTGCGGAGTGGACTCATTTAAAGTAATGTAATCGTTTGGTTTTAGCCAGGTTTCTGTCAAACACAGCATATCTAGGTTATAGTCTGTAATCTTATCATTAACTATGAGCGCTTTTGAATTAAGGGATCGAATATTCAACAACCCAAGCTTTATCGTTTGCTCATCTGTATTATATCTGTTTTTTATTTGTTGAACATCAATTAAACTTTTAACCTTAGAAAGGTTTGGCAGTTTTTTGGATTTCCAAATTCGGGGAACAGACACAGTCTCTATATGATGATATCTAGGTGAAAGAGCCTCTATGTGATGGGATTTATCTGACCTTGGTGACGTGAGGCCGCTAGCAGACGGTCGGTTAAGCCAGTCTGTCTGCTTCCTGACCTGAGCCCCAGGTTGTCATGTTTTATCTCTAAGACTATGAGCCAAATTACTAGAGAGAAGAGCAGCACCATCCCAGGAGGGATGAATACCATCTCTTTTTAACAGGTCAGGTTTGCCCCAAAAACTTTTCCAATTGTCTATGAATTCTATATTATTTTGCGGACACCAATTAGACAACCAGCCATTGAGTGAACACAATCTACTAACTATCTCATCACTCCTTCGAACAGGAAGGGGACCAGAGCAAATTACAGTGCCTGACATCGTACTTGCGAGTTCAAACACCTCTTTAATATTAATTTTGGTGATCTCCGACTGGCGAAGTCGAACATCATTTGTGCCGACGTGAATAACAATCTTAGAGAATTTACGATTAGCATTAGCCAGCACTTTTAAATTTGCTTTGATGTCAGGTGCTCTGGCTCCCGGCAAACATGTGACTATGGTGGCTGGTGTCTCTATTTTCACGTTCCGTGTAATAGAATCGCCAATTACCAGGGCACAATCAACAGAATTCTCAGTGGGTGTTTCACTGAGTGGGGCAAATCGATTTGTTATGGTGATCGGAACAGAAGAGTGGTTTTTTGATCCGCGACTAGAGCGATCTCTCACAGTTACCCATCTGCCTGGCTGTACAGGCAATAACTCAGCCGGAACCGAATCATGTAAATGGTTCACTATGCTAGGCACATCCAAAGTAGTATCTAAGGCTCGAGCACACTTACTATCCTCGATTAAAGTTTGGATGCGTGTCTCTAATTTTGAAATCTTCTCCGTCAGCCTGACTGTCTCCTTGCATTTATCACATATAAACCCTATATTGCCGACGGGGAAGGCTATGGTAAACATGTGTGCTTGTTAGGTACACTTTCCTTATTATGGCCCGTTTCCACTAGGGATGGGCATTCGATTAAATTTTATTAGTCGATCGTCGGGAGAATTAACGATCGACTATCGATTAATCATTAATATTTTTTTATATATTAAAATTAATTATTTAACTTTTTATAAATTAAAAATGCAATGAAAATACAAAAATAGAGCGTGTTTTTCCTCGATGAGATCTTTATTACAAGATGATCAACTTAGCAGTTAAACTGGACATTCGCTAAACTTGAAGATATATGCGCTGCGGTGCTCTAACGTTAGTCTAAAGCAACGGAACCTGCAGCTGCGAGTTGGCGTTCTCAAACAGAGACCCGATCGTTTGTTCCAAAATAATAATAAAAAAATCATGTTAAACAATAACTTAACTAAAAACATAATATTACTCAAAATGTAACTCAAAACTATCCTAGGCACGGAGTCGAGAAAGAGTGTGAGAGAGATTAGCCTACAACAAATAGGCTACCTAAAGCCTCATAAAAAATAACTAGTAACTCACATACAACTTCTGCACCAGTCAACTGATTTTTGTTCAGAAAGATAAGCATGTTGATGACATGAACTGGGGTCAGACGCGACCGCAACCTGGTGACTGTCAAGCCTTGTTATACTTTCGCCTGCCTCTGCAGCGCGAGTCTTCGCAAACAGACGAGGCGTTTATAGCCTACTCGATGCGCTCGCCTGTGAAACACCTAATACCGCAATACGCAATGAAGTAATTTTTGCCGCGCGCACATTCGCGCTCGTGCGGACGCGTCGAGTGTAAACAAACTCTTCAGTCCAGCCGCCGAAAACACCCGCTCTGAGGGGACTGACGTTGCCGGGATGCACAGGTACCTCCGCGCTAACTTGACCAGCCCGGGGAACATTATTCCGTTCACAGTGGTGCAATCCAGCGGTTCATTGCTTCAAGGCTCACACTACGCAACTCAACCATATTAGTTTAATCGATAACAAATTAACATGATCGACTAAATTCTTAACGATCAATAATCGATCGTCGATTAATCATGCCCATCCCTAGTTTCCACTGAGCGGTAAGGTACGGTACAGTTCGGTACGGTACGCAATTATTTGCGTTTCCACTGTCAAAAGTTGTGAATGGTACCAAAATGCCGAACCGTACCGTACCACTTTTTGGGTACCGTTCCGTTGGGGTACCTAGCACAGTGATACGCAGGGTTCGTACGGGTGCTTGAAATCCTTGAAAATGCTTGAATTTTGATGTTGTGTTTTCAAGGTTTGAAAAGTGCTTAAATTTTGGATAAAATGCTTGAAAGTGCTTGAAATTGTAACGGTACAACAAATACCTATCTGACTGAATATTTCGTTTATTAAATGGTGAAATAAATCGTTTGCTGCGGCCCGAGCGCGCTTGTTCCCGCGCCCCCCGCAGCGTTGGCCTGGTTTCACACTCGACTTGATTCTATCGAATCCTGGTGCGTCTGCGTGCATCTTGTTACGTCATCACAAACGTGCACGCCGCATGATAGAAAGCAGAACGCGGGTCAATATATTGTGTTTTTTATTAATTTGGTGTTATTATGCGCAGCCGAGTGAACAACACAGGTTTACTGTGTGTCGCATTTGGCTTTCTGCTGATTGCAAACGCAGGAGACAGTGGATTTCCAATAATTTGTTGGCCTGAGTCCACGCGCTATGTGTGTGCGAATACACTGCAGACTCACACTCTCGCTCGTATCCAAGGTAAATCATCAACACGATCATCCCTTACATTTGTTTTATTAACTTGATACATCATAATCAGCTAAAACGCATGCGCAGGTTACTTTACTAAGTGCGCACCCGAGTCCGTGATTCTTTCACAATTACGCGAACCGCGGCACGGTTCGGGAGCAGCCGAACTCAGAGCACCTCCTCCAGCACAGGTAGTCTCGGATTCGGTACCTGAGGCAAAATTACTAAATATGGAGCGCGAATTATATATTTCTAACTCCAAACAATTGGCCACTGAACCATCTGATAAAATCTTCATTTGATTCGATCCGTGAACTTGACACTCAAATGAACCGATCGCATTTTACTGATGCAAAAGACGCGCGCGCGCACACACTGGGAGCGCGGTGTGTCAGTGTGTACCGGCTGTGGTAAAGTAATGACTCAGTTACAAGGTGTGTAGGCCTATAATTTAAACTACTTAGTCGACATTAACAGTAGCTGCTGTACGGTTTTCATACTGCTCTCCTTCTAGTCACTTCTGAACGTCTCTTGATAAAGCTCCAGGTGACGGGTTGCCGGATATCACAAAAAGAGCAAAACAAGCCCCTTAAAAACGCAGTATAAGCAGACATGGCAAAACATGTACCGGAGAACACATTTAAACATATTAGTATTGCTAATATTATCCTACCAAATTAAAAGATAGTAACTAATTTATTATGAATAGAATAGTTCAATATAAAATATTTAGATATTATAAACTGATTGATGAGGTAAAGCAATAACATGAGATTGAAAAATTATTCAGCAACACTTTATTTAAAGTTTAATTGCACCTATGAGTTGTATTTAATATCAGTCAGTTGGGGGAAGTTCTTCTAAAAGTTGATGAGTGTGTTTTGTTCACTATATTTAGCTATCAAAATAGTTTACCAAATAAATGATTTGCCAAATAAAAGACAGTCAAACAAGGAGAAGAACTTTTCATTTCTAAAGTATTTGGGTTTATTTAGTATACAAAGCCATTTATGATGATTTTTCGAGAATAACTACATATATAAATAACGATATCGTGAAATATATCGTTACCGTGAAATAAAATTTTGGTCATACCGCCCACCCCTACTGCATGTCATTTGGATCAAATCCTCCAACAACATTTTTAAAAATAAAACCTGTGTTTTGCTTCAATTTCTGATCCATCTGCTATTACGAAACACAATTTTGACTGTTTATTGCATATTATCTCTTTTTTAATGTGGAAAAAACGCTAAATAATAATTTTTACTATGTATTGGTATGTTATTTACGGTGGTGTAAGCTGCTGGAAAAAGCTTTAAAATGGACCTTGAAAGTGCTTGAAAAGTGCTTGAATTTGACCTTGGAAAAGGTGTACGAACCCTGGATACGGTACTAAAAGGTGGAGCTAGACTGCAGAACGTTGATTGGTTGACAGAGTATCGTCACTTGCGCGTGCTACAAGGGGAATGACAACATTGGAAGCGGCATTTTTTTTTTATATATACAGTTGAAATATAATACTACTGTTATTGTGTCATGAAATGTAGTTTTAAGAGTTTTTCAGGCGAGAATGTAGTTGTTTAAAGCAAAAAATGTTGGTTTATTTATAAAGATGTATTATTTGATTCAGGTTATGAGACTCATTCCAGGCGATCACCGGGCGCTCGGCGCTCATGTTCCCCGCATGGAACAGCCTTTCCTCGGCTATTCGTTCTGACGTTTGCCGCTGACTCTGACATCTCTGTAGTGGTTAAACATGAGATATAATTTGTCTCGTGTAGACCTAAAGAGCGATCGTTCGTTCCCTGGCCAATCGTTTTGGTTGAGGGCTAAATGAAGTTTCATATATTTAGGCTATTTAACTTTACCTTGTAACGTGCGCTGAATTTGTCTATTTGACTGTTTGCTTTATTTCTTATTGTATAGCTTCTTGTACCTTTTACTTATACTTTTATAATGGCTATTGCAATTTAACAAAATTGGGTTGAGTTTTGTCATTTTTTTATTTTATTACGAGATTATCACCAATTTATTGCAACATTTGTACAAATGCACATTGCCTGTAATATGTTTAATATTTTAAAAATTTAAACGAAAAGAGGCAGGGTTGTGTTTTATATTTCGTTTTGTTATAAATAGGCTAATTACAGTGAATATAATCATAAGCATTGCCTGAACCACATTTGTGTGCCTATAATGTTTCAAATTAATTTAAATGAAAACGAAAAGAGGCAGAGTGGTGTTTTATAACATATTTCGTTTTTATTGTTGCCTAAAATGTAGCCTACAGAGATAACCGGAGTAGCAGAGCGAGCTGAGTTCAAGAACGCGCTGTTCCATTTGGAGAATTACTGGACTCGCGTCCTCGGGAGTCTTTCTCCTGAGTCGGACTTGGCGTAGCCTACTTGGTATTGAGAAACGCCTAATCTCGGCGCTTGTCTTCGTGTGACAAACATGCCGAAAAGCAAGAACAAGATCTGCTGTATATGTCATCCATTGTTGTTTACATGTGTCACTTTCTTCTTCGCGCGAACATGGCGTGTGTTTTTGTCACATTGCTTTAATGGCTTGAGGTAGCCACTACTGATGTTATTCCTCTCAGACTCGACGGCAAGCTTCTGTTCTTTCTCTGCTGATGCAGCATCTAGGCAACAAATTATATGGCAATATGTACTTTAGTGTTCTGTATTACCGTTTCGCTGTCTGTGTTTTAAATGCGCATCTGAAGTGTCAGCGCTCTCCGCGCAGCTTGTAATCTCCATGTTAAAGTAAACGACTCAGCCAGAGATAGTTTATTTGTCCTCTAGAGGGTGCTCTCGCTCTGTATAATGCCAGCAGTCTCTTCAGCGCTCTCGTACTGTGATGATGACAGCGCACACTTCTCAGCCGCTCCAGCAACGGACGCAACCTGGAAAAACTGTCTGTGTGGATTTTTGCCGATAACGATAGTTCCACCAATCAACTATCGGCACCGATATATCGGCCGACCTCTAGTTTTAAACCCGAATAAGTTTCTTTCTTCTGTTGAAAGTTATTTTAAAGAATGTGGGTATCCAAACAATTGCTAGTCCCCACTAACTTCCATTTCGGGCTGGACAATAATTCAATATCAATATACATCGCGATATAATTTTTTTGCAATAACAGTGATAAACACATTTCCGATATTTCGAAATAGGCTACATTACAGACATGGGCTACGTTTACGTTTTAATTTAAAATTTTACTGCGTGATAAATATAAGCATCACGGCACAACCGTTCATTGTTCATTGTCTCCAAATTGACCGTTCGCAAAGACCCGCCCCCTTTAGTTACTGTTGCTATGTCCGAAAAGCTGCGCCGCTCTCACACACACACACACACCATGTTCTCACGCAGTGAAAAATACATTGTGGAGCAAAGAGGACGCTGACAACGCGCTTGACAGACAGGACAGACCAGGTTACTGATATGAAACAAAGTCTCAACTTTCAAATTTGGCAATTTTGGCAAGAAATTTAAACCAGTTTGTAGTACAGACATTAATTGTGGGCGTTCTTGGCAGTTGTTCCTGAGGCTTTTATATTGTTCATATAGGAATTATATCATATCGACCGAAAGTAAGAAATATATTGTGATATAAATTTTGGCCATATCGTCCAGCCCTACTTCCATTGTATTTTTTCTTCTTCTATGGAAGTCAATGGGGACCTGCAACTGTTTGGTTCCCACATTTTTCCAAATATCATCTTTTCAGCACAAGAAAGAAATTAATACAGGTTTGGAACAAGATTAAAGAGAGTAAATGGTGACAGGATTTTCATTTTTGGGTGAACTATCCCGTTAAAGACAATTAGGTTTACAATTAGGTTACTGTCGCTTTAAGACCAGTAGCATCTAATACGCATCCGATTTCCTCTCAAATGTTTGCTTTCACTTTAGACCAGTGGCTCCCAACCTTTTTTAATTCACCAAAACATTGTGAATATTCTTTGTATTCTAGTGTTATTACTTTTCAACGCCATATTAATTTAGATTTGGAAACATACTTAAAAGATCTTACTCTGCAGGAGATGACTGAATATAGCTATACGGATCCATTCTAAAATATTAAACAAAGTATAAATTAAAAATAAAAACATTCTTGAAGTGTGGAAACTCTGCGATCTGAAGGCCAGTTTATGTTATCAGTGAACAGTTCCTCTGTCAGAACAAGCAAGTGTCTATGTTTGGAGCATCTGATGTTCATGTGTACATAAACACCACTGATCCTCTCAAACTTATCTAACTATGTTAGGCGAGCACCTGTTATAAACGCAGAACATTATGACAACTACGCAAATATATTGAACTGTGTCCTTGCAGAAATATGATGTTATAGCGATCTGAGCCAAGAGCACACATACACGGTTGGTTATAGCGCACTGACAACAACTCCTGAATGTCACTGTAATCATCTTCACCTTCATTACAATCGTCATCCATCAAAGCTTTATTAGTGACACTGGTTTTCTTTATCCCACTGAGAGATGTAGTTTGCGTATCTTATGTTCATGAAGCGTTTCAATGGATAGTTCACCAAAAATGAAAATTAGCCCATGATTTACTCCTCCTGAAGTCCTGGCTCTTCCAAGCTAAATAATGGGAGTGAATGAGCACTGTTTTTTTTAAGTCCATACAAGTGCATCATATCCATGATTTAAAGTGCTCCTCTGGCGGGTTAATAAAGGCCTTCTGAAGCAAAGAAATGCGTTTGTGTAAGAAAAATATCCATATTTAAAACTTTATCGACTAAAATAACTAGCTTCCGGCAGACGGTTGTACGCAAGACGACTTGTGCCACAAGAGTAACACTTGACAATGTATGATGTAGGAGTATCCTAAGCTTTGAGCCTCTCGTGGTTCAAACAAACTGGGCAACTGCGTTCATCATTGCGTTGACAGGTCAAGTGTTACTCTTTTGGTGTAAATCGATGCGTACGGACGTCTGCCGGAAGCTAGTTGTTTTAGTCGATAAAGTTTTAAATGTGGATATTTTTCTTACACCAATGGCCTTTATTATATCTTGTCAATCGAAAATGTGCTGGGAAAAAAACGTGTCCGACTGAAAACACTGAGAAAACCGAGAAAATCTCGTGTTGAATTTAGGGAAAGTTAATGTGAAAATAACACGTTAACAGCTAAAAACAGCTACATAAAGTAGGCTCTATTTGACCCTATGAAGCACCTGTTCAAGCCAGGGTTACAGGTCTGCAGTTTTCCCCCTATATTAATCATTATTTGTAGCATGTCTCTCATCTAATAATCACAAATAGCTCTAGGCTGTGTTACTTCTAAAAAGAAACAAAGTGTCAGCTTTCAAATCCGGTACATTTTATCACGAAATTCAAACAATAAATGGCGTTTTGACGCTCTTAAATGTGATGTGTCAGATCGCTATAGCGCCTCACCCTCAGAGAATATTTTCTAGGGCTGTAATCAACCAAAGAAAATCTTGGTCGACTGAAGTCCTGAAATTTTCGACTAAAATTGACATTAGGAAAAAAAACGTTAAATTAATTAGCTGCCAGTACTTGGTAGCCTTGTTGTCCACCTAAATGAATTATAAATAAACATAAACTAGTAGGCTATTTGCAGTATATTAAATAGTTTTTGACCTAATTATTTTGCACTGAAGTGAGTCTGACACACGAGTCTGTCGGCTCTGACAGCGTTGCATCACGTGCACAGTAGTGATATCACAATAACTTTTGAGGAGTATGCAACATAATTTAGACAATTGTTTTTGTCATATGTATTATAATAACTGACAGACACTATCAGTGGAGCCGCTCTGTGCAGCCGAACACAGGAGACACGCTGACAGGCTGAGACACGAATAGACTATTAACTTAAAAAAAAAATGCTGCAGATGTCTTTGTTGACAAGGTAGAAGAGGACTGACTATGAATTAAACGCTCTCACAATAAATAATATTCAGCAAACCTTCTAGTAGCCTACTTTCTTCAATCTGTCTCTCTTCTCCGGTGGGTTGGGCTAATCCAAAAGAAGTGAAAACAAGAGGGGTGTTCTGAAGACAGACTGTACTGTGAAACAGAGGTGCTCTGAAAACACCCCCATTAGCAACTAGGCTAGTGCTTTCCACCTGATGAAATGAACGCGGCAAAACGGATGAAATAAACAACACGACAAAAAAAATCGACCAATCAGAATTTTGGTCGAGCCAGAACGGTTGTATCTAGAAATAGGGCTGTAACAATTCCTCAATTTAAGTCCAGTAGGCCTACTTGATTTAAAAAAATCCTCTTGCAATTTACCTGTTTCATGAAGCCGGCAAAATACGGGAAGTGACGTGTTCCACAGATTTATTACATTATTACACCGTTTTCTAAGGCTATGCGATAAATTTAAAACCATTTACAATAATAATATAGCATAGTGCTATTGTGAAATCACAAAGGCTTAAGTTAAAGGGGCTATATGGAACTTTTTCCCCAAAATAAATGTAACAATAGCCTTTTTATTTGACCATTTAAGACTCAAACATCTCCTGTTGAGCATACTGACACCTTGTCCGCTCACAGTGGGTGCTCCTATAAGCCTGTATCCTGTTTTTCCTATTTTCTGTCGGGTCGGATTTTTTCCGCGCTGTCTGCGGATGTGACGTCGAGCGCGTTCATGTTAAACGTTTCAGATCACTCTGCCACCACCGCTAGTCAGCAAGTAGCCTACACTCGCAAGCAGTGCAATGGAATATATGTATTTGACTGTTCTTACCTCTGTAAACATAATGTTGACCTCCTTGGAGCAGATGACTTGTGAAGTGTGCACGTACGAGCGCTGCGAGAGCGAGCAGAAAGGAAGAGCAGTTCGTTTTTTTGGCCACAGGTATCAGTCGCGAGTTTAAATTTCAGAAAAACGCATATAGCCTCTTTAAGTTAAAAGTTTCAGTTAAAAAATATAGTCGCGTTTTTTAACGCTTTAATTATTTACAGTGTAGATTACATGTTAAAGGTGCAGTCTGTAAGAATGACAACTAGTGATCGAAATGGGTACTGTTCATGAGTCCAATTCAAAATATCAGAGATCGTTTTTTCTCCCGCCTCCTGCTCCTCAGACTCGACGGCACTCACACGGGTTTCCAGTTTGAGCACACGCAACAGGAACGAGCGCAATAGATGATGCAAATTGTGCAATATCACAGACCAAAACAAAAACAAACATTCCTGCCTGGAAACGCACATTTCAAAGTAAAATAACTGGCTGTATAAGTGTTTTTCAGAGAAACAAGCATGTTTCCTCAATATTTACACACCTATTAGGCTATGGTATTTTTATGCTTTAGTTGAGTGAAAGTTACATACAGTACCTTTAAAATGACCTCAGCTCCGTTCACAGTAAACGCTGCTCCGCGCAAACTCAGTCTCTTCATGTGCTGTTTGTTTAGGTTTCCAATAAAGTACATTTGAGAACGCAAAAAGTCAGAAGTGGTTTGTGTTTCATAGTTGTACTGTTATCATTTGCGTGTTCTCAAACTCCACCTCTGCATGCTTTGAGTTTGGGTTGCTTATAACATTCTAGGAACATGTGTGTGTGCCATTTCATAATATTTGTAACGCAACTCATTTGTAAATTTATGCCAGCACAGGAGAAATACATATGTTTTTAAATATGGCAATTGTTGTTCATCACGATTTCAAAATAAAAGTTGAAACTCTCGCTTTGAGTGTGTGTTTTGATGTGCACGTTCTTGTTCAAGAAATGACAGCGGCTGTAGCATTTCTATTGTACAAATTCTATCGTATTTTAAATAATTTTAAAGGCTGTTTACTTTGATCAATTTTTTTTACCATTATTTTTTTATCTGGTTACTCGATTAATCGATGGAATAATCTGACTACTCGATTACTAAAATAATTGATATCTACAGGCCTACTAGAAAAACATGCATGAACCATCAGAAGGTATGTTGAAAGAAATTGCTGAAACGAATCATGTCTCATGTAATCTCTCTATCAGTGTTTCGACCGCGGAAAGACGTCTGGTGAACAATATCCCTAAATGTTCCATTTACCTCAGAAAAGGTAACCAGTGTTCAGTTCATTAGTTAGCTATAAAAACATTAGAGAGGAGCTTATTGGGGTGTTCAGGGCTCCAGACTAACTTTTTTTTCACTAGGAACACAGTGGCCCCTAACTGAAATTTTTAGGGGCACAACCAGAAAATTTAGGAGAACACACCGTAAACAAATATTCACATTTCTACTAATTTCCAGTGTATTACTAATAAATACTTTGACAATAGATGCAGAAATTACAATGCCTTTGTGCTCTGGTTTAACGTTACAACCTCTTGTCTTCTAAAAGCAACCGGCAGTGGCGGTGCTTTTTGATTTATTAACATGTCACTGCATACTCTATGCTTGAGGCTAAGATTGTGTTTAACTAGCGTATTGTGTGTAAACTGTGAAGTGCCTGCACTGTTGGCAAACTCCGTGTCCCCGCAGTTATGGGGCAGCGACTGCAACATTCGCAGGTCATGGAGCTCGTCTCCTTACAGTCCTATCCCAACCTGAATTCTCTCAGGTGTTCCCGAAAATGGTGGGATCGGCCTTTTTCACCTCACAGACCTCTCACTCTGAATCATCGTCCGACTGGGACTGTACTAGGGCTGCAACCTTTCAAATAGCTCACGGCTCAGTTCACGGTTTTAGGTTTGCGGTTTTGATATGATTCGGTATGTTTCAGGGAAAAAACGACAGCTGTCAAATAAAATAAAGAAACAATCTAACCACAAGCAATAGCACAAATAAATACAATAGAGCAAATATACTAATAAAATAAACTATGCTTTTCAGCAGGGCCTGAATTTCATTTTGGAAAATGGGGTAATTTTGTTCTTAAGAATTTACGCAACACAAGGAAGCTTGATTTCAATCTTCGAATTAAATTGAAAAAAGTAGAAAAAAAATACAATAGAATAAAGGTACCTATAAGGAGAAAAGTTTTTGCTTAGGTCTGACACTAGTATTCAGAAATAGTAGAGACTGAATAAAGTAATCAAATGTAAAATAACACTGGGTAGTAGGCCTATTTTAGTCCTGAGTCCTGACTAAATTAAATACATAGGCTATTAATCCTGATTCCTTAAAATGAAAGCTATGTTTTGTTGTTTTGACAACCAAATTAATGACAGACTATAAGGCTGCTGTCACTGTAAGAGCTCGTGCACAGATCCTGATAGCACCAACATTATACGGTCACGTGCGATGTATGCTTAAGACATAACCGACTGTGTTTAGAGGATACTCACCAAGACCGAAATTGACATGATTTTCGCATGTTTTTGACTTAAAGCGATATAATCCACGTAAAATAACGTTTGTTACCCACAAGCTGTTTGTGAGTCTCTTGTATGTGTGCAGAAAAAACACATCTCTCAGACAGCGCGGCGCAAGTACCGAATAGTTTAAGATCGCGTGAATGTTTAAACTGGTAAGACTTAAAAAGACGTGCAAATGGTAAACTTTAGTTACTCATGATGCAATGCTGGCCCGATTATGCAAGTGACAATTCCGTCTATCCCGACTCCCGAAACGCTAGTGTATTATCGCCTGCAGCGCTGCCTTGTGCGACCCATGTTACGAGAGAGAGAGACGCAGCACCACTGAATCACTCACGCCGTTTGTGAAATTGCGTCTCGCAGAAAGTTTTAAAATTACTGATTTTATTTTATAATCTGTGTGGATTAATTTACTAATACAGCCTACATGCTAAAGTGAATCAATGTTTGCGGGAATTTCCCGCATAATAAGTGGGAGACCTGCGGGAATGATTACAATTATGCGCAATACCCGCAATCCCGCGCCGAAATTCGAGCCCTGGAATGGTTTAAAGCATGGGTCGGCAACAGGCGGCCCGCGGGCCAAAACTGGCCCGTCAGCAATGTTTTCTGGCCCGCCGGATTATTTTGGAAGTCCGTTTTTTTTATTTTTTTATCAGCCTATTATTATTATTATTATTATTATTATTATTATTATTATTATTATATATATATTTTTTTTTACTATAATGGTTTACAAATAGTATCATTCGTTGAATCGTTTTTTCAAATTAAAACCAAAAAAGAAAAACGACTTGTTTTTGAGATTCTGAAAACGAGGTCTAAATTTTGCGGACCCGTCAGGTCAGGAAATAAAGCGGGTGGTTGCTGAATAGAACCTTGAGCGGGATTAAAAAAAAAAAAAAACAGTCCCGCGCAGACCTCCTTAAACCTTAGGTGTGTATGTGTTATGTCCCGAATAAATAATAATAAAAAAAAGGAATAAAGTTCAAAAGTCGGACTGTAAGCGAATGATTAAAATGGCTGTAATGTTACCACAATAGTTCTTGATCTGTTTAAAATGATTTCATTGATATATGCCTAAGGTGTTAAATTAAAAATTAAAATTTGTCTAATCCAGTAATTAATTTTTTCTATTTTTGATCTGAGCACAACATCAGATTTTTTTTTTTTTTTTTAGTTGGAAAAACAAGTCGTTTTTCATTTTTTTTTTTTTTTTTTTTTTTTTTTTTTTTTGAAAAAGTGAAACGAATGAAAAATGAACGAATGATACACGGACATTCATTATTCTATTTCGGAATGAAGATGAAATTTAAAAAAGGGTGCAGCTTGTTTTTTTTTGTTTAAAAGAAAAAAAGCAGAAAGGGCTGTTTTTTGTTTATCAAATGAATTGCTGTCATCAAATAATAGTATTAGAAAATTGGACGACATTTCCGATCGTTTTTTAATCTGTGAGGCAAGTAGGCTTATGTGCTGAGTTTTGGTTAATTTATGAGACAAGCTCCAGTTCACGCGCCGGCGCCTCCGTGTTGTGACTCTACGACTCTAATTTGACAAACGAACAAATTGAATGGTCTGAGGGTTGTTTCATAAAAGAAGCTTAGAAAAGCGGGGATTAAGCTCCAAAACCCGACTTGAATTAACCTAACAAATCAGTTGGGGCTTAAGGCGGTTTCATAAAAGGTAATTCAAGTTCACGCAATCTCACTAACTTGAACCAGGTTTATCTAGTCTAGATAATTGCGTGTGCACGCGTTTCTGAAGCAGCCCTAGAGGTCGATCGTGGATCAAATCGATCCACCATCAAACAGCGTATATTTTGTGCGTATATTTTGTGTAGGCTATATTTTGATAAAATATTTTGTATATTTTGTCCCACCCCCCAGTGCAAACCTTACATTATACAGTTATATTCTCCATCTGTAAATGTTAGAAAGTCGTGCAAATGTATCCATTTTGCTGCTAATCTTCATATTGAATGAGCGCTGCTGCGCGCATGCGCGCCAAATAGGTCTGCAATAATTCTGACTAAATTATACATTTTGCTTGGAAAATTAATATGCGATATTTTATAACACGAGGATTATCTTCTAATTATAATAATTTATCTTTAGGAAGTTGGATAAGTTGCAGTGAACTTCTAGCTCATTACACTCATATATTTTATACTTCTAATAAAAAAAAGAAATTGAACAGAAGTAGCCTAATTCAATTTTTTTTAAGAAACTAAATATATAAAGATACAAAATATAGTTTTGGGTATAGGATCTATGCTACGTAATAAAGATGATGTATACTTATTTAGAATGCTGAGAATACTTTTTTTTTGAGAAAGCAAGAATCCCCAGTTTTAAATGAGTGGTTAGATTTAGTTTCTAAAGTACATTATGGAGAGGATAACATTAAATTAGGAACAAATGTATACATTTTGAAAAGATATGTGCAACTCTAAAATCAAAGAATATTCCATAAAATAAAGGAATATATATTAGCCTACATTAACTACATTTTTATGTAACCTTCCCTTTTATTTCTAGTTATTTGTTATTTTATTTATTTACTTATTTAATATTGAATATTTGATATTTGAATAATATTACTTCAATAACTATTAGGAATTATGTGTCATTATAAGATTTTGATATATGTGAATGTTATATTTTTATTTATTTATTGTTTTATTTATATGTATGTGTTGGTGGGTATTATCACAAAAGAAAAAGATAAAGTAGAAGGAAAAATAAGGAATATTTATAGGGGGAAAATATGATGTCTTTAAAGGAACTGTCCATTTGTATAATTGTGTTAAATGTGTTTGAATTGAAAGACATAATAAAGTACATTATTTATATATATATATATATATATATATATATGTACTTTATTCTAAATAAGTTCTAAATTCTAAATAAGGGACATATAATGTCCAACTAACAAATATCCCTTATTTAGAATTTTAAACCTACAAGTGTATTTGGGGTAAATCAAATGTAGGCTAATATACTGTCAATTACTAAGCTCAGATTAATCTTACCAGTCAAAATTGATACTGTGCTTTTGTAGTTATTTATTTTTTGATTTTGTGATTTTAACTTCTGCTTTAAAAAGATTTTTTAGATTGTGTTCTAATGTTCTTCTAATAATCATAAACGTGTACTAAAACAAAAATCAGACAAACTGCCAAATAAAACCAGAGAGAAATGTATTCATAAATCTTTAAAACAATCTAATTAAATCTTGGGCACAAAACATTCAGCCAGTAAAAAAACAAAACCTGTAGTATGTATATTGTATTTATCTATCTATATCTATAAATACAGTACACACACATATATATATATTATTACAAAAATGACATGTCCTAAACGGACAACTTTAAAACGCCTTATATATTTGTCTATATTGTCTATATTGTAGCCTTATTTAAGTTGATTTTCTGTATACGGTGTATTTATTTTTGGACTAATAGTGGTTAATAAAGTCCAATAATGGTATGAGAGAGTGTCAGTGGTAATATCATTGTGTTCTTGTCGGTCAGTGTTGAGGATCTGTGTAACATCTGAGGCTTAGCCTGACAGTTAGCCTGCCCTGGACCAGGCTAGTTTCCCAGCATAAGTTGCCAGGGTAACTGAGTTTGAACTTTTTTAAGTTTGATTTATGAAACCGAATCTACCAAAAATAAGCCTGACTAACCGAAATAAGCCTGGCTTATACTCTAATCTTGGTTTATGGAACAACCCTCTGATAGTTATCTGGAGATGTTTTATTAATTTGTATTGGTACATCCATGCCGCGAAGATGTTTTTAAAAGTGGTGGGGAGAATATGAACATGGCAAAAAAAGTGGTGACGTGCGTTAATGTGAACACCCCCTCATCAGCGCTCGGCTGGCGCCGGCTCTGAGTCAAACGAAATACAATAAACGTACAAATAAATATTACAAATTAAAAAACGATCGGAAATGTCGTCCAATTTTCTAATAGCCTACTATTATTTGATGACAACAATAGGCTACATTTGGAAAACAAAATACAGCCATTTCTGCTTTTTTTCTTTTAAACAAAAAACCAAGCTGCACCCTTTTTTAAATTTCATCTTTCATTCCGAAATAGAATAGCTAATGAATGAACGAAAAAGTACACGGACCATGGACCCATCATATTCCACGATTATGGGCCTACTGCGGGCGCAAACAGACAAAGAAACACCAGAACAACAATTTTTGTTGCAATTTTTAATGTCGTCTTTCGTCTTTTAAATCGGAAATAAAGACAATGTTGCTTGACAAAAGATTGAATAGCCTATACTAGGCTAATTCAAAAGAGGGGGTAATTGTTGGACGAATAAGAAACGTAAGTGTGGCAACAGCAGCTCAACAGTAGCACATATTTTGGCCACGGCGCGACACACATGAACAGAAACAAAACTATTCGGCCTAAAAAACGGAACATGGATTATGAACACAACGGGAGGTCGAGGTGCAGAGGTATCCACCTGAAACGACATGAAGAATAATATTTCAGAACAATTATAGTGACATTTCAAAATGCAATCTGACATTTAAATATAATTTGCTATTGATAGAGTTACTACTTAATTGTTAGGCTACTCACTTAATGTGAAAACTGGCATCTTTCATTCGTCACAATGCTTCGGATGTCTGGTGTTACAGTTGTCACTGAAATCCGCAGGCAGTTCTCAAGGTTGTTGTGCGTCAGTCGATTCCTCTCATACGTCTTTATTGCATTCATTGATGAGAAGGCAGACTTGCATGTATAGGTGGAAGGGAACATTGTCAACACATAAAACGCAAGGTTCTTGATTGTGCTGTACTCCTCTGAGCATGCCACCCAAAAGGCACTCAGGGACTCTGCAGATCTGAATGCGTCTTTGATCAGAGAGGTTGTTTGGAAATCAATTAACTCCATCTCAAATTTAGCCTCATCCAAGGAAGGGACGATTGTTTTGACCAGGGTGGAGAGTTCTTCACTAGGTCGGGTTGTGAGAGGGTCACGCACAAAAGCAATTACGTCATTCGGGACGGAGAAGTCCTCCAACCTAGAAGAGAAGTTGGCTCGGAGTTGCTTGATGAAGTCTACCATCAGTCCCGTTACTCGTCTTGCCTGTGTTTTTAGGGTACTGAAATGTAGGAGCCTGCCAGTTGATATGTCGGGCTCTAACAACCCCAGCTTGACGGTGAATGCTTGGAGCTTTTCAACCATGTCCACGATGGTTTTGTCTTTTCCCTGTAGCTGCATGTTAAGATTGTTTAAATGGCCAAATATGTCAGCTAAAAATTCAACATTGGACATGAACTTCTCGTCCTCCAGAAAGACAAGGTGATCTGCTGCTGCCTTACTTTTGCTAGACATAAGGAATGCCTTCACCTCACCCAGTAGCGCACAGAAGCGGTCCAACGCTTTTCCCTTGCTTAGCCAGCGCACGTCATTGTGCAGCAGCAGGTCGTCGTGGGTGGCCTCCTCTGAATCTGCCACAAGCTGTCGGAAAAGCCGATGCTGGGTGCTTGATGTACCCCTGACAAAATTGATGACACGCATCACTTTATACATAACTACCTTCAGCTCACCACTGAGCTTTGCACAAAGTACGCTCTGGTGGATAAGACAATGCAGCCCATGCATTTGGGGGGCGATCTCCTTCAGCCTGCTCACCAAACCTCTGTGTTTACCCACCATAGCAGGGGCCCCATCTGTCACGAGTAGGTTGACTTTCTCAAATGACAATGAATGTCGTTCAAACACTTTTGACAGTTCAGTGAATATAATCTCTCCAGTGGTGTTCCCCTCCAAAGGAATAAGAGACAGCAAATCTTCCCTAAACTGCTTCCCATCAAAATACCTGACAAAGACACACATCTGGGCAACATCTGTGTTGTCAGTGCTTTCGTCTACCGCTAAGGAGAAGTAATTAGCCTTATTGAGATCACTGAGAACGACTCCCTGCACAGCATCAGACAATGCTTCTATGCGGCGGGTAGCGGACCTTGCAGAAAGGGGCACCTGTTTGACAGAAGCAATGATTCCATCCATGGACTTGTCAACAGCCAATTCCTCCAAAACTGCAACCATGACTTCTTTAAAAAGCTCTGCGTCGGTGAAAGGCCTGTTGTTTCGTGCGAGCAACCAAGACGCTTTTAGAGACGCACTTGTCGCTTTTTGTTGCGAGGTGAAACCTTGCAATTGGATCCTACTGGCCTGAGCATAGCCTTGTGCTAGCGCTTCAATTTTACGCTTTCGTGCCTCTGTTTGAAGTGGATAGGCAACCTTGAAGCTGCAATGCTTTGTCTCATGGTGCCGTCTTATATTATATTCTTTGCAAACAGCGACAACTTCTTTGCAAATCAGACACACCGGCTTTGCATTTTTGAAATCCGGTAAAATGAATGCAAAACTATCTTTCCATTCTTCTCTAAAAACTCTATTTTCGTCGTCAACTTTCCTCTTAAGACCTTTGGACAAAGACATTTCTCTTAGCTAACTTCACTCTGCACGCTCGAGTAATTACTTGTAGGCCTACGTAACAACCAGGGTTCAAATTACAATTTCATCTTTGTGGGGGTCTCATTAAAAAAAGAGAAAAAAGTAGCCTATGAGCAGGCGCGGTGTGTGTGATAAATAAATTGCTTAAAGTAACACTCCACCGTTTTTTTAAATTGGGCTTAATCGCTGTCTCTGCTACATCAGGACCGTCGCCAAGGGGGGCATAAGGGGGGCAATGCCCCTCAAATTTACTTAATGTGCCTGCCTGATCGCTCAACATTAATTGTCTACGATAACGATCATTTTCACTCTCTCATCACACTGTTCAGCAGAACTTATCTCACAGGAACAGTAATCTCTACAACGGTAGAAATGCAACACATTATCTTCAGAAATAGTTCAGAAAATTCATTATTCAACGCATTATTACACAGAACGTAACTTGAAATATAATTATATTCATAAATGACTGTTAAAACATCCCAAAACAGCACCCAAACCTTGCAAATACCTACCTCATTAATTATTCAAATACAACAGCCAATGGCAAGTCTCCAGCAGCAGACTTTTCAATTATGTTATTTTTGTGTTAGTAGTTTTTTTTTAATTCAAATTACAATATGCAGTTTGTGTGTAAAAAAATATAGGCTACTAGCTAAATGTGGAAATGTTAAGAGAAAATAAACAGAGGCGTTGAGATCATATGGTGAAGGATTTTATTTGAATAATTGAACAAAACAAGACTATTGTGGTCTATTTTAGTTATAGCCCAATATGGGTTGTTGTTTTGGTCTGTCTCAGATCATTGAAAAAAGTGTGCCCCCCTATGAAAATTAAATTGTTGTCTCAGTGCATGCATTGTCTTAGTCTGGCAGCGCCGCCGCTAGCCTACTGCACAGGCGAAGCTATTTGCGGGCGCAGAGATATCACGCAACACCTGAAATAAAGCTTGCCACAAAGAACCGGCGAACGTAATGATTATGCATGAAACATTTGAATTGTTTATTAATAAACTAGTGTTTTCTGTGTCAGTGGCTGCAAAGATAAAGTTGACGATGCAGACTCGCCATATTCGCAGTGAACGCGCATAGAGAGAAATGCACACTTACGAATTAGCCTACACAAGCAGAGAGTAGCCAATTTCTTTTAGTTTTTAATTGTTTTGTTTAAAAGTAGACATTTTAGCTACTTGTAGCTTTCTATAGATATAGTTCTCAGGTCTGTGAGGCAAGTAGTTTACGCTGAGTTTCGGTTCATTTATGAGACGCGCTCCAGTTCACGCGCCGGCGCCTCCGTGTCCTGATTATATTGTCCACTATATTTGCTTCTTATTTATTAATCCAGGAAAATTTGTAGATGAAACATTGATTAAAATGAAGATACAATTTATACAAAACGAAATTTTCAAGCAAAAATAATTCGAAGATCGCTGGGTATTATTTGATTATTATTCGAAAATCGTACCCCTCCACCACATGCATGTATACTAGACTACACACCAGAGCATGAGCAAAGCGGAGCGGTGTGACGCTTATAAGTTAAAAAACGTAAACATAGGCTACGTTTCATATTTATGTTTAAATAATATTTAATGTTATTTTTTAAATTTCATCTATGTTGATCATATGAAAAGGGAACCGCATGAGATCATAAAATGACCAATATATTGGAAAAATTTGGAATGGGTCAGACATGATTTTGACCACTTAAGTTTTGTTTTGTAGAAAGCCTTTCTTTAAATTTTATTTTGTTTTGTATAAATTGTATATTCATTTTAATCTATGTTTCATCAACAAATTTTCCTGGATTAATAAATAAAAAGCAAATATAGTGGACAATATACTCAGGCGCCGGCGCGTGAACTGGAGCGTGATATGACCTGTGCTTCCGTAACACCATTCACAGGCCTACTCCGTGTAGCTGGCCCGCCATCTACTGGATAAAAAAAATATTGGCCTGCGGCCAAAGTTACTTGCCGACCCCTGGTTTAAAGCATTCGCATGAATAAGAACGGGATCATGTAACACTAGCCAAAGATGACAAAAAAATAACAGATGCTACGATAATTGAGTTAACAGCCCTAATTTGTTTATTTCATATAAAATCACAGTCTTTTACATCATATAATCGCATAGGCTTGACATCGTGATTGCGATATGATTAATCGTGCAGCACTACTTCTAAACAAACCAATTTGAAAACAAGTACTCTTATGTAATACAAATGAAAGGTGCACTTCTCTCAATAGGCGCGCACATGTTCACTATACCGCGGATATGACGAGTCGGCAACGTCAACTTCATCTTTGCAGCCAAAACTGACTCAGAAAACACTAGTTTATTTAAATAGTAGTTTAACTACTTAAAAACTAGTTTCATTTAAATAAAATTACAATTAAAATGTTGTCTTGCTATTTTTAAATTCATAATCATTAGGCTACTTCTGGCAGTGCTTTGCGGCAAGCTTTATCCGTGCGCTTGAGCGCGAGGCATATATTCTGCCCCCCAGGGGCCTGTCTGAGTCTGTAAAAAATTAAAATTAAAGTTTTGAGGTAATTGTAATCTTGTTCAAACAGATTTCATAAAAATGGTATCGAAAAAAGTAGCGTTCAGTAATCGGTATTGAAGTCTAAGTAACGATATAACATTTTTGAATGATACCCAGCCCTAGTTATGAGCTGATGAATACAGGTCTTAGATGCATTATGGATCTGAGCCGTTACAATATAAGCGTATGAGTAGGGGTGCTAAGATTGATCGGCTACCGATCGCTGTCGGCTGATAATCGCTTTGGGAAGTTTGATTGGTGGTCTCTATAAAGGGCGATCTCATAAACTCATGCAGACGACGCATAAAGACGTGAGAGGTACTTGTGTGAGACGTAATTTCACAAATAGCATGAGTGAATCACCGTAGGCTCTCTCTTTCCCTCTCAAAATGCACAAATGGCTTCATATCAGCACATCGCGTCTGCACTAGAAGTGAAGCCTGTTGACAGGGATTGTCACTTACGCTGTCACGAAGGCATTTTCGAATCGTCAATAAAGTTTATGATTGCCAGTGTTCAAACCACCCAGCACTCGCACAAAGTGCACACACATGTGCAGTGGTTAAAATAATTCTGCATTAATTCTGTACAAATGCGGAAGACCTGTACCAAAACTGCAATGATGCAACAGCCAATAATCAGTATAAAAGCAATTATCTGATTGTGCACTATAGGGCATCGCCCAATTGTTTCAAAACAATCAGTATCGGCATCAGATGTCATTCTGAATAATCCTACCTGCAGAAAAATGTAGTATCTTTACTAGTATGTCCTACTACAAATGTGTACTGTTACACCCCTAATGCAGACGGTAATATCATGATCCCTTTGCCATAATAGGATTCATTATATGGCCTGATTTGTGCAAGCTTCATGTCTTTATGAAAAACAGTTTTCAGTGGCTGCTTATTAGGGGTGTAACGATACACAAAACTGACAGTTCGGTTCTTCCCACGGTTTTGACGTCTCGGTTCGGTTTGGTGGGCGGGGTTTAAAAAGCAACAGTGGTTTAATGAAAAAAATGTTTGTTTTTAAACAGTGGTTTAATGAAAAAATTGTCTTTGTCTTTAAATTAATTCAGTTACAATTAAACGTTTCCTCAAGGATTAAAAAAAAAATCTGCTAATGCTGTAAACTATACAGTATAGAGAGCCCGCATATTACTATAACATTAAAGGTTAACAACTTAGCCTAAATTCAGATGCTATTTATTTTTTAGATATAATAATCAACACCCAACACAATGTATGAAAACATTTAAACTGAACATAAGGCAGTTTTTGCATTAACTTGTGTTTTACTCTAATTTGTTATTTAAATATAATAATTTCACAGTTGCTGTCATTTTCATTCAAAGCTATTTTAAACATACATTAAATAATCAAGATATCGTAAGTAAAATATAATATATAGGCTAATATAGTGCCTTTATTTAGTGCAATAGTTCATTTCTCTAGGAACTATGAAGTTGTGGACACTGGATGACTTCTGCTGAGGTAAATATAATGCTACAGTATGTGTCACACTAAGCTGTTTTATTGACGTCGTTCCGCTGCTGAAACACTGATTGAGCGATTACACGAGTTATGATGCCTTTCAATACTGTATCTTTCAACATACCTTCTGGTGTCCATCATGTTTATTCTGTAACTGAGGAAGAGATCGCGCGTTTACTCGCGCTCCGCGCTGCCGCTGTAAATGAGGAGCCGTACAGTGATCTGTCACGCCACATCACAGAGCGCCAAAACGCCATTTATTGTTTGAATTTCGTAATCAAATAGTCAGAATTGGAAAGATTACACCTTGCTTATTATCGAAAGTAACAAAACACGGAGCTTGCTATTATATGGTATTAATGGTGGTTATAGGCTACAAAACTGAATTCGTCGTGTACACATAAGACATGAGGTCCAATGAGCCGTTGCAGCAGGGGGCGGGGCCGGGGCAGCAGGGGGCGGGGCCGGGGCAGCAGGGGGCGGGGCGTGTTCGGTACGCCATGAGAGTATCGCGATACGAACCGTGGGTTTTTCGCTTCGGTTCGAATATCGTTACACCCCTACTGCTTATGCGCACTGTATTGTGACACTAACATTACTTAGCATTTTTGTGCTGAAGCATTGCAGGTACATAGGCCAAAGTGAGCCTTCCCTAAGTAGGGAGCTAATGTTGCAGCGTGCATGTGTAAGTGACTGACTCTGATGTGCTCTTGTTTGCAGACGTCCCTCCAGCCATCATGGCAGTCAGGCTGTGTGATGTGGCTTCTCTTCTGAGAAGTGGCTCGTGGGCAGCCGAGCCGTGGACTGGGGTTTGTGGGACTTTTTCATTTCATCACTGTCAGTCCAGTGTTATTGTGAGCTGTGCTGTTTTTTTTGGCTGTTTATATTTGGACAGCTGCATCTAAAATCATTTGATTGTGTTCAAATGAGTCATTTGTGTTTGTAGGGTGTAGTGTCTGATTTCTTTTAGGTTGTAGAATGTGATTCTGATCTGACAGTTGCATGAATTCTTACTTTCTTTCGTATGTTTTGCTTTTCTGGCGCTTTCCACAAATAGGGTATTAAATAGGGATGCAATTTTTTTTATTTTTCCTAACCGACAACAGAAGCTTGTTAACCGATCAATAACAGTTAGGCTAACCAACAAGACTGTTAAATTACAATTAGACTGCAGACAGAAAGCGTCATCCTGTTTGATGTTTGAGTGTACACCATTAAAAGTAAACCTTTACAGTTTTGAATGATTGTCTTTATGACCATAAATGACGGAGTATTTTAAGTAGGGCTCTGAAGTTGTTCAAGGAACGAGAGCTAAAACCAGAAATAAACGAAATTTGAAAACAAACGAAAAACGAAGGAACATAAACAAAACTAAAACATAATCAAGTTTAAACATTCGGAACAGAAACGCTCATTTAAAATTTCCATTAACCTGTTAATAACGTTATTTTATCGTTCGCTTTAAGATTTTAATTTGGCAGTCAACCAATCTTGAATTCAAATAGTATGGTAGTATGGCCAACTCAAATGTGACGTTGATGCATCCAATGTGAAATGCGTGCACTCAGTTTTCAAGTCATCCCATGTAAGTCGCAAGGCAATGTGCTGCGTTAGCTGTGGATCGCAGGAGTTTATACGAGGATGTCTCCCTATGGCAGGTTATATCTTGCAGGTTAGTGCAGAAACGCTTCTATTCAGGAAATTTTAATTATTTTTTACATAATTAAACACCTTGTTGTCAAAGTTAGTATTGTGGCTTTATGCATGGTCAGACACTTGCATGTGTCATATTAAAATTTTTCCCAAATTAAGCTCAAATGGAGTTATAAGGTTTTTCACCAGTGAATGTCAGATTTTTTTGTCTGTCAATAAAATGGCCACATCTGTGCATCCCAGTAAGTTTTTATCAACTTACATGTTACAAAGATTGTTGTTGTTGCTATTTGGGTGCTCAGTTTTACTGATTACTTGGTTTTACAGTTAAAAATCAACAGATTGTCAGTCATGATGTACCGTATGCATACTTGGCTGCATCCGTAGATCCAGACATTTGATGTTTATGCTGTTGAATTTTATATGAAATAATAGTTAACCAGTTCTAATAGCTCTGTTAAAAATGCTCTGTTAGTCAATGCTTTAAAGCAGCGATAATTATCAGTTACCGATTTCTACCCTGTTTGTGGAAGTGCCTTTTGTTCTGAGGTTTGCTTTTCCCATAATCCTTTCCTTTGTTTGCATGATGGGAATGACACTGGTTCTGGTGCTGTTTGTTTTTTGTTTTTTTTTGCATTTGTGCTGGTCTTTTTTTAATGACTCACAAGCTCCCCTGTTGTTAATTTAATTTCCCTGATGTACCACATCATAATGCCCTTGGTATAGTTTGCAGAACTAGTTAAGGAGAATTTCCTTTTCTAGGCAAGCAAAGTTTATTTAGATGGGGACAGATACAAATAACATAGATGAACTTTGACAGTAATCTGATGCATGTATCATAGTGTGTCTAGCTATAGCTAATTTACAACACTTGTCCCTAGAAGGGCTTTTTTGGTTAAATGTAATGCAAAGATAAAATGTAGTACAATGGAAACAAATAAAGCAGTAAAAAAAATTTTTTTTAAATTAAAATAATAATGATAATAATATTAATAAAAAAATGAAAGTATACAAAAAGGGCAAAGTCAAAAAGACTAAATATGAGAACAACACTGCTCCTGAATTAACCACAATTTGGTTTGTTATACCAAATAACTGAAATACTTATAACTGATACCAAAATAAATCAAATCAAATTGAGATCAAATCGAACGCAGATGTGATCAGAGAAGTATCATATGATTTGTGCACTATATTTTAAATGATCCGAAGCCAAATTTTTTGGCCATTTTTATGTCCCTTAGACAAAGCGCTGTTGTTTTCTGTCAAAAATTATTTCCGTTTGAGCTCTCATCTCTCTATATTAAAATATGACAAAAAAGATGGCATGATGCCATGTCTGATGTCCATGATGCCAAACACAATTTATGCATTTTGTGACAAAACCTAATGTACCAGGTTTGAATATGTGGAAGTGTGAGTCCGGTTTGACAGCTATGGCAAGTGACAAGTTATCCTCAACAGCCTCTCATTTGTCCTTTTCCTGTTTTCTTCACTCACTCAGTGTGTGTTTGCGCCTCTATAGCAGGTGATTGCAGCCATGGAGACTCAGCTGTCCAACGGGCCGAGCTGTCCCACCAGCAACGGCCCCAACAATGTCTCCAACAACTGCATGGCACCTGTGGAGATGCCCAATGACACAGAGGACAGTAAAACCAATCTGATTGTGAACTACCTCCCGCAGAACATGACGCAGGAAGAGCTCAAGAGTCTGTTCGGGAGCATCGGAGAGATTGAGTCGTGCAAACTTGTGCGAGACAAAATCACTGGTACTTGCGGCTATCTCTATAATTTTTGGATTTTTCAACTGGATATAGCACAGCGTAGTTTTTAATCAAGGATTTAAAGTTCTAATTCGCATGGATGGACAATCAGAGAATACTAGTGGTGTTAGGCAGGCTACAAATCCACACATAAAGCAGCACTATGCAGGTTTTTTTAGCTTAACAGAACAGCTTCAGAGTTATTGCAATGGTTATGACTATTTTCGGGTTGAATGGTGGGCGTCTCACCCCCCACCCGTTGCCTGTGAGCGGAAAAACACACTTGCAACTTTGGGCCGGCGGTTGGCCGGCCGGCCGCAGCATCAGGAAGTGTCGCGTGATGTCAGGTCTCGCGATGTAACAAATTGCTTTTCGGCAAGAAAGATCTGCTAAAATGAGCATCAAACAGAAATAACCCGGCGCCGTATACATGTGGTGTTCGAGGTGCACATACAATACAGACTGCCGACTATGGCTGTAATCAACCAAAGAAAATCTTGCTCGACTGAAGTCCTGAAATTTTCGACTAAAAATGACGTTAGGAAAAAAAACGTTAAATTAATTAGCTGCGCACTGTGCGCAGTACTTGGTAGCCTTGTTGTCCGCCTAAATGAATTATAAATAAACAAAAAAACAAGTAGGCTATTTGCAGTATATTAAATCGTTTTTGACCTAATTAGTTTGCACTGAAATGAGTGACACACGAGTAGGGTTGGGTATCAGTTGGGTTTTATCCGATACCAGTACCTACTCTGTATTTTTTAAACGGTTCCGGTGCTTAAACGGTTCTTGTTCCGATACTTAAGAAAACGAAACCGCACACACTTTGTCAAGAAATAATACCCTTTTATTTACAGGGCCAAACTGGACACAATATTAACTTAAATAGGCTATTTAAAGATTTTCTGATTAAATGAAAAATTGCGCCGTTTAATAGGCTACTGATGTAAAATACTTAAGTTAAGATCAACATTTTGTCTTCACATATTATGACTACTTCAAGCAGAGAAATATCTGACACTGAGCAGAAATATTTAACACACACAGTAGCCTATAGCCTCGTATAAAGAAGTGTTGGAACTTTGTTAAAACATTTTGCACACGTTGTCACACTCGCTGTTTAATGGCAACTGTGTTTGCTAGCCTACTTGATATGCAAGGTTTGCAGTTGGCATTAAAATAGGCCTAATAGACTTGTCCGAAGAGGAACGGCTGCTGTTATCATCGTCTGTGATGTCGCAACCCGATCGCACTACTAGATCGTCTCAAGCACGCAGTGTGTTTATCGTGTAATTTATACGCGAAAATTAGTTTTTACGTGCATAGGATACGCATGGGTTGGTTATATGTTTAGTGTGGTGTGGGGTGCGTGTGTATAATACATTTGGCTTTGGGTAGAATTAGTGGTGTGGGATGCGTGTGTATTACACGCAATGAAGTGCGCATCAAATGCACGCGAAAACCTCGTAGCCTATCATATGCACATAAAATCTAATTTTCGCATATAAATTGCACGATAAACACACTGCCTGCTATAGAGACACTGGCAGCTGCTGAACTTGAACTTTCGTCAAGCGTGTCAGAGGATCTGAGTTGTAATCCGCATTCGTACAGTTTTTTTTCTTTTTTTTTTTGTTCTCATCAAAACCAATTATGCTCATCAGTGGTTGTATATCAAGCAGGGACACGTTTTTGTGAATTATATTTTGTGAGTTCACTGGAACGAATAGAGAGTCTCGATTGAAGCGCGCGTCCGAGTGAAGACAATGCTGGGTGCGCGAGCCATCCGCGCCACTGATCGCAGAGGCAAAGAGCACTTTGATCACTTGATTTAAAAAACACATTTCAGTGCTAGATCGCCTCTTATTTAACAAACGAACGAAATGAATGCTCTGCTGGTTAACTAGAGATGTTTTGTTTATATGTATTGGATCATTCGTGCCGCGAGATGTTTTACAGGCACCGAAATCAGGCACCGAAATTGTCGTTCTTATTCGGTCTGGTTACTACCGTTTACGTCGGAACCGGTTCCCTATTGGAACCGAGTTTCGGTACCCAACCCTACACACGAGTCTATCGGCTCGGACAGCGCTGCATCACATGCACCTAGTGATATCATAGCCTAGGATTTCTGAAAATAGTACTGTTGTCAACTAGTGATAACATCACGAGAACTTTTGAGGAATAAGCAACATCATTTAGACAATTGTTTTTGTCATATGTATTAAAATAACTGACAGACACTATCAGTGCAGCCGAACACAGGAGCTCAGCTCGCGGCTGAGACACGAAGAGACTATTAATGCTATTAATTTTTTTTAATGCTGCCACACTGCCGATGTTTTTTTTATAGTCAGTCTTATTCTACCATGTCAACAAATTAAACGGTCACAATTAAATAAATAATATTCAGCAAACCTTCTAGTAGCCTACTTTGTCCAATCTATCTCTCTTCTTTTCCGGTGGGTTGGGCTAATCCAAAAGAAGTGAAAACAAGGGGGTGTTCTGAAGACAGACTGTTACCTGTGAAACAGGGGTGCTCTGAAAACACCCCATTAGCAATTAGTGCTTTCCACTTGATGAAATGAACGCAGGCAAAACTAATGAAATTAGTTTGCGTGAGTGCTATTTACGACAGTACAAGTACTCCACAGCGACTCTAGGGGTCATTGTTTGACAAAAACGGAAATCCTGCATAGTGCTGCTTTAAGTGAATCTAATTGGAATCGCTGAAGTTTGTGAGGTTCATGGAATTAAATATCTATCAGATATTCAAAGATGCGTATTTACTGAAAGTTGATGATATATGACTATTTGCATTGACTTTCTTAAGCGTTTGTTTATATATATATTTTTTTTTAGATGTAATGGTTAACCAGGCACTAAACTAATGAAAGCAAAAAGAAATTTAGTTTCTTTTGAGTATCTGCACGGTGCCGACTGTCAAAATAAGTCACGCTTCCACATTTATTGGCCAAACTGAAAAATGCCAAATCTCAGATGATATATCAATCACTAATCATCTGTATTTTTTAAACAAATCTTTTGTGAGTGAATCATTTAAATTCTCATCATAATTTTAGACTTATTTGTTGCAGAAAACGTCTCTAAACAAATCAATGAACAATTTAAAGGATTCAAAAGATTTGAGTCACTGGGATGAATTGGTTGGGTCTCTGGTTAAACCCTCTTATTTGTTTTGATTTTTAGAGATTTGATTTTCATATGAGGCTTTTACAGCTCACCTCATGGTGCATATTTCAGCATACTTCCTGTGTGTTAGATACTGTGACAGTCAGATCCATAACACACTGCAATTCTTATAAATCCTCACCTCGGTGTGTGTGTCTAGGTCAGAGTCTGGGTTACGGCTTTGTGAACTATGTGGAACCCAAAGATGCAGATAAAGCCATCAACACTTTAAATGGCCTTAGACTGCAGACCAAGACCATCAAGGTAAGGTCAGTCTGATATGAGGCTGCTGTTGTAGATATACTGCTCGTGTGTTGGTGTGTGCCCGTCACACGACTCTACACTAAGTTTGTGTGTGTCCAGGTGTCGTATGCTCGACCAAGCTCAGCATCCATCCGTGATGCTAACCTGTATGTGAGCGGTCTTCCTAAAACTATGACCCAGAAAGAGCTGGAGCAGCTGTTCTCGCAGTATGGCCGCATCATTACTTCCAGGATCCTCGTAGACCAGGTCACAGGTAAGATTTGACTGACCTCGTCACGTTGGTGTCATGCACTCGTCTGTGTTCAGTGTTTGTCCAAATATAAAGCACATTTAAAATATGGTTGCAATCGCAAGAGTGTCATTGCTATCAAAATTGTGTGTATGTATATACACCATTGAGCTAAAACATTATGACCACCTGCCTAAAATGCTGTTGGTCCTCCGCGGGCTTTCAAACAGCGCCGACCCGCCAAGGCATGGACTCTACAAGAGCCCTGAATGTGTCCTCTGGTATCTGGCGCGAAGACGTTAGCAGCAGATCCAAATCCTATAGGTTGTAAGGTGGAGCCGCAGTGGATCAAACTTGTTGGTTCAGTACATTCCACAGATGCTCAATTGGATTAAGATCTGGGTAATTTTGAGACCAGGGCAACACCTTGAACTTATGTTTCTTCAAACCATCCGTGTGCAATGTGGCAGGGTGCATTATCCTGCTGAAAGAGGTAGGTGGCATGTGTCAAATTAATGTCCACATGGTAAACCGTACCCAGGTTTTCCCAGCAGAACATTGCTCAGAGCATCACACTCCCTACACAGGCTTGTCATCGTCGACCCAGTGCATCCTAGTGCCGTCACTTCCCCCAGGTAAACGGTGCACACGTACATGGTCGTCCATAGACATAATAAATACATAGATGCCCTATTGGCCGCTGGAGCGCACGTCAACAGCGCCGCCATATTGGAGATGGCAACTTTCCCATACCTCTCATACCGGGAATTGAGAAAAATGCCTGCTTGGGGCTGTACAAATCACCACACAACTGAAAACAGGTCTCGAGGAACTACCTTTCACAAGCAAGACTGAACATTTGTTTCTGGTTGTATTTGATCATGATATAATTAGTAATAGTAACGTTCAGAGGAGAAAGGCCACGAAATGTAAAAATACTGCTGTTATTGTGTCACGAAATGTAGTTTTAATAGTTTTTCAGTCGACAATGTAGTTGTTTAAAGCTCAAATATGTGTTTTTTTATTTATAAAGATAGCGCCTATTTAAAAATTCTATCTGACGTTTTCGGAGAGTGAGACCCATGAGATCAGCGGGTGCTCAGCGCTCATGTACCCCGCCTGGAACAGCCGTACCTCGGCTAGTGCTTCTGACGTGTGCCGCTGGCTCTAATGTCTCTAGGCTAGTGGTTAAACATGAGATATAATTCATCTTGTGTATATCTAACGGGCGATCTTTGGTCTTATTAATCTATAATTTGTTCACTGGCAAATCGTTTTGCTGAGGGCAAAGTGAAGTTTCATAACTTTATATTTAGCCTATTAACGTTGTATCCTGCTGTATGTTTGACTCAATCGTTTACTTTTTTATAATATTTCTTATTGTATTGCTATTTTTATAGTATTATACATAAACTATATGCCATTATCAATATTTGTATGATTGTTTTGCATTATTGTTATATTATTATACTATTCCTATTTTATGTGCTGTATACTGTTTGTTTATTTTATTGACTAAACTATTTACTATTATTTCTCACACAGAGAAATATAAATCTTATATTTACTATTTGCATTGCACTGTAGTTGTACCATAACATATGTATTACCATAAAGGATCCATCAGTTATCTTTGTTATTGCTAAAATCGGGTCAATCACAGAAAAAGCTTTTTCCACAATAAGAAAACTTTATTTCATTTAATGTGAAAATTAAACTATATCTCAGTATGGGGGTCTTCACCATTCTTATCCAAGAATAAAAAGCCAGATGACAAGCTTGAGCTTTGACAAGTCTATCGAGATTTTAAATAACTAGAGATGGAACTTTTCGTACACCACATACAAACCAATGAAATCGGTTGATAAATGTAAAAACATTTTTTGTTTTAATCCAGAAAAACCGCAGCTCACCCGATTACTTGCATTTGATTACAGTGCAGTCTCGCCCTCCGCAAAATGGCGGACGCGTTGACGTATCGCAGCAATGGTCCAAAGCGGCCAATAGGGCGTCTATGTATTTATTATGTCTATGTGGTCGTCAACGTGATATAAAAGAAAACTGGAGGCATTGGACTAGATTACCTTCTTCCACTGAACCAAGGGCTAGTTCTGATGCTTTTGTGCCCATTGAAGGGGCTTTTGATGGTGGACAAGGGTCATCATTGGCACTCTGATTGGTCTGCGGCTCTGCAGCCTCATATGCAGCAGAATGCGATGCACTGTATTGTGACCTCATTCCTCCCATAGCCTTCATTAAAATTGTGCCACAGTAGTCCACCTGTGGGCTGGGGTCGCAATACCGGGAGCAACCCACAAGCCTCACCGTTTCAGAGATACTCTGACCCAGTCGCCTTGCCATAACAATTTTCCCCTCTTCAAAGTCGCTCAGATTTTTATTCCTCTTGCATTCAATACGTTGATTGGGATAATTATTGTTTTGATTGTTTTGATTACCATCTGATCTAGTCCTTAATATGTGGCTTTGTTAGGAGATGATCAATGTTAATCACTTCACCTATGATTGGTCATAATGTTTTAGCTCTTCAGTGTATGTATGGGGATTGTAGTTAGTGATGCTTCTAAATTAATTTTTTACTGAATTAGCGAAAGCAAAATTAAAGTTCCTTTTTCTGTCGGTCACTTTCAATGTTGTCGAAATAGCGACACTAGGGGTCTCCCCAAACACCTCTGACATATTTAGCTTAATTTTGCATTCTGGGATCAAGAGGAAGATAAAGTGTCACTCACAGCATCGGAGGGCGGGCTTATGCCTTCCGACGCTGATGACTCGTCTGTGCTGCTGCCTTTACGCATGATGTTGCAGTCTGAGGCAGCCATGAGCATCGGGCTTGAGTGGTCTCCACCACCCTGGCCTGAGCTCTCATGGCTGAATGATTGGCACCTGGGGACGGAGCGTGACGTTGCACCACATACATTTCCATTTTTCACGAAGTGCATGAGGAGACCAAAGTCGTGGAAGGCACCTTTCTCTGCCAGAACATGCTTTGCAGGTTCCTCCGTCCTCACTACCCTTGATGGTGGGGTAGCACGGGGGTATTCTGATGTTACCCAGGTGGAGTGTGCTATTGCGGTGTTTTTATGCCCACAAAAAACAGTCACCTAGCGGAATCGACTGAGGCTCCCCTCCAAGGCATTCAACTTACGTGGTCTCACAGCAAGGGGTTGCAATGCTGCTGCCCAAGTCACTTCGCATGCTATGGCCATCCTGCGAGACTATCAGGCCAAAGCACTGAAAGATCTGCACAAGGATAGTCCAGAGTTAATGCAGGAACTGCGTTTGGTCACCAACTATGCCCTTCGTGCTTCAAAGGTGCTTGCATAGGGCCTGGATCGGGCAGTGTTCCCGTTAGTGGTCCAGGAGCGCCACCTATGGCTCAACCTTGTGGAGATGTGGGATGTAGTAGAAAGTATGCTTTCTCAATGCCCCCATCTCCAAAAGTGGCCTTTTCGGCAACACTGTCAAGGACTTCTAGCAGCAGTTCTTGGCAGTGAAGAACCAGACGGAGGCAAAAAAACACATCAGGTTCCTCTGCCCCAGAGAGCCAAAGCTCCGCCTGGAGCGGCAGCCAGACTCCAGAGGTCTAGTTGCAGGAAGGTAGCACTGCCTGCCCATCGACAGGGTACTAAGAACCCCGCAAGATGTTGAAGCGTTCCTGAGACAGGCTTCCCAGGGAAGGAGAGGCTGTGGACCTATTCGCCTTGATCAGGATGAGCCTCACTCCTGTTGGAGGGGGTAGTGAATTCTACATGGTCATTAAGAGAGCTACTCCTACCAGGCAGGCATGCCGTCACCTTGCGTTTTGTTGCATCGGGTCCAGCCTCCTCAACCATCACCAACCGCCTTCACAGCGGACTCTGGAAGCAAGGTAGGTGTTTTAACACATCGTCCTTCATTAGTAATGAGGGACGCAGAGCCTCCCACGTGGCTTCCACTGCTCCCCCTTGCCGTGAACGGGTACTCTGTAAAAGTGGCACCAACGGAATACTTATATTCAAAATAATCTGGCGCAGGCCATTTTCGGCCTGTTGTTTTAACCCCTGCCCTAGGCCACCCTTCTCCATCATTCAGCAGTATAGAGGAACTCACTACCAGGCCCATTACACGTGGTATGCCCCTTTTTAGGTGAACCATTGCAATCTGGCTAGTGCTCTGTATGTAGTGGTTCCTTAAGTTACCCCATACGATGTATTCTTTCACTGTATAGTTTCCCTCTCTGTGAACCCAGTGCCCTGCCCCTGGATGGAGCTAGCTCTGTCAATAGTCGCTGTGAAGCTAGTAATCCCCCTTGTCAGGGGGAGCCCACCACAGGATATCTTCCCTATCTAGTACCTAGTTCCCTATCTCTGGTCTATAGATGTGGTCTCCATAGTGTTCCTTTCTCAGTGAGAACGAAAACGCTTCCTAAGGTTAACAACCAGGTTTACTCGGCCATAAAATAAAAAACATAGTCAGAAAAGGCCTACGGCTTGAGTGACTTCCCACTAGAGGTGAGGAGGTCCCCTTGATAGTCCCCATTGCCCTGGGTGAGTTAGTGTAGCTGCACTTGCTGTTGGCACGCAGAGGACCCCTATTTTACTTCGAAAGTGATCGACAGAAATGGAACTTCTCGATGTAACCCTCGTTCCCTGATAAAGGAAACTGATGTTGTCCCTCCTGACACATCTTGAACTGCCACTGAGGGGTTGAGATGACCTCTAGTCTCCTCAGAACAAATCTAAAATATACACCAGGGCCCGTATTCATAAAGATTCTAAGAATCCTCTCAGAAAACTAAATTTAGCTTAAAAGCGGGCGGAGAATTCGCATCAGCTGTGTGTGTGCTTGGCCATCAAGTGTTGTTTCAGACTGGACGTGCTGCGATGATAGCTCAGTGCACAACGACAAAACACACATCACTTTGGTCTTGTCAATGGAACCATTTGGCAACTTTTTAAAAGTAAACTTTCCATTCAGAATCTTATTGGCATCCATTTCGGCGCCTCGCGCTCGTCATCCACTCAAAACGTAACGTTAACCCAGCCTACTACTCTTTGGCCGGCTCGCAAGCCCAAACAAGTGTGTGTGGCGTGCCTGTTGTTTTTGGTCTAGCTAGACCCGGGTGGTGTTGTAGTTTTACTTTCAGACAGGATGGGGAATGCGGGCCGCTGGGTTCAGCATTGCCCTCCAGATACAACTGTCTGTCTGACTGTCTGACTGTCTGTCCAGATACAGACAGTAAAAGGATACAACTTGATTTGCGCTGCGCTACGCCAGAGCACTATTTTGAACTTTGACCGCGGCGTGCGCGCCACTGCGCTTGCGCTTTGGTTGACAAAGCAACAAAACATCCTCGCGCGGCGCAAGCCACTGAAATCATGATTGAAAATTAATGGGTTTCATAGCGCAGCGCCGCGAAAGCAGTGTCCTGTTGTGAAAAAAAAAATACAACGTTTACTAGGCCAATAAGAACGTTAATCTTGTGCTTAAAAAAATTTACGCCGTTAAAATGGGTTTGTTAACGCCGTTAATAATGTGTTTAACTTACAGCCCTAATATACACTACCGGTCAAAAGTTTTAGATCAGTATGATTTTTTTATGTTTTTAAATGAAGTCTCTTCTGCTCACCAAGGCTGCAATTATTTGATAAAAAAAAAAAAAAAAACAGTAATATTGTGAAATATTATTACAATTTAAAACAGCGGTATTCTATGTGAATATATAGTGAAGTGTAATTTATTCCTGTAATCAAAGCTGAATTTACAGCATCATTACTCCAGTCTTCAGTGTCACATGATCCTACAGAAATTATTATAATATGATGCTCAAGAAACATTTATGATTATTATCCATGTTGAAAACAGTTTGTTACATTTTTATTTCAGGATTCTTTGATGAATAGAAAGTTCAAAAGAACAGAATTGATCTGAAATGGAAAGCTTTTGTAACATTAATCACTACCATTCAAAAGTTTGGGGTCAGTAAGAATTTATTTTTTATTTTTGGGGGAACAAATTTGAAAATACTTTTATTCATCAAGGATGAGTTAAATTGATCAAAAGTTACAGTAAAGACATTTATAATGTTAGAAAAGATTATATTTTAAATAAATACTGTTCTTTTGAACTTTCTATTCATCATAGAATTTTGGGGGAAAAAATGGTACACGACTGTTTTCAACATTGAAAATAATAATTTATGTTTTTTGAGCATAAAATCAGCATATTAGAATGATTTCTGAAGGATCATGTGACACTGAAGACTGGAGTAATGATGCTGTAAATTCAGTTTTGATCACAGGAATAAATTACACTTCACTATATATTCACATAGAAAACCGCTGTTTTAAATTGTAATAATATTTCACAATATTACGTTTTTTTTTGTTTTTTTTTTATCAAATAATTGCAGCCTTGGTGAGCAAAAGAGACTTCATTTAAAAACATAAAAAATCTTACTGATCTAAAACTTTTGACCGGTAGTGCATGTATGTGTGTGTGTGTGTGTGTGTGTGTATATATATATATATATATATATATATATATATATATATATATATATATATGTATGTATGTGTGTACTTTTAATGGTATAATTGGGTATCGAGTTTGATACTTTTTAGGTACTGATCAAATTGCCTCGATAGTATCGAGACATGTCTTGTTTTTTTGGTACCAAATTTCGATACCTAAGGGATTAATCTCGTCAATGTCAGTGAGCCAATAAGCATGCAGCATGATCGGCTGTGGCGGCGCACAGAATAAACTTGAGAGCAGAAAGTTGCTCTGTCTTAAACTGCAAGACCGCGTCACAAATGAACCGAAACTCAGCGTATAGGATACTTGCCTCACAGATATAATAATAATAATAATAATAATAATAATTAGGGATGGCACGGTTCACAAAACCCACGGTTCGGTTCGTTTCACGGTTTTAGGGTCACGGTTTTCGGTTCTGTACGGTTCTTGTTGTTATTTTTTCTTTTAATCTTTAACACTCCAGAAATGTACTTCAGCATACGATATGGGCTATAGCTTAATTATCCACAATTCAGGATACAGTATTTAAAAAAAAAATGTATATCATGTAATCATGCACAAACTGAATTTGACTTGACTTTAAACACATTATTGAGAGACCATCTCTGAGGAAAGCCGGTGACATTTTTATACAGCAAAAGAGAAGACATTGATGAAATGCTTTTGTTTATTTGACACACAAAGAATGAATTAACTTGCATTTATCAAACTGTCAACTTCAGTGTAACGTTAGCTCTTACAAAATGTTTATCTTTTAAAAGAAAAAGAGAGGAACTCTTAAAGCACTATCTTTTAAATAAGTCAAAATACGTTACAAATAATTGCCTATAGATAATGAGGCTATAACAATATAGCAAAGGCCATAATCATAAAATGAAACATAAGTTCAACCTCAACTCAAACACAGTATATCAACAATGCTATTCCCTGAGAGTGAAGATCAATTTTTTTCACGTGAAATTAAAGTGCAGTTTGGAAACATGTGACTGGAGTTCTTATCTAAACTTAGTGTCACTGTATATATTTAAATATCATAGGTAAGATGAAATCCAAAATGTTCCCACACACCGACTTATACGACGCTGGTGCATCCTCCAACTCCTGTTAGCCTTCCTTATCTCTCCCACTTGCCATTTCTATACGTGACGAGACCTGCAGCGCTGCACAGACCGATCAGTTTATGACATCGAAGTACTGCGAGAGAGATTGAAAAGCATACGGAGCCGTTGCTCTCGCGGTACTTTGATGTTATTCATCGACCGGTCTGTGCAGCACCAGTTCAAGTTGAACAAGCCTCATATGTATGTCCACACATCTCTTATTTCGCGCGAAAAGTAAACGCACTGTCTGAGGTCACGGGCACGAGGTTACATTGCGCATGCGACGAACGAACCGTGCGACGCACACACGTACCGAACCGAGACAAGCGAACCGAACGGTTCGGATGTTTTTTCATGTACCGTGCCACCCCTAATAATAAGTTTTATTTATATAGCGCCTTTCCAGAGCTCAAGGACGCTTTACAATAAACAAGCAACAATAAAGGCAATAGACAAAGACAGCAGACAAACCAACAGTAGGTAGATGAGTGTGTAAGTACAAAAAAATAAAATTAAAATAAATAAATAAACAAAGAATAATGCAGTACAACTTAAGAATTATAACATTCAGAAAACAAGTGAGTTTTGAGCATGGATTTGAATTCAGAAATAGTGTTAACAGAGCAGAGTGATCCTGGGAGAGAGTTCCACATTTTGGGTGCAACAACACTGAATGATCTGCCCCCCATCGAAGCCAGGCGATGCCGAGGGACGACGAGAAGGCTTGGAGTCAGAGGATCGTAAAGAGCGAGTCGGGGTGTAGGGGTGGAGCAGGTTACAGAGATAGGGGGGAGCCAAGCCGTGCAGAGATTTAAAAGTGAGAAGGAGAATTTTTTATTTAATACGGTGAGCCACAGGAAGCCACTGAAGATCATGCAAAATTGGGGTGATATGTGCAGAATGCTTGGTATGGGTGAGTATTCTGGCAGCAGAGTTTTGAATGTATTGCAATTTGGAGATGGAGCTAGCAGATAGACCAATAAGAAGTGCATTGCAGTAATCAAGACGTGATGTGACAAATGCATGGATGACAGTTTCAGCATCTGAGATACTGATGAAGGGACGGAGCTGAGCGATGCGACATAGATGAAAGAATGCTGATTTAGTGATAGAATTAATGTGAGGGTGGAAAGATAGAGAGGAGTCAAAGATTACACCAAGATTTTTGACAGTACTAGATGGTTTGATATGAGAGCCAGCGAACTCACAGGTGAAGTTAGTAGGAATTTTGTTAGTGAGTGACGGTGGTCCGGTAAAAATAATCTCAGTTTTGTCCATATTAAGTTTTAGAAAATGTGAATGAAGCCAATCTTTTATTTCATGCACACAAGCAGAGATTTTGTCAGTTGTGATGGATAGAGTCGATGTACAGGTAGTATATAATCGAATGTCGTCAGCGTAAAAATTATAATTAAAACCATGACGGCGGAGGATCTGACCAAGACGTATTATATAAATGATGAATAATAATGGCCCTAGAACGGAACCCTGGGAGACACCTTGCTTCAGGGGGACAGTAGTAGAGCGGAAATCTTGAACTGAAACGTAGAACTGTCTGTCAGAGAGATGGGAAGAAAACCAAGAAAGAGCAGCACCAGAAATACCCACATCCGAAAGGCGAGAAATGAGTAGTTGATGGGAGACAGTATCGAAGGCAGAGCTGAGGTCGAGCAGCAGGAGCATTGACAGAGAACCAGAATCACCAGAGAGAAGCAGATCATTCAGTACCTTAACTAGAGCAGATATGAGAAATAGGCCTATAGAAGCTTAAAATGTCTACTTTTAAACAAACCAATCCGAAACAAATAGTTTATGTAATCCAAATAAAAGGTACATTTCTCTCTATAGGTGTGCGCGTTCACTATACTGCAGGAATGATGAGTCGGCATAGTCATCTTCACCTTTGCAGCCAACACAGATTCAGGAAACACTAGTTTATTATTAAACAATTAAAATGCCTCCTTGCTATTTTTTCCTGACACATTCATAATCATGACTGTTGCCTCTGGCTTGCTCAGTTGGGGATATTCAAATTAATTATTCATAATTAATTAATCAATCATAAATACCATTGATCAGCTCTACCAAATGTGGATGTTTTTCCACTAAGAAACGAACATTATGTTGTTTTGATTGACACTGTGAAGCTGCTTTGATGCAATCTATATTGTGAAAAGCACTATATAAATAAACTTGACTTGACTTGATTAGTGGCAAGCTTTATGTGTGCTGAGCGCGAGGCATATATCCCACCCCCCAGTATATATTTAATTCAATTCATTTATTTGTATAGCATTTTTCACAATATATATATATATCGTTTCAAAGCAGCTTTACAGAAAATGCATTTGTCTAAATTACAATTTAGAGTGATCTGTTATCAGAGGTGACTGCAAATAATGCATTTCAATAAAATTTTCATTCAGTTAAGGCAGAAACAAGCAGCTCATTAAAGTAAAGAATACATGTTGCTAAATCATTAGGATATATAGAAAACTTTAGCATTGGTAAAAATTTTTGCAAATTTTTGAGGTAATGTTTTAAAAACGGATTTTATTTTATTTTCATTAAATTGGTTTTGAAAAAAGTATCGTTCAGGAGCTGGAAATCAAAGTCAAAGTATCTGTATCAGTATATTTATTTATTTAACAATACCCAGCCCTACTATTTAAATTGTTGCAGAAACATAGTTTCGTCGGCGATTCTCTCAGATCGCTTCTTTGCTCATTCACATTGCGTGATTGTCACTCGCATGATCGAGGACCGATTTGCCTGTGATTTCGGGCATTTGTCTACGATTTCTCAACCTGTCAAAAAATCGGGGCTAAAATCGTGCAGTCTGAACTCGGCTTAAGTTGCAATGTTTCATGGTGTCTGTTTCCGTGCCCTGTTAATCAAATTAGTTTGTCTCAGGATAGGTCCTAGTCTAATCAGACTTACAGTACTTTTTTGTGGTGTTCAGGCGTGTCCAGAGGTGTGGGCTTCATCCGATTTGACCGGCGTGTTGAGGCTGAGGAGGCCATTAAAGGTTTGAATGGACAGAAACCACCAGGTGCCACCGAGCCAATCACAGTGAAATTTGCCAACAACCCCAGTCAGAAAAGCAGCCAGGCGCTGCTGTCTCACCTGTACCAGTCGCCCAACAGACGATACCCAGGACCGCTGGCGCAGCAGGCCCAGAGATTCAGGTACCTGCACACTGGTTCAGGTTCACTGCACTGGTGCTGACTTTAACTTAAGCGTGATTTCATTTTATGTGTGTGCATGTGTTTCAGGCTGGATAATCTGCTCAACATGGCATATGGAGTCAAGAGGTATGTTACTTTGTGCTGCTGCTTGTGGGAAATCTATTAAAGTAATATTTTAGTGATTTTACTGTGGAAGGGCTCCAGACTAAGTCTACTTGGTAACACTTTATTTGAAGGGGTGTGCATAAGACTGACATGACACTGTCATAAACATGACATAACACCTGTCATGAACATGAAGGAGTCTTTATGAATGTTTATGACTGTTGTCATTAAGTGTCATTTGGTAAATTATGACACTTTTAATGCAAAGTTGACATTGTTTAAAATGTCTTTGTTATGACAACTTGACATTAACAAAGACAAAAAGTTTCTTTGTTATGACAACTTGACATTACCGAAGACAAAAATGTCTTGATTATGACAACTTGACATTAACCAAGAAATCATAACCTGTCAACCTGTCACAAATATGTCATAACAGGTCTAATTATCAAACTTAAAGCATTTTACAGTGTAATAACCCTTAATGACATCTTTATAACTAGTACAATGTGTTCCACTTTACTTGAGGACAAGTAAAATATTCATGACACAGTTATAATGGTGTCATGACAGCCAAAGTTGTGACAGGTTGACAGGTTATGATTTCTTGGTTAATGTCAAGTTGTCATAACAAAGACATTTTAAACAATGTCAACTTTGCATTAAAAGTGTCATAGTTTACCGAATGACACTTAATGACAACAGTCATAAACATTCATAAAGACTCCTTCATGTTCATGACAGGTGTTGTGTCATGTTTATGACAGTGTCATGTCAGTCTTATGCACACCCCTTCAAATAAAGTGTTACCGTCTACTTTTATAGTATCATATACATTTGTAGATCATGATAACCACATGTTATACCATGGCAAAAAGTAACAATATGGTTTCTAAGTTTTTTGTCCTGGAAAGTTATATTTGGTCAAAATTGCTTTAAGAGAAGAAAAAAAAATCAAAAGTTGCATTGCTGTATATGTCACATTTTATTATTTCTGGATATAATAATGTAAAATACCGGTGAAAACTAAATCTTTATAAACCATTATAAATACTGTAAACATGTATTTAAGTTCCTTCGTCTCCACAACAAGTCCTTTTAAAATTACCTGCCTTTGCAAAATGGATAGCGCATTAAACTTGGGCTCATTCAGCACAAATGGAAATGTGTGCTTTGCGCATGTTTTACTTGCTTGACATTAATTGCATTATTTAAGCTGCTGTGGAAAGTTGCAGCAAAGTTTCAGATGATAAAATACTTTAACTTTTCTTCTGGTATATTGGTTCTATAAAACTATGGTATTTCTGTCATGACAACCCTCGGGAGAGATTGGCATGGTAATGGATATGGCAATGTTCATGTATTTGGTATTGGCGGAATGGGTCTACTGCGTCTGCAGAGCAAGTACCAAGACTTGCTACTGCCAATACATTCACAGACATTACTGTGAGCATGTAAGACAAGCAGGAGGTAAGACATGAGAAAAGTGCAGAGCCCTCCCCCCCACAAACATTTTTCCCAGATAGTTAAAGGGTGTACACCCAATGCCAATAAAGCTCCACAGTTGTGCAACTTTTCCCAGTCGCTTTAGATTTTGAGTTTAAAGCACAGTTGTGCAACAGCTGAAAGAGACTATTGCTATACATTTGTAAAGCAACTTTTCACCCTACACAGTTGCACAAGTTAAAATAAACAATACAACCATCTACACACCTGCTGCTGAGTGAGAGGACAGGCTGCTACATAGCCAGATATGCATATCTGTACATAGAATGAACATAGGCAGGATGAGATGGGACAAAACACACCCCAAACAAGCAGATATACCGCCAAGACTTATGAATAAAAAAATTTTACCTCTCTTTTGAGAGCCATGAGACAGCATGTTTTAATATCTATGTGTTCCTATTCTACATTGCAGAATGGCTTAACACTAGTGGCCTATGATTATGTGTGCCTGGGCTACCATGCCGAATGGCTTAGCTCTAGAAATGCGCACTGTGATCTCATTAACAATAGATTGCAAGCAGATAGAGATAAAAGTATCATAGTTAAATGTATGTATCATCAACATAACCTTATACTCTTATTGATTAGTGAAAAGCTGTTGAGTGTAAGACGATAAAGAAAGACCGAGCGTGATCTGACGCTATGTGCAGCTGAAATCAACAGCAACACCACCAGTATTTGAATGTTTAGCCGCACATCATTGGCCACTGATGCAACAGCAACACCATCAGTATTTGAATGTTTAGCCGCACATCATTGGCCACTGATGCAACAGCAACCTATCAGCTGCACTATGTAGATGACAATGCGATTGCTACCAAATTGAGTTAAGGACCTATCAGCCTGTGCCATCTAGAGTTTCATGCCAGAACTTGGTATTTATGAAAAACAGCACCAACACATTTAGTGTAAAAACATATAAAAAATAAACAAATAAAAAAAACTGGCAGAGCTGCATAACAAAAATGATTCTATTATACATTTAATAGAACATACATGACTATATTAATAGTATACTATGGTCTGTCTGAATACTTGATTCTGATTGGCTGGAAGGTGTGCGATAAAACCGTTTAATGAACACGTAGTTCCAAGTCAGTTTTATATTAATGCACTGGTTTCATTGAAGCGCACACGTCACTTTGAAATTGAAGTAAATGTAATCTTACACACTACTTTATCTTTGTGTCTGATTAAAAGCAGACAGAATGCTTAAGGTTCCGAGCCATAACTGACGAAAATAAGTCATTTTTAACCTTCTGGTCATATTGTGCTGCAAACATCAATAACAGCTTTAAGTTGTCAATGCTGGCAAATGACCATGGTATAAGTGGTATAATCCATAGCTAGCTGTTCATTTAAACTATTTGAATGAATGAATGTACCAGTTATCTCAGGAAATACCATGGTGTTGCATTTAGTGTTACTTCAGTAAGTCTACGCTGGAGATTTATGGATTGAAAAGCCAAATAATCAAATGGTTTCTCTTGTTTTCAACATCACTTCTGAACTAATGTCAATGCTGTTTGATCTGGATAAAGTAGTTTGTTCAGAGACATTTGTGGTTTGTAACAAACTAAAACTATCCAAATTGTACATAAATAAAGCACAGTGAGTAAATGCATTAATGCTCCTTCTATAATCACTAAATCTGTCACTCGCTGCAGATCAGCCTGAGCTTGCTGAGGTCTCATATGATCTTCTGTGCATTCAAACTTATTTACATCATCTTCATCTTAATACAATAAAAATACTAATTGTTTTTAAAGATGTTAATAGAAACAGCACAGCTTCTTGGCAGCGTACTACTGAACCATAGAAAATTATCTTCATTTTAGCTGAAATGCTTTTTTTGTTTGTTTTTGGCAGTAGATTCTCACCCATGTCCATTGATGGGGTCACCAGCCTGGCGGGCATCAATCTTCCGGGTCACGCTGGTACGGGCTGGTGCATTTTTGTGTATAATCTGGCGCCAGACGCCGACGAGAACGTCCTCTGGCAGATGTTTGGCCCATTTGGCGCTGTGACCAATGTAAAGGTCATACGAGACTTCAACACAAACAAGTGCAAAGGATTTGGCTTTGTGACCATGACAAATTACGATGAGGCTGCTGTTGCAATCGCCAGTTTGAATGGGTACCGGCTAGGGGACCGAGTTTTACAGGTCTCGTTCAAGACAAACAAAACACACAAGGCCTGAATGAGTGAAGATGTGCATCGTCATGCAAACATGACTACTTTAATGACACGAAATATTTCATGTATTTTTTTTCTTTTCTTAAAAGTTTACTTTTTAAAACATACGTTTAAAATATACGTTTAAAGATTTAATTGGAATAACAGCTGACTGTTAAGTGTGTTTGTTTTGGTGCATAATGTGGATGGTGACCTCCATGATACTGAGATGGAGAGCGTTCCCATGTTGGTGTTCCCATCTCTCCTCATGAGCTTCTGTGGTGCAATCCACTGCATAATGTACATGCATGAATCTTTAGTTCGACCATTTCAGTTTTCTTTGTGCTAATGACTATCTTTATGTTAAATATTTAAATGACTATCTTTATGTTAAATATTTAAATAAGTATAAAACAAGATGTACATGTTCTTTTGTGTTTAAAATAATTAAGGATTTTTGTTTTTATTGTTCAGTACATCAATAAATGCGTTAAAGGGAAGACATTCTGTATTTTGTTTAATGCAACTTATGTTCATTTTATTGTACCTATTAGGGCTGCACAATTTGGGGAAAATCCAATTGTGTTTAATTAAAAAATTGTGATTACAATTTTAAAAGGTGTTTTTTTTTTTGTATATCAAATTATTATTATTATTATTACTAAATAAAAATGAACAAAATAAGAAATATTACAATTGTAATTCACTGTAAAATAAATGAGTATTTAAAAAAAAAAGATCTAACAATACAACTTTGAAATTACAATAGTATATTTTTACAATACTATAAATTTATTTATTTTTGTTAATTTTCAAAGGTTAAACCATTAAGCTTTTTATTTTGGTGGAAAACTGCAGGGAGACCATAAAGCTGCTTCCGTTTTTTTCTGACCGCAATCAAAGTCAGCTAGTGTGATGTTTAACGTTTAAAATTAACGTTAAAGAGGGGTGTGATCTCTCAAGTACGATGTCAGGCACTGTAATTTGCTCTGGCCCCCTTCCTATTCACCGGAGTGATGAGATAGTTAGTAGATTGTGTTCACTCAGTGGCTGGTGGTCTGAGTGGTGTCCACAAAATAATAGAATTGTTAGACAATTGGAAAAGTTTTTGTAGCAGACCTGACCTGTTGAAAAGAGATGGTATTCATTAGAGGTCGACCGATTAATCGGCCGATTTTTTTTTAACATAATCGGCATCGGCCAATATCCAAGTATATCAAGCCGATTATTAGGCAGGCGCATCTGTGGGCAGGCTAGTGTTTTCGTGGAACACGTGTTTGACGCACGCTGCCGCTAGAGTCAAATTTTCCAGCCGAGTGAGCAGACCTCATCCAGTGCCTAAGGAGCTAACTAAGTGCCTTGGAGAAAACGGTAAGGATTCAATTCTTATAACTCCTTTATATTTAATTAAAAACTTTTGATATGTTACTGCCAACTTCGAGAAAAAACCTGAATAAGCGACATGACATTCGGCTACTTTGGATCGTAGTTGAAGTTGCATTATCACAGTAGAAGAGTTGCTATCATGTCACAATAAGTAAGCAATAATTTTGCAATTACAGAGTGAATCTGAGACTTTTATTTGTTCTGTTTGTGTGTCTTATATTTGAGAGGGTTAATATTGTATTACTTACAATGCACTGAATTATTAGCTGAATTATGAAACATTTGTTAGATTTTATATCTATACCTATCTATAAAATGACTTGAAGATGACGTCAAGATACTATACAAAAATACTAAAATAACCTTGTATTTTCCCCTTTTTTACAGATGGCTGAAAAGTAAACCACCCCCTTATGGCAGCGCTTCACAGTTTTCCTTGACAGTTTATTTTCTTCTTACCCGTTTCGTTTATTTAATATATTTTTTTTACATTATTGATACAATTTATTTATATATGTTTTTACATTATACATTTTTAATTTAAGTGTACAAGTGCAGATTGTTCATTGTTCTAGTGTTCAATAACTGTTTTTGTTGAGAAATTTTTTCTATCTTAAGTAATTATTATTTCTGTTACATTTTATCTTTCAAATAGAGGTTTAAAAACAAGCACATATCGGCCAAATTAAATCGGCAGCATTAATCGGCCATCGGCCGACCCGGATTTCAAAAGATCGGCATCAGCGTGAAAAAAACCATATCGGTTGACCTCTAGTATTCATCCATCCTGGGCTGGTGCTACTGTTCTCTCTAGTAATATTGCACATAGTCTTAGAGCTCAAACATGACAATCTGAGGCTCAGGTCAGGAATCAGACAGACTGGCTAAACCGACCGTCTGCTAGCGGCCTCACGTCACCAAGGTCAGATAAATCCCATCACATAGAGACTCTTTCACCTAGATATCATCATATAGAGACGGTGTCTGTTTCCCAAATTAGGAAATACAAAAAACTCCTAAACCCATTTAAGGGTAAAAATTTAATTGATGTTCAACAAATAAACAAATAAAAAAATAGATATAATACAGATGAACAAATGATAAAGCTTGGGTTGCTGAATATTCAATCCCTTACTTTAAAAGCACTGATAGTTAATGATATGATTACAGACTATAACCTAAATGTGCTGTTTGACAGAAACCTGGCTAAAACCAGATGATTACATTACTTTAAATGAGTCAACCCAACAAGATTACTGTTATAAACATGAACCTCGTCTGAAAGGCAAAGGGGAGGTGTTGCTGTTATTTATAGTAATATTTTCAGAATTACTGAGAAATCTAGTTTCAAATATAATTCTTTTGAAATGTTAGTGATTAATGTAATACTATCTAGTGTAAATGATAAATCACGTTTGAGAATTCTGCTGGCTACTGTATACAGGCCACCAGGGCACCATAAAGATTTTATCAAAGAATTTGCAGACTTTCTATCAGAATTAGTACTGGCTGCAGATAAAGTACTAATAGTTGGTGATTTTAATATACATGTAGATAATGAAAAAGATGCATTGGAATTGGCATTTAGAGACATTCTGAACTCTATTGGAATTAGACAACACGTGTCAGGACCTACTCATTGTCATAATCATACTTTGATTCCATGTGACTATATTAATTCTAATGTTGATGCCGTTAAAATTCTGCAGCAGAGCGATGACATCTCAGATCATTATCTAGTTTCGTGTATTCTCCATTTAGCCAAGGCTGCAAAGCCGACTCCGTGTTACAAATATGTTAGACCCATAACTTCTGCCACTAAAGATTGATTTATTAATAATATTCCTGATTAGTTTCATCATCTCAGCATCCCAGATAGCTTATAAGAACTCAATATCGAATATCATAAACTTTTGACTCTCTCTTTTCCAGCACTTGAGACACAGTTGCTCCGTTGCACTTAAAGAAGATTAAAGAAAATAATCCAATGGCGTGGTACAACGAGCACACTCAGGCCCTTAAAGGATCAGTTCACTTTTAAAAAAACTTTTTCTGATAATTTACTCACCCCCATGTCATCCAAGATGTCCATGTCTTTCTTTCTTCAGTCGAAAAGAAATTAAGGTTTTTTACTTCAACGGGATCCAAACGGTATTACGTGAGTTACGAACGCGCATCACAGAACAGAGCAAGGCTAGCATTTGTGCTTATAAAACGTAAACTTTTTTTTATTTATTTTTGAAATGACGATCGTTTCGCTAGATAAGACCCTTATTCATCTGCACTGAAACTGTCATTTGGACCTTGAACCGTTACTTACAAAGCACTAAATGGTTTAGCTCCGCAGTACTTGAGAGAGCTCTTAACGCATTATAGTCCTTCACGTCTATTGCGATCTCAAAATTCCGGCCAGTTGATAATACCTAGAATATCAAAATCGACTCCTGGCAGTAGATCCTTTTCCTATTTAGCACCAAAACTTTGGAACAGTCTTCCTACCATTGTCCGGGAAGCAGACACACTCTGTCAGTTCAAAGCAAGACTAAAAACACATCTCTTTAACATGGCATACAAATAGAAAATTATACATTACTAGTATTCAAATCAGTTAAATGATTATTAGGCTGCATAGATTAGGTCAGCCTAGGGCTGTCGCGATAACCGCAATATTGCGGTACCGCGCTACTGACAGGCCAACCGCAGAGGAATGCAAGTAACCGCAGCAACCGCGATATTCGCGTGTAGTAAATAAGTTAATGATATCAAGACTGTTTATAATGGTGATTTGTAGGCCTACAGAGGCTTCGTGGATTTGGACTTGAGCCTGAACAGACAGTGAATGTGATCGACTGAGCGCGTGCGCTTACCTGCGTCTGTCTTTGAAGTCAAGTCATGTATATTCGTGAAAAGGTTGCCGTTTCCAAGGAAAGCGAAATATTTGTCGTATCATCCTTTTAACATGTAAGGGTATTTAATATGAATGGTGTCAGCGTCAGAGCTGGTCAGCATTCCACGGCGCGAGGAAGCCGTGGGTGGAAAAGCAGTGAGTCACGCATTGCTTCAGCGTTGGCCAAAAGCGAATTAAGCATTGCTGGTCAGCTGAGCCTTGAAAAGTGGACCTCAGTAAAATAATTAACACCTCGTTTCATTACATCTATCATTTTATGAATCAGAGTTTTTGAACGTGTTCGTTGAATGAACGGTTTAATGACTGACTCACTCAAAGACAGTCCGTTGGCGTAATATGTGCTCGCTGAGTGACAGCTTTCAATGCGCAGAGACGCTGTTTAGTTTCGGTTACATTGGTTACTGAAAATGTTCCTGTTCTTGTTTTTGTGCATGCTGACTACATCGTAACACGTAGCCTATTTATATAGCAACGAATAAATATAAATAAATAAAAATAAATAAATAAATGGCGGTAATACCGCATATCGCGCTATTGAGCCACTCAATATTACCGCAAGGGAAATTCCTTCACCGCGACAGCCCTAGGTCAGCCGGAACCGGGAACACTTCCTATAACACCCGATGTACTCGTTACATCATAAGGAGAATGACATCTACGCTAATGTTAGTCATTCTGCTTATTCCGAGGTTTACTGTAATCATCCGTATCCAGACCAGACAGTGGACTTGAGCCTAGACACGACCACTATGCAGTTCTGAAGTGTCAGCAGAGATTGTGTGAACTAGACTCTCCCCTGTGAAGGTCTCATCGACACGACAGCCGTCGGCACTGATCCTCAACAAACCCGTCTCCATACCGGCGTGAGACTGATCTTCAACCAGATGGAACTGGATAATATTCTGATCGTTCCAATCCAATCTGACTTCTGACCTGTAATGCTGCCTGAATCATACACTGTTCGTTCGTTGGCCCGAGAAGAACTGCCCCCCGATTGAGTCTGGTTTTTCCCAAGGTTTTTTTCTCCATTCTGCCACCTGATGGAGTTTTGGTTCCTGCCACGGTCGCCTTTTTCGCCTTTTTTCACATTTGTTGCCATTGGCTTTTTGCTTGCTTAGTTGGGGACATTAAACTTAACATTTAATTTAATATTCAACAATAATATTGATTATAATGATTAACAATAATGATTAATAATTAATTGATTAATAATACTGCCTGCATTGAAACCATTATATGAGAATTGAACTGAGCTGGACTCTATATATATATATATATATATATATATAGTTTTTTGATGCACCCTAATATATATATATATATATATATATATATATATATATATATATACACACACATATACATAAATTAACTAAATTAACTTTTTTAGAACAAAATGAAACATCACTGAACTTAAGCTGAACTGTGATGCTATTTTCTTCTGGAAACAAACTTTGTTGCATTTTCCTGTTCTCTGTAAAGCTGCTTTGAAACAATCTGTATTGTAAAAAGCGCTATATAAATAAATGTGACTTGATGTTATATTCTCAGTTTACCGCTAGACTGTTCTAGTCTGTTAATACTTTGTTTCTGATTTTAATGGAAGTACCTGTTTCTAGGAGTTTCTTTTGTAGTCCATAGTTTGGGTTTAAGCGGTTTTTCCTGGTTGTTTTAGGGTGACTACATCTTTTTCCCGGATATGTACTGTTCGTGATTTCTAAATTGCCTAAAAGGTCTGAAGCTTACCTCATAATTGAAGGTAATGATTGAAAGTAATTTGATTTTAAAAGCATGCGGGTATTGTACATAATCAATCGATTGTGGCATGGAAGAAGGTGGGATCTACTGAATTTGACATATGTTTGTGATGCCCTTTATTTTTAAGTTCCTTTTTTTGTTTTTATTTAAATTATTGTTGTTTCAAGTTGTACTTACCCAATTTCTAAATGTGTAAAAGAAATGTCAAGAACTTGATATTGAATTCTGTCATTTTTGAAAATTCAATTATAAATAAATTAAAAAAAACAGCGGAAACAAACAAACTCTGAGTGAATCATATCGGGAAAGGTTTTCTCCACTGTATTACATGCAAAGGCAAAATCAATGATGTATTAGTTAAAAACGATAAATTAGTAACAGCAGCAAACAAAAAGATGACATTTTCAGTTGGCTATTTCATTATGGTACACACCATTGTCCAATGTTAGCTAACTTACGTTAGCGTGTTAGAAGTAGCATTTAACGTAAACAAACAAATTGCTCAGACAGTTTAGCTGTAACATCAGTATTTATTCAATCATTTAATGAACGGGATGTACAGTAATATTGGATGTGTGATATGACATGTACTGTACATTATGACTGAGCACAAACTTTGATAAACCTTGGGGCCACATAATGTCATAGGCGTTGCAACTTAATTGCTGAGGTTGTCTTTCAGGGGAGGCATCCATGGATCTAGAAACTCCAGACATTGACTCTGTCTTGAATATTTGTACAATGAGGGAACAGTGTATGGTAGCTACAAAAAAATGGACAGGTAAACTTCTCCCTGATTTGCTATCATTTTACCTTACCAAATGATGGTGGTATATCTTAAGTATTATTTCTTGGTCGTTATTTGTTGTGGTTATAGGTTCAACAGGAATAGAAAGAGGGCTGAATCTATCAGCAAGTCCTCTCTGGCTTAGAAATCAAGCTCTCTCACTGCAGCTCAAGGGTCCTCCATTGTCGAGCCAACAACAGACTTTGAGCCTCAAGAGGAGCTTTGTACTAGTAAGAGTTTCACACATGCTTGTTAGCCCAGGGATCCTCCTTTTGTGATAATGCAGGGTCACGTATAGCTCCATAATGACCTATGCAAATCGCTTACATAGTCACGAGTAGTTTGAGATTGAATTCTTGTCTAGTAATCTGGTTTATCTCATGTGATAGTAACTTGAATCGTACTCCACTCATTCATTATTCCTGTAGGTGCAGTCCACTGGTCTAACATTTATCCATGTCTGTATATTTAAATGCTCAATGTTGCACTGGACCTCAAAATGCTGTAAATTATTAATGAATCTTGTAGTATGGTGAATCAATTCTGGCAAAGGTAATATGCATACATACTTTCCTCCATCTCTCTCAGATGATGAAGATGCCATGAACCCTCAAGCCATCTACTGTGAACTCAAAGTCCAGCATGACCAGCTTCTGACAGAGTGTAACAACTTGCGCACAAAATGCAACACACTCAAAGAGGAGAATGAGCAGCTGAAGGTGGCACTGGGCAACAAGAGGTTTTCTTTCAGCTCAATCAGAAACAAAGCTCGGCAGTTCCCTTTCTTTACTGGTCTGACCACTATTAATTTTGAGTGGTTACTATTCAAATTTAAAAACTGTAGTGGTTATGCATGGAACTTTGAGCGTGGAAGATCACCTGTTAGTTGTGTTAAGGAATCTGTGCTTAGGTGTAAACAATAAGGGCATTGCCTTTAGGTTTAATGTATCAGAGACTGTCATCTCCAAAGTTTTAAGAAATTGGCTCCCTATTATGACACAGACATTAAAACCAATCATCAAATGGCCAACCAGGAAGGCTATTCTCAGGAAAATGTTTTAAAAGGAAGTATAGGCAATGTCGGTGTATTATTGACTGCACTAAGATTTTTATTGATAGACCTAATAATCTTACTGCTCGAGCACGGACATGGTCGAATTATGAACACCACAATAGAGTTAAATACTTAGTTAATTGCTGGAGCAAAAGGGTGACATTTTCGCTGATTGAGGGTTTTTGATTAGGAGGACCTTGCAACCCTTCATATCCCACACTTCACAAAAGGCAAGAAACAGCTCTCTGCTCATCAAGTTGACACATCAAGAAGACTGTCAAATGTGAGAATACACATGGAAAGAGTAATTTGTCTGTTTGCAAAGCCACTTAGAAGACCTTCTTTTGATCTGAACACACTTGTAATGGAAATTACTTTTGCACTTAGGACAGTGAATCATCTTACCATAGTCTGGACTGTTGCAGTGTGGACAGTACAGTGTGTGTGTGTTCATCTACGATGCTGGGATCCATTCCATGCTGGGGTCAACGGCTCTGACAAAAGATGGTCGAGGAAGAGTTGTTCTGCCTTGGGCATGGCTTTCAGCAGGAAGTCTTCATCTCTCACAATACGAATGATGACCATGACCTGTTTGGTCCCAAGTCAAGTCAAGTATATTTATATAGCGCTTTTCACAATACAGATTGTATCAAAGCAGCTTCACAGTATCAATCAAAACAACATAACAATGTTTGTTTATGAGTGGTTCCTCTTCAGCTGCCCAGTTGTGGCAAGACAGAACTTTGATTCACTTGTTTGGATCTTGTGGAGTTTCCACTATGAGTGTCATTAGTCAAATACTGTAAAATATGCTAATACTGTAAAACATGCTAAAAGATCTGCTTTAAAACAAGATAAAAAAATTAAAGCATTGACTCAATTTACTGTAGTTTCTCCAGTTTACAGTATGGATCCTCCAGTAGAGCAGAGACCAGTTTCACTCCTGAGTCTCCTTGTTTATTATCACTCAGAGATCCAGTTCTCTCAGGTGTGAGGGGTTTGATATCACAGAGCTGAAGTCAGAGCAGCACAGCCTTCTTCTTCAATACTGCAGTCCCACAGCCTGTGGAGAGAAGGAGAAATTATAATCACCACTCCACTGCGTATTGAATATGCAAAAGACACAACATATTATTGTTTTAAATTTTTTCACTTCCGTGTGTAGTTTGGCGTGAACATGGCTAATCATTTGATATTTGTGTGTAGAGTTACTACACAAAAATAGAATTTTTAAAAGTTAAAATAGTTTTGAATAAAGTGGTTGCTTTTACAAGAGATGTATGTTTTGCATCTTGTGTGTGTGTTTTGTGGTTTTGTGTGTGGAGTTTTGAGAAATGGAGCCATAGTTTAAAAACTAAGCATTTTTGAAACACCATAAACTTGTTTCTCTATAAATTTCTTCATCACTTGCAGCGTCTATTTTGAAAGCTTTCTCCTGCATCAACTCTTTCCACCTGGAAAAAGCAATCCCGACATTAAACCTTGTTTTTTGCAATCTCCGGTCCTGTGGTTCCACATGAGTATGGTCCTCCATTATAAATAACCGTGCAGTGCAGCCTTTTAAACCTGCCGGGGCAGTGACAAGCGTCTCTTGAATCTTTTTGTCCGGTTCAGAGGCTTTCAGTCACGTGACGCTGGCTCTGAACGAAAAGGAGTTGTGGTCCCTCTCTGCTATTATAGTTTTTCAAGATGGCGGAATGACATGGAAGCCTCCGTGGACCTACCCGTCCCATGTATATAAAAATAATAAATTCTTAGGATAAGTCAGATCATTGACTGAGGTATTTGTACACCATTGAGGACATATTTATGAATTAAAACATTTGAACTGCACTTTTTTTTATTCAACTGGGTTTTTATTCCAGTGGTACGGAGCCCGGGAAGTCACACCTGTGTCTCAATCCGTGCTCTCAGATTTGTAAACCTTGCCTTCTGTTCTTGCAATATGTACCCACAAATTCATGCCCACGCTTTCACAATCCGTTCCCAGTCTTTTTTCTACAAATACATTATTTGAAATACTAAATAGCCTAATATAAGGTCAGTGTAAATTTTGCGTCCATTCGGTTTTCCTTTTTTAACCCGTTATTGAAAAACGAAAAATGAACGGTTGTTGTATTTTTAAAACGCAAAGTTGAACACCAAAATTAGAATTTTAACTGTAGGCTACACACGAAATGCTGCGGGAAAAAAAATCACAGATTTTTGTTTATGACTTTTTGCCCCTTTATTAAACATTTAAAATATTCACAAATTAATAAAGGAATTTTTTTTACTGCTTTTCTAAGGCCAAATTAGAACCTGGAAATGATTTTTTCCCCGCAGTGGTGAATGAGAAGAGCCTCTGGAACCACAGAGAGATGATTTATAGGCTAATGATAATAAATGTGTCTGAAAAAATAACGAGGCATTTTAATTGTTTGTTTAAAAGTGAAACACAATGTAGCATATATAAAGCTTGAAATGTCCAGTTCATTTATGAGATGCGCTCCAGTTCACAGAAATCATGAAAGCGCGCCTGATTGTTTTATTTAATTTTACAAAAGCACAATGTTTTCTTGTTATTGTGAGTTTAGACAAATAAAAGTAGTTGCGAATTATGTGTTATTCTTTTCTGTATGACCAGAAATTATAGAGTATTTTAAGTTGTTTCCACTGTAGGAAAATGCAAGTGTTCGCGCCCACGCCTTCGTACCATGCAGCTCCACAACTCCGCACAAACACATATGCGTCAAAATCTTGTGTTTATTTGTGATAATCTTAGCCCTGTATTATTATTGTCTAACCTGTATTATGACTGACATTTGACATTGCTTTGTTCCTTTTTTGGATAAAAGCGCCTTCTAAATATAGCCTAAATGTAATAATAATAATGATAGGCTATTTATTATTATAATTTGCGTTTAATGAGTTCACTGAAGACAGTAATATGTTAATCATAAAATAATTTATGTATGATTTATTTTTATATAACCTATCCTTGTGTTTGTGTTATATTTCTTTTTTATATGTGAAGTTTGTTTTGCTTATTCTATTACTGAGCTTTTTCCTCCCAAAAAATGGACTTTAAAGATACAAGTAGCCTAAATGTCATTTGAACACACACACATACACACATACACTCACCGGCCACTTTATTAGGTACCCCATGCTAGTAACGGGTTGGACCCCCTTTTGCCTTCAGAACTGCCTCAATTCTTCGTGGCATAGATTCAACAAGGTGCTGGAAGCATTCCTCAGGGAGTTTGGTCCATATTGACATGATGGCATCACACAGTTGCCGCAGATTTGTCGGCTGCACATCCATGATGCGAATCTCCCGTTCCACCACATCCCAAAGATGCTCTATTGGATTGAGATCTGGTGACTGTGGAGGCCATTTGAGTACAGCGAACTCATTGTCATGTTCAAGAAACCAGTCTGAGATGATTCCAGCTTTATGACATGGCGCATTATCCTGCTGAAAGTAGCCATCAGAAGTTGGGTACATTGTGGTCATAAAGGGATGGACATGGTCAGCAACAATACTCAGGTAGGCTGTGGCGTTGCAACGATGCTCAATTGTTGATACAAGGCAGGATGGATCCATGGTTTCATGTTGTAGACGCCAAATTCTGACCCTACCATCCGAATGTCGCAGCAGAAATCGAGACTCATCAGACCAGGCAATGTTTTTCCAATCTTCTATTGTCCAATTTCGATGAGCTTGTGCAAATTGTAGCCTCAGTTTCCTGTTCTTAGCTGAAAGGAGTGGCACCCGGTGTGGTCTTCTGCTGCTGTAGCCCATCTGCCTCAAAGTTCGACGTACTGTGCGTTCAGAGATGCTCTTCTGCCCACCTTGGTTGTAACGGGTGGTTATTTGAGTCACTGTTGCCCTTCTATCAGCTCGAACCAGTCTGGCCATTCTCCTCTGACCTCTGGCATCAACAAGGCATTTCCGCCCACAGAACTGCCGCTCACTGGATGTTTTTTCTTTTTCGGACCATTCTCTGTAAACCCTAGAGATGGTTGTGCGTGAAAATCCCAGTAGATTAGCAGTTTCTGAAATACTCAGACCAGCCCTTCTGGCACCAACAATCATGCCACGTTCAAAGTCACTCAAATCACCTTTCTTCCCCATACTGATGCTCGGTTTGAACTGCAGGAGATTGTCTTGACCATGTCTACATGCCTAAATGCACTGAGTTGCCGCCATGTGATTGGCTGCTTAGAAATTAAGTGTTAACGAGCAGTTGGACAGGTGTACCTAATAAAGTGGCCGGTGAGTGTATATATATATATATGCCTATGTATGTTTTCTTTTCATATTTCATTACATTATTTATGTAAATTAACGCCCAATAATTGAACAGTTTAAAGTGTAATCCGGCAATTCAGGAGTCAGGACGCAGCTTCTGGATTGGGACAGTAAACCAGCTCTGGCCATGGTCTTGGCTAAGCCGAAAATACATGACCCGCGGCATCGGGGGTGAAACATCCTCACCATGTCTTCCAGTAAAACATAAAAATGACTGTTACAAACCCTTTTTAGTCTAGGGAAAATGAGGCGGGTAACATTAAAATACGGAACGTGTACCTCTTCGAGGAAGCTTTCGTTACTTCTTCACCAATCAGGTCCTGTACCATAAACGTATCTTCCAAATCAACACCATTGATCTTTTTTTTTTTGATAATTTTTTTTTATAATACGTAATTGAGTAATTACGCACACCGAGAACACCTCCGGATAATCTCGAGATAACCCGTCAGAAGGGAGATGCATATTTGGTGCATCTGCTACTTCTAGCATAGGCATGACCTTACCCCCTGCCAAGTCATTCCCTAAAATGAAAGTTATTCCTTTCACCGGAAGCGAAGGACGTACTCCAACCTGAACAAACCCTGTAACAAGCGCACTCTTTAGATACACCCGATGCAGTGGAACCTTAACCACGCCCATTTCAATACCTCGCACAAAAACATTCGAACCAATATAAGATTCGGCTGACAAAGGTAATACATCTGCCAAGACAAAAGAGTGACTTGCTCCAGTATCTCTCAAGATATGGATTTCTTTTTGTTAATTTCCATCATCAGATAACGAAATAAACCCAGTTGTCACAAAAGGTTTATAACTGGCATCAGTAATATTCTCCTCCTGTGCTACAGTAAATAATCCAGTATGAGATAGGCCTACAGCGTTAACCAAGCCAACACTTTTTGTCTGAGCTGTCTGTTTTCGTTTCAAAATGTTACAGTCAGCAATTAAATTACCTTGCTTATGGAAATAGAAACACTCCCGAACTTCTTTCGATGATGAAGGAACGAATTTCGTTCGGGGAGACTGATCAAAACCAGGAGGAATTTTAACTACTGCACTCTTGTCTACACGTGAAGAAAACACGGTCTTGTGTGTAAGGACAAATTCGTCTGCCAAAACAGCAGCTTGTGACAACGATAATACCTTTTGTTCGTTCAAATAAAGCACAACGCGTTCTGGTAGACAATCCTTGAAATCTTCCAACAAGATTAGCTCTCTCAATGACACAAAGTCATCAACTTTACTTGCGTGACACCACTTATCAAGCAAATTGCTTTTCTCTCGAGCGAACTCTACAAAGGTAGAATTAGAATTTCTTTTATGATTTCGAAACCTCTGCCTATAGGCTTCAGGAACCAATTCATACGCACGGAGAATTGCCAGCTTTACAGTCTCATATTTTAAACTCTCTTTTATAGGTAAAGTTGAAAATACCTCTTGTGCCTTCCCAAGCAATCTACATTGAAGTAATACGGTCCACACTTCTTTCGGCCAAGCAAGCGAAGTCGCAATATGCTCAAAGGCGCAAAAATAAGAATCAACCTCGGTTTCCCTGAAATGAGGTACTAACGATATATATTTACCTACATCAAATGTATTCGTTGCCGAACTTGAACTTGCAACCGGAGAAGCACTTATGACTCTAGAAGGAACACTCGTAACTTCAGGAAGAACGGGCTGTACCGCCAACAATTTTCATAGCTTCTAACTCTAATTGTCGCATCTTCACTTGCTTCTCCGCCTCAATCTCAAGGGTGCGTATTTTAAGACGCAAATCCAACTCCGCCTGTCGAGTATCTGCTTTGTCCTGAGCTTCCATCTGTAAAAGAGCTAAACGCACCTTTAAAGGTGCCCTAGAATGGTTTTTATTTTTATTGTATAATGTTTTCTGGGTTGCCCTTATAATGTTAGTATGTTTTTTAGATAAAAAATAGTCATAATTTCGAAATAAAAAAAGGCATTTTTCCTAGCCTGATTTTAGCCCTGAGCCCAAACGCTCTGTTTCGAGGGGCATGTCTGCTGTGTGTAACCGGCCTCTGCTGTGATTGGCTGACATGCTTGCATATGAAGTATTACATGTGAAACTCTCTCGAATACTTTTACTACAGATATTATACGTTTTTACTATTACAGCTATCGAGATTAACGAATCGTGAGATGTTTTTAAAGTATTTAGATCTATTCCCATCACATAAAATGTTGCCGTGATGAGCATTGAGCAAACAGATGACAGTGTGTTGATCGCGAGAATAAAGATCTTATCATTGCAACGCAGTTTCTGCACTCTCTCTAATGCTTTCACCAATGCAAACATGATTATGTAAATACAGTATTGAACGATTTTGAGAGAAAGATTACCTGTCTGAACTTGAACAATTACACATTCAGAAAGTGTTGCTTGGTAGCTCGATCGATCGAGGCCAGCTCTGTATTGGCCCAAGTTGAGGAAACAGTCTCGTCGGTGAAATGTTTGGAAATTTCCAGAGAAAATAAAATTAGCCCATTGTTTCTTCAGAGGCTCGGATGAAGGAATTAAATACCTTTGTGTTCATTTGTACATCCAAACACTGATCAACTGCCATGCTTCGGCTGCGCAGTTCCGCCTGTCATTGAACATGGGCTGGCATATGCAAATTTTTGGAGTCGTACATTATTAATGATCCCGACTGTTGCGTCACAGTCGGTATTATGTGGAGATTCGCCTGTTTTTCAGGGGTGTTTTTCAAAAACGAGATTTAAGTAAGAAGGAGAAAACAATGGTGTTTGAGACTCACTGTATGTCATGTCCATATACTGAACTCTTGTTATTTAACTATGCCAAAATAAATTCAATTTCACATTCTAGGGCACCTTTAACTTCGTATCCTCCTTAGACCCTGAAGAAACAGGTGAAAAAGGATCAAACGGCGATAAACCTGTCCTCTCAGCTCCAAGCGCCAGTTCAAATAACTCACTTCGCGCATTGTCTCAATCCATTATATCAGAATTAGGAGAAGACCCCTCTGCACCATCGAACTCTGCCTCTAAAACAGGTCCTACCAATACATTTAATTCCACTAGATGATTCCACACAACACTTTTAATCTCCCTCTTAAGAGCCTGTCTTACTACCGGAATTTGAAAGTGACCCGCAACGGATAATAAGTCATCTTTCCTACATTTTTCAAATTGCTCCACAGTTGGATTCTCAATAAAAGTTTGCAAATTAAACAAAGTCATGGCGATGATCCCTATCAAGTATACTCCAACCCACGACCCAAGACCAGCTTAACACACATACAAAAACTCCATAACCTGTACCATTACTTATTTCCAGTACATGAACAATATTTACTTTCTCGGGACAGATTATCAAAGCTCCCGGACGAGCCCCCAAACAACTCACACCAAACCAGCCTAATTTCAGTATGATAATGAGGATTTATTACATTGAGAAATGAGATATGGAAAATCTCTCAAGGTAGTTGTTTACCAAGCGTACAATTTACATGATACAAATTATAATTAAGGAAATGGTTCACAACTAAAACGAAATGAAGAGAAAAGAACTAGACAGTGCCAAATCAAAGAAAGAAACAAAACAAAAACCCATCTTACTAAATAAAAGAAAACCAATTCATAACCTGACTAAGTTACATTCATCCTAAAACAAAAAGATCTTCAGCGTCCAAGAACGCCCTAAATAAACTACTCTTTCTTACAAAAACGAAAAGTACAAAGAGTGGCACGTGTCGCTAAACTAGTGTTCTAAACAATATTGATAACACATGTATACATGTACAGTGTAGCACATGTATATCACGTGATATCTCACCTGCTCTTTTCTCTTCCCCGTTTAACAACAGGTCTAACAATCAGACAAACGGCAAATTACCCAGAGAAAAGATTCACCAATTTCTCAAAGAACACTGCGTCTCTCAAATCATTCACACAGTACAGGGCAAGCGTACATTACAAACAAATCAAGTGGAATCACCCGCTTCTCACACAGGTGCGCTCTTTATAGGCACATAGCGTGCTCTCATTGGTGAAGCCGCGTTACATCATCACCAAGCAGTTCGATGACGGGCAGATGGATGAACCAATTGGGTAGCCGCATCGTCCTGCTAAAAGTGAAAGTGAAGAGGAAAAAGGAGAAGGGAAAACAACTACAAACAACACATAATAACATAGGACGTAACATGACAATAGCCAATTCTGTCTCCATAGCTGTTTACTCAATTATAACAAATGAATTATCAGGATGGCATCTCAGCTGTACTCTCGCACTGTTGCTTGGCGGCAGGAGAACATCGGGAAAATAGGGAACACCTGGATGCGCAATTAGGAAATCCTACAAGGCTACATGGAGCGTCCTTCGAAGGACGAATAGGCTGCATCCTTCGAAGTCCGCGGCCCCCGAAGGATGCAGCCTTCACATTGGGACACAGCTAAAGAGTTAAAGCAAAATCTATAAGAAGACTTCTCATTTTTATTTATTTGATACCAACACCATATGGGTAAATACACATAGGGTAATTTTTTTTGTTTGTGTTTTTATTTGATTAATGTCAATATTTTATTAAGTAAACAAAAAATAAAACTCCATAACTGGTAATTTCATAAAATGCAAAGTCTGTTCACACTCAAATGTTTACCTAACTTGAGCATTGGATACAAAATAAAATAGTTTTAGTAGTTCAGACATTTTCTTTTCATTACTTTGCAGTGATGAACACTGAAACTGGTGCTCTGCTGCCCTCTTGTGTTTGTATCCAAAACATTCAGCCTGAGGATTTTAATGTTTTTAGCTTACAGGTTTATTTAATCGATTTCGACACATTTTTCCAAACTCAGGTCATTGTTCTCAAAACAGTTATAACAGTAACACTCTGTAATTGTCCTAAACAGGTTGCAATTTTTCCTTAATTTCATGCAAACTACAAATCACATGTATCATCATTTTCTCAAAGCAATGTGCATAAAATTCTCAAATGTTTTCAAAGTAGTTCATAAGCCAACCAACAATATACATGTATCAGGAAAATTGGTTTTATTGGTTTTACAAAAATCGCAATTATTTCATTGTGCGCCGTTTTTCCAAGCACAACAAAAAAACTATGTTATTTGTTAAATTCTCAGTTGCACTTGGAATGTGCTCAATTAGCCCCAAATAAATATCTGCTGAGTTAGTAATACACACAACACAGGACATGCAAATTTCCTAATTTGCCTAAAAACCTATAGAGTAAACGTAATACACATATGCACACTGTCAGCGTTTCACAGATTCACATTTTTTAAGTTTACGCGTAATGATAACGTGTCTAAAAAAAATGTCAAAGCTTGGACCTTGGAACCTATTCAATGGTTTGCGTTCTTGAGCCCCAGGCACTGTTTTGTGCAAATGATTGTGCCTATATTGCCATACCCCTGATGAAAGACACATTATAGGTTCGAACTTAATTGTGATTAACAATGAAGTAATCATTAAAAGTTTGCTTTACCTAGTAACAGAAGAGTTTGTCTATGAAGAACCAATCAAATTAATGTAATTTTGCCATACCTTCCTATTCTATAAAAATGGTTGTATCCGTGTTTTCGGTGGGACTCTCAATGGAATTGATCTGAGATCCTCCGGCTTTGCTTCTTGGGGGAGATTCTCTGAGAACTGCTCAGGAAGATCGTCCGGCCGTGATTAAAGCATTTAAAGGACATTTGCTGAAGTCAGTCAGGTTAGTTTATTGGTAGTGGTTAGTTTATAGGTTAGTTTATAGGTAGTATAGTTTATAGTTTATAGGTACGTAGTTAGGTTTAGGGAAAAATCTACCACAGGTAATATTGAGAGAGAGGAACAGTGGAAGAGGTAGAGATGAGGGGAAAGGAATAGATGGCATAAGAAGAGGAGATGGAGCAAGAGTCGAGGAAGAGGAGAAAAGAGAGGAGTAGAGGGAGAAGAGATGGTAGAGTGGAAGGATATGGTATTAGTAAGAGAAGAAAATATAAGATGACATGGACAGAGGGGAAGGGGAGAGCAAAGTGTAAGAGGAGGGAGGAGAGGTAGAGACGGGTCAGAGACACCCTGACCATGCATGTCATAAATGATGGTCTTACCTTGAGAGAAGCTGAACAGAGAGTTCAGCCCAATATAAACATCAGGTCACAGTCAATGTCCCTGGAAAACAAGTGCTGCAATCCACTGGTGTGGTGGCACACAATGCTGTCTTGGGTCCGCACAACACAGAAAGGTCTCTAATTTTTTTTTAACTCTCTCAATAAAATCCACTTTCTTGATCAGGAGCAAATTGAGTGAAATTCTGTCATTGTTTGGGACAATTTCCAATTTCCCCTTTCAGCACTGGTGCAAGAGTGGTTTGAACATCACCCACATTTCAGGATGCGGCTCCTTCCAGCATATCCTCCTCTTGGAGATGGAAAGTATCTGATCACAACCCCTTACAACCAGGTAAGAGTTCCTCAAGCGATGGGAGAGGCCAGTGGAGAAGTTGAGGCACAAGGATGGATCCAGCATTCACAGCTTTCTTTCCCCATGATCCATGACTCGAGAAAATATATGCTGTGATGTTGATGAAATTCTTTGACCAAATGTAAATGAGAGGCAAGATCTATAAAGTTCATTGATTCAATGATTGCAGTACATTTATTTATTTATTTACTGTTTTAACAAAACTCATTGTTATACAACTAAACACGTCATTAAAGAACTTTGACAAACACGATTAAAGAACACGAAAAACATGTATCTACCGCTGAATTTATTATCAAATCAAAAGAGAACACACTTGTAGTATTGATGTTACTATTTATTTGTTGATGTAGAATAAAACACAGAGCTTCATTATGCAGTGAGTATTGAACTGTTCGGCCAACATAAGAGTGTGGTTAGTGTGCTATGTTAATTGTTTTGAGAGCAACCACATTCATTTGGAGAAATGTGTCAAATTGATTGATAAAAACTGTAAACAATTGATGTTAAATATTAGAAAAACTGTCAGTGCTTGTTTTAGCTAAAACGATGCAAATATCTTGTTTTATTGCATTGTGTCTGTTAGTGTCAGATTGATCAGATGACACTTACATGCAGTAAAATAGTAGTAAATCCATTTTAAATCGTGATGCCAGTGCTGGATTGCTGGATTGCAGGATTGTGGTTCAATAGTGGACAGAGAAACATTCCAATGGACAAACTGAGCTGCACTTCATTTATTCTGAACATTCTAAAACCTTTATGACATCATAGTATTGCTGTGCTCTTATTTGCCTTAATTATGTGGCTCTTGGACAATGTACCTGTCTTTCCATGAAGGTGAATCCCTATAATAGTATAATCACATGCTTTTTTCTCTCTCTCGCTCTTTTCTTGTGTCATGTTTCTCTATTCTGTGAAGGGGACTAAGAGATGTATGTAACATGCTGACTACACACCAACTTAGATTTGAAAACTTTATTGAACAACAACAATCAACACGAAGTGTTCAAAAGGATAAAAACACAAAAAAATCCCAAAGGCTTGTTTCCATTGTGGTCCTTAAGATGGAAGATGAGTAACAGTACATGGACTAAAAACATTAAGGACAATGAAGAAAGGGGGCATAAAAAATACAAAACAAATAAAACAGATAAAAAACACAATAAAAAAAAGAACGCAACAAGAGATAAATTCCCAGACACACAAGCAGACAATACAATATTCCTACTACTTCATGGATTTCTATTTCTATTTTTTATAGATTTAATAACCAATTTTGTATTGAAGATTTAAAATGATATTAGGAAGAGCTCAACAGTTTAAGGTTTAAAGGTAACCCATTCCACAAGATAGCTGCAGATTATAGGGCCTATAATCTGTGGATTACAGTAGTTGTGCGTATCACTAATTTTTGAAAAGTAATTACATAAATACTTAGGTGCCAGATTATTTCTGATCTTTTAAACTAAACACAGTTTAAGTTGAGAAACCCTCCCCTCCACTCTGAGCCACCCAAGACTGGAAAAACAGTCAGGAAGAAGATGAGTTCTAGGATGTAATTTAAAACAGGGCTTTAAGTGTAAAATACCGAACTTGTCCTTTAAAGGTGTTTGGTACAGAAAACCCCCCCAGAAAAAAAACAGTTTTTTTCAGAAACATGGCTAGATTCTTATATTACTGACCTGAAGTTGAAATTGAAAACATTGTTATCATTCGCAAAGACCGGAACAGACAAGGGGGTGGGGTTTGCATATTTGTGAGATCTGATATTGATTTCAATCTAAGACAGGACCTGGACAATGTTAACTTTGAAGCTCTGTGGATTGATATTTTACTTCCAAAAAGCAAACTAATTTTGTGTGGTGTTGTTTATAGACCTCCAAATCAAAATGACTTCATCCAAACCTTGGAATGTGTTAGTGCATGCTGTCATGATTTTTTAAATCAGGAAGTCATCTTAATGGCAGATAATAATATTGATGTTTTGAATACAGAAGGTCCATTATACAATGGCTTTTGTGATTTTCTGAAAATGCATGGTCTCTAACCCAATTAATTAGTGTTCCAACCAGAATAACTGAGCATAGCCAAACTGCTATTGACCACATCATTGTATCTGACACAAGTAAAATTCTACAAAGTGGGGTCATTGTGTATGGAATTAGTGACCATTTTTTAACCTACTGTACCAAGAAAGTTAAGAAGGCTCAGATTAAATGTCACAAATCTGTGAAGAGCAGCATTTTAAAAGGGTATAATGTTAATAATTTTCAGGACATACTTAATAATATCAACTGGATGGAAATTACCAACATATGTGATGTTGATTCAGCATGGGATTGCTTTCAATCTATTTTCCTGGAAATACTTGATATAGCCCCATTAAAAGAGACCAGGACTAAACAAAGATCACAGCCTTGGATAAATAATGATATTTTGGACACCATTCACTTAAGGGATAAAATCTTAAGTGAGTGTAAAAGAACCAAATTGACTGTTCTTTTTAAAGAATATATAGGGTTTAGAAATAAGGCTCAGCAAATGGTGGATGAGGCGAAAAATGATTTTTTATGTCTAAAATTGAGGAGCATAAAAAGCATCCCAAGAAATTGTGGGCAACTCTTAGGCCTTGGGGACAAAAGAGAACCCTAAGCAAAAACAAGGTAAAATAGGCCTAGATATTAATGGGTCCATAGTGTATGATAAAAAAGTGGTGGCAGATACTTTTAACAGTTTCTTAATTGCAAGTAATCTGGTGCAGAAGCTTCCATCTGCGTCAGGTGTTTTTAGTGATCCACAGAGTGTGCATACGTTTTATGAAGAAAATGGAGTCCAGCCAAATCATTTTTATTTCAAACAAATAACAGAGGAGCTGGTATTACAAAAACTCAAAGGCCTAAATCCTTCCAAGGCTACCGGTTTTGACAATACCCCTGAATAAAGAGTGATACCTTTATTTAAAAAGGGGCCCAAATCTGATCCTGGAAATTTCCGCCCTGTATCTTGTGTCTTGTGTTCAATATCAAAAATTGTGGAAAGAATCATTTATGAGCAAACAGACAGTTATTTAGTGGAACATAACCTTTTATTTGACTTCTAATCAGGCTTTAGAAAAGCCCATTCCACTGATACCTGTCTGCTTTATCTTACAGACTTTATTAGGAAAGAGGTAGAAGAGGGGAATTTTTGTGGCATGTTGTTAATAGATCTTCAAAAGGCCTTTGATATGGTTCAGTATGATGTCCTTTTGAACAAACTATAAGCCCTAGGATTTTCTCCTGCATCTGTTCAGTGGGTGAGGTCATATCTGGTGTGCAGAGAACAGGTGGTAGATGTGGAAGGGAACTTGTCCTCACCACTTAAATCAACCTCACCGTAAAAAGTGCTACACCCACAAAGTAGGTTTTATATACTTTAAATAGTTGTAATCTAGTTTATTTTATTAGTTTTATACTAAAAAGTATCAAAATAATTAATCTTTACTTAAAATACAGAAGTTTTTATATAACCATATATTTTAAATAAAACCAATGCAATTTAATTAGGTAGTTATTCGTATGTGGTTATTGTGTACAAGAAATGCTATAAAAGTGAGTTGACATAAACAATTTATTTGAGCAGCTGTCGATGTGGGCTGGTTCGTTCATCAAACGTAAATATTTTACATTTTTTATAAGTTGGCCTCCCGCTTTTTCATTGGCGCGGACTTTTCCAGGCAGATGCAGTATCTTCCTCGGCACGTCAACTGTTTGGTCGCTGCAGCGGTTCTGAATAACAAGGTAAGTTAAGCAAATTTAGCTAAATGACTGGTGATGTAAAGTCACGCAAAATCGCTTACTCCAGGGAGCCGAGGTTAGGTTTGCAAATTGTACTGTAACGTTAATAGCTAGCTATCCTGCACACATGGCAAGCTAAGATGGCTGCACAGTGCTAGGGAGTGTGGTCGATCGGAAGACAACAGCGGTTGAAATTAAGTAAGTGCTGTAGTTGTGCCTACAATGTGTTTTAATGCTTATTTCTAGCAGCACCTGCTAACATAATCGCCACTGTAACAACATTTAGGATGGACGTGTTTAAAAACGCAGATATGTAGCCTACATCTGCGTTTTTAAACACGTCCATCCATTATGCATCCTACATAATGTACGTTAGGCAATAATTAGTTGCACAAACGGCCTCAGTTATATTTTTAGATTGCAAAGATTAAATTTCGGGATAATATGTGATCGAAACAGTCAATTTCAAGCCTTCAGGCAATAGAACGGGCAAATAAGGGAAGGTAATATGGTGTTTTTTGGACGCAGACAAAACAAGGTAGCTGTGTGTCTTTGACAAGACTCTGGAATCAGAGATTATATACTTTTGCATTACTAAAACAAAGCAGATGCACAGATTACACGGCAGAGATGTATGTTTAGTAGTCTGTCTGATTTTAGAGATTTTATCCACGTTTTTGTTAATGCTGCATAGTCAATTAATGACAGAGTTTTGGTTGGAAAAAAAACGTCTCGGTTACTAGTGTAACCCTCGTTCCCTGAGGGAGGGAACGGGAGACGCAACGTCGACGTGACGACGAAATTGGGATCACTTCAGGGAGCCCTATCAACTTCGAGTATCTATAGAACAAGCCAATGAACGTTGGCGTGCGTGAAGCGTCACGCGCCCCCGCCCCGCAGCGCGGGTATAAACAGGAAGCGGGCGCACGCACACATTGTTTTTCGCTGAGGAGCCGAGCTTTAAGACGGCCGTACAGCGATGGTCAGCAACCGTGGCGAAGGGACGTTGCGTCTCCCGTTCCCTCCCTCAGGGAACGAGGGTTACACTAGTAACCGAGACGTTCCCTTTCGGTCGCTCACGTTCGACGCAACGTCGACGTGACGACGAAATTGGGATCCCATGGAAAACGCCACGGTAGCTGCCACATCCAGCGCCCTACGGAAGACTCTCAGACCCCCAACTGGCTAGGGCGGAAGACCTGCGTAGAGGGAGTTCGGACTGCTGTTCCGTTACAACCCACACAGTGGAACTCTTGGATGACACTGGGAAAGCGAACCCCTCCAGGGGAGAGGGACGCTGCGGAGCCACATCCTGCCCGAAGGGAGGTAACATGTGGAGAATACACATATGGACTGTCCGAAGGGGCAGTGCAACATATGGAATGTCACTGGGGTGGCTCCAGCCTGAGAAGGGGGAGGCAGCACCAGACAGTGACGGCAGAGCGGACTCTGCCAAGGGAAGACACGGGCTCACCGCAGGGAGCTGATCGTGGAAGAATACGCATATGGGATCGCCGCAGGGATCACCACATATGGAACCCAGTCTAGCACAAGTTACACAAGCATACGAGCGCTAGACCTGGCGTCGGACGCTCCGCAACGTCCGACTGCCGAAGGGGTGCGGAGGAACTCAACAGGGTTCGCCTAGAGGGGAACTCGACTGGAGCAAAGAAGCGCACGTATCCGCTCCATGTGGAGGGGAGTGGCGCAGCAAGCCGACACAAGAGCGGGAACTTCGGTGTTACCGGCTGGTTGAAGCGAGCACACAGGAAGAAACCGGCTCAACACGTAGGCTATAAAACCTAGCGAACGTGTTAGGTGTCGCCCAGCCCGCAGCTCTACAGATGTCTGTCAGCGAGGCGCCGTGTGCCAGCGCCCAGGAAGAAGCGACACCCCGAGTGGGTGGGCTCTCAAATTGGGCGGGCAAGGCACGCCTTGAACTTCATAGGCGAAGGCGATGGCATCCACTATCCAGTGGGCCATCCTCTGCTTGGAGACAGCCTTCCCTTTCTGCTGGCCTCCGTAACAGACGAAGAGCTGATCTGAGGTCCTGAGGCTTTGCGTTCTGTCCACGTACAGACGCAGAGCGCGAACGGGACAGAGAAAAGCCAGGGCTGGGTCTGCCTCCTCCGAAGGCAGCGCTTGCAGGTTCACCACCTGGTCCCGGAAGGGAGTGGTGGGAACCTTGGGCACATATCCGGGCCGGGGTCTCAGGATCACGTGAGAGTTAGCCGGGCCGAATTCCAGGCACGATTCGTCGACCGAAAATGCATGCAGGTCCCCTACCCTCTTGATAGAGGCCAATGCAACCAGGAGTACTGTCTTAGGACAGAATTTTTAACTCTGCTGACTGAAAAGGCTCCAAGGGTGGTCTCTGAAGTGCCGAAAGGACCAGAGACAAATCCCAAGAGGGTATAGAGAGTGGGCGAGGAGGATTCAGTCTCCTCGCCCCCCTCAGGAACCTGACGATCAGGTCGTGCTTCCCCATTGACTTACCTTCAACTGCATCGTGATGTGCGGCGATAGCGGCAACATACTTTAAGGGTGGAGGGAGACAGCCTTCGCTCCAACCCATCTTGCAGGAAGGAAAGCACGGCTCTGATCGAGCAAGATCGGGGGTTCTCCTCGTGAGAGGAAGACCAGTCAACGAACAGGTTCCACTTCAACGCATAGAGGCGCCTCATAGAGGGGGCTCTAGCGGAAGTGATGGTGTCAACTACCGCTTGGGGTAGGTCACCTAGAACCTCCGCATCCCGTCCAGGGACCAGACATGGAGTTTCCAGAGGTCCGGACGCGGGTGCCACAGGGTGCCCCGTCTCTGAGAGAGCAGGTCCTCTCTCAGAGGAATGGGCCAGGGAGGAGCTGTCGCGAGGAGCACCAGTTCCGGGAACCAGGTCCGGTTGGGCCAGTACGGCACAACTAACAAGACCTGCTCCTCGTCCTCCCTGACTTTGCACAAGTCTGTGCAAGAAGGCTCACTGGGGGAAACGCACACTTGCGTAGGCCCGGGGGCCAGCTGAGTGCCAGAGCATCCGTGCCGAGGATCCCCTCGGTCAGGGAGTAGAACAACTGGCAGTGAGACGTGTCCGGGGCGGCAAACAGATCTACCTGTGCGGTCCCGAAGCGCCTGAAGATCAGCTGGACCACCTGGGAATGGAGTCGCCATTCTCCTGGTAGCACCTGCTGCCGTGAGCTCAACGGCTGCACAGTAGAGCAGGCCCAGAATAACATGGCACGAAGCGACCTCAGATGCTTCTGACTCCAAAGGAGGAGATGGCGGGCGAGTTGTAACATGCGGCGGAAGCGTAGACCAGTTTGACGGTTGATGTACGCAACGGTCGCAGTGCTGTCCGTACGGACCAGAACATGCTTGCCTAGTAGCAGCGTTTTGAAGCGGCCCAGCGCAAGATGAACTGCTAACAACTCGAGGCAGTTGATGTGCCAATGCAGTTGAGGCCCCGTCCACAGACCTGAAGCTGCATGCCCGTTGTACGTGGCCCCCCAGCCGGTGGCAGAGGCATCCGTGGAGACCACAGAATGCCTGGACACTTGTTCCAGGGGAAGGCTGAGAGTTTGGCGACAGTGCGGGATTACTTGGACCCGGCACAAGCCGCTCTGCCACGGCCATCTCGGGACTCGATCGTGAGGCCAGTGTTGGAGCGGTCTCATATGAAGCAATCTGAGCGGCGTAACCGCGGCTACAGATGCCATATGCCCCAGGAGCCTCTGAAAAAGTTCAGTGGTGCCGCTGTTCTGCGTGAGAGAGTGCTCACGCAGTTCAACACTGACTGGACGCGGGCCTTCGTGAGGCGCGCTGTCATGTTGATCGAGTCCAGCTCCATACCGAGAAAAGAGATCCTCTGCCCGGGGGTGAGTTTGCTCTTTTCCCAGTTGACCCGAAGCCCTAGGAGGCTGAGGTGACTGAGCACCATGTCCCTGTGTTCGCACAACTGCTCTCTCGACTGGGCGAGAATAAGCCAGTCGTTGAGGTAGTTGAGAATGCGAACGCCAAGCTCGCACATTGGGAGCAATGGCCGCGACTTCCGTGAAGACACGGGGCGACAGGGCTAGCCCGAAGGGTAAGACTTGTACTGATATGCCTGACCCTCGAACGCAAAGCGAAGAAACAGTCTGTGTCGAGGGAGAATCGAGACATGAAAGTACGCGTCCTTCAGGTCGATCGCTGCAAACCAATCTTGGGGACGGATGCATTTGAAAATGCGTTTCTGCGTAAGCATCTTGAACGGCAGCCTGTGAAGGGACCGATTCAGGACACGCAGGTCCAAGACAGGTTGTAACCCACCTCTTTTATCGGGTACAAGAAGTACGGGCTGAGAAGCCGGTCTTCATATCGGCTGGAGGGGCCGGCTCGATTGCGTCCTTCGCCAGTAGGACTGCAATCGCTACCCGGTGAAGGCCGGGGGACGCCGAGCGAACTGAATCGCATAGCCGAGTCTGACAATACGGATGAGCCAGCGAGACGGGCTGGGAAGCACTTACCAGGCTCCCAGACACCGTGCAAGCGGGAGCAACGGCACGACAGACGTACCCGAGGTGGGGCAGCGTGGCGGAATGCAGGGACCCGACTCGGACGGCATAACGGCCCGAAGTGGGGTCTGAGTGTACAACACTAACCTGACTCCACCGATCGGCAGGGGATGAGTGAGACGGCATAGGCGCGGCCTCGAGCACATCAAGCTACCGCTGGCGAAGTAAGAGGGGGCAGAGGGTGGCAAGGCATAGCGTCGCACACCGCCAACCTCGCTCTCTTGGGACCCAGAGAAGAGAAGCTGCTTTGCTGAGAATTTGGGACCACTGGTGAGACGCCAGTGGAGGAACAGAATGATTTAACGAAAGTTATCCACCCGGCCCTCCTCCGGGGGAGAGCAGCTGATTCTGGGTCGCCCGTCTCAGGGCTGAGACGGGTGGTGCCGTCAACCTGCGAAAGCTCAACGTCACAGTAGAGCTGGCTGTGGCGGAGTTTTTTTTTTTTTTTTGCAGGGGACTGACACCCTTGGCGACAAACAGACTGAGGGCCCACCAGTGACTCAGGGAGCACATTGTGGTAAGCTTTTAGTTACCTCAGCCTGCTTTTGAACTGGGGAGAACCGCTGGGCACCGTCTCCAACAGTGTCGCCGAAGGCCACCTCACTAGATGGGGGCATCGCGAAAACGAACTTTGGCGATGCCTCACACCAATGCAAGGTTAGCCAGGGGGCGCTTCTGGACCACTAGGGTGGACATCATCTGGTCGAGGGCCAGCGCTGTGACTTTAACACGGTCAGTCACCAGGCGCAGCTCAACCCCGACTCAGAACTACCCTCATGCATTATGACTGTTTGGTCACATGCAGGGAAGAGGCGGTCTGCAGTAGCACCACCATCCCACTACTGAGGGTAGTGAGAGAGGAAAAAACTTTCTGCAGCTTTTGGCACTAATGACACGCCATATTGGCACCAAAATGCTTTCATACTGCAAAAGGGTTTTTCACACACATCCGGGAAGGCATGGGGCGGGGCAAGGCGATTATGCGTTGCACTGCGCCCTCAGCGTAACCGGGAAAGCATGGCTGTCAAGTCTGAATCTGATTCAGCATGAGCATGCGCACCATTATAATGGGAGCTCAGCATCATCATTTCCAGAGCGTAACAGCACTCTCTCTGATGCAGCGATCGACGTCTAATCCTCCCCTGTAGCCCTGAATGAAACGCTAGGTCCATCATGAGAAAGACCAGCATCCCATCCAAAGCTGCCAGGCATGTGAGACAATGAATGTGGCCATCAACTTGACGGCACACAGCACGATCAGCGTGCTGACGTGATTATGTTCTCACAAGAGAATATAACCACCCACAAACAGAGTCTCACATGTCTGCGATGCGATAGAGGAGTGAGGGGCCCACACGGATTGGTTACCGGGCGGGGAAGCCCTCACTATAACCCTCTGGTCACCCTGGCTATACGCAGAAGTAGCCTTTTTCTGGTGCACCAGAAAAAGAACTAGATCGGGGCATAGACGAGGGGACTCCACCTCGTTTGAGGCACTCGAGTCTCGACCGCGCATCTAGAGCTCCGAACGACGCGCGCTGGGTTGCCGTGACAACCCGCGCTGTCAGCTGGCAGCTCGACGGCACACGGCATGCTGAACACTTAAACCTTAATGAGAAAGGCAAGACGAACAACGTGCCGACGTGGTCATGCTCTCAAAAGAGAGCATAAGCCACCCACGAGCACAGTTTCAACACACTTAAGCCCAGGCATGTGAAACAGAGATCGTGGCCGTCACATGAGGATAGGAAACGACCGCATCCAGAAACACACGGTTGAATGACGTCTTGAAAAAGACGCAGTGTCAAACCGTGTATGCTCTTTTAGGAAAAACTGCTCTCTCTGGTGCTGAAGCACCCAGGGATGACCGCGGCTACACAACAGGACGATAGTGCAAGCCTGATGTGAGCACTCATATTCTCATTGAAGGCGCAACATTCTGAGCTGTGAAAACAGCTGTTTTGCCGGCTCACTGTGAGATCGCGGCCAGCTCTGTCTGTGCTGTCACGCCAACACCAGCTTGAAGAGGCGTTCTCCTGAAGAGCAGACTTGTTTTCTTCTTTAGAAGTTCAATACTGTCAGAAGATTGTAGAGCAGGAACAGTAGAAACGCTCGGCTCCGAAGTGAAAGACAATGTGTGCGTGCGCCCGCTTCCTGTTTATACCCGCGCTGCGGAGCGGGGGCGCGTGACGCTTCACGCACGCCAACGTTCATTGGCTTGTTCTATAGATACTCGAAGTTGATAGGGCTCCCTGAAGTGATCCCAATTTCGTCGTCACGTCGACGTTGCGTCGAACGTGAGCGACCGAAAGGGAACTAAAATTATTTCTAACCCATTACTTAAACTACATTTACCACTGATTTTTAACCTTATTCTAACATGCATTTTCCTGGTCTTTAGATACCCAAGCGCTTTTGTTACCTGGGGTCTTCAAGCTTCACATCCAGGTAAGAAAAACTTAAGAATTGATACAATTACAGCTATAACTATTCACAGGTAAAACATAGGTAAAATTGCAAACAATAGTGTGGGCTCCATACAATTACATTTCTTTCTACGTTTTTATGTACCAACCACCAATAGAAGGCAGATATGATCACCTTTCTGTCTCCTCCCCACAACAAACAGTAAAAATCACCAAATAGAGCAGTTTCTTATTATCAGTCAATCTTTCTCTGAGGTAGTTTGGTAAGCTGTCAGTTGCCACTAACATTTACTCAACTTTTGTTTGTGATCATATTTAAACTTTGTAGCTTAATAAACAGTAATGTGATGACCAATCAGGGACAGGCAAGGACAATTGCATTGTTTCATTGTAATGCATCCTTTGAACCAGAATAAGACAACACTCATGTTACAGTAGATTATGATAGTTTAGTACCCACTCTCTATGGCAGTGTGATGGTAGACTTTACTCTGGTCACATGCTCTAGTCACAGTATCTGTCTAGTATCCACCCACCACCTTTAGCAACAAAAGTAAAATTTTGTATTTCTGTCTTATGTCTGCTATATTCCTCTCATTACCTGTTTGTCTGACCAAACTCTTGATTCTTTTTTTGTCTCCACCAATAGAATCATGCTGAAACAGAGGTGCACGCTGAGCTTGGCAGTTGCCCACCGAAAATGTACATGTGCCATCACCCCGACACGATTGGTATTATGATAGACACCTGGTCAGATGTGTGCCAAACCTGTCTAAAGTATGCTGCCCCCTGTAAAGGAACACTCCACTGTTTTTTCATATTAAACTATGTTATTCCCTTAACTAAGACGAGTTGATACATACCTCTCTCGTCTCAGTGCGTGCACTCAATCGCTCTGGCGCGCGGCGACACTTTGATAGCATTTAGCTTAGCCCAGTTCATTCATTAGGATCCAAACAGAGATGAAGTTAGAAGGGACCAAACACCTCCACGTTTTCCCTATTTAAATACAGTTACACGAGTAGTTAAAACGTGGTGCTTTTCTAAGCGGGTAAAATGGATAACTATAATGTATGGCGGATTTTACCCTAATGAATGAACTGGGCTAAGCTAAATGCTATCAAAGTGTCGCCGCGCACCAGAGCGATTGAGTGCACGCACTGAGATGAGAGAGGTATGTATCAACTCATCTTATTTAAGGGAATAACATAGTTTAATATGAAAAATCAGTGGAGTGTTCCTTTAAAGAAACAGTTCACTTTTTTTGGAAATAGGCTCATTTTACAACTCTTCCAAAGTTAAACAGTTGAGTTTTACCGTTTTCTAATCCATTCAGCCGATCTCCGGGTCTGGCGGTACCACTTTTAGCATAGCTTAGCATAGATCATTGAATCTGATTAGACTGTTAGCATCTCTCTTAAAAAAAAGAACCAAAGACTTTAGATATTTTTCATATTTAAAACTTGACTCTTCTGTAGTTACATCGTGAACTAAGACCGACGGAAAATTAAAAGTTACAATTTTCTAGACCAATATGGCTAGGAACTATGCTCTCATTCCTGTGTAATAATCAAGAAACTTTGCTTCTATACCATGTATGCAGCAGGTGCAATATTACGCAGCTGTGAACTATTTCAGGCGCTGCGTTATATCATTGAGATACAGGAATGAGAGTATAGTTTCTAGCCATATCGACGTAGAAAATCGCAACTTTTCATTTTCCGTCGGTCTTAGTTCACAATGTAACTACAGAAGAGTCAAGTTTTAAATAGGAAAAATATCTAAACTCTTTGGTAATTTTTTTAAGAGAGATGCTAACGGTCTAATCCGATTCAATGATTTGTGCTAAGCTATGCTAAAAGTGGTATCACCAGACCCAGAGATCGGCTGAATGGATTAGAAAACGGTAAAACTCAATGGTTTAACTCTGGGGGAGTTGTAAAATGAGCCTATTTCCAAAAAAAAGTGGAGTGTTCCTTTCCACTTGACTCATTTGACAGGTAGGCTACAAGTTGCTCAGGTTATTTCCTTTTGTGTTCATTGTTCAGTGCCTTAATTAATGTGGACTTTGGACTGTATTCTGTGCCGATCATTAATGTGAGCCATAACATCACATTGTATCACACTGGAACTGCAATGTCAAAAAATATTACAGTATTTCTATATTTTGAATGAGAATATACCTCATGAGGAGGTATATTCTCATTTCTCATTCAAAATATAGAAATACTGTAATATTTTTTGACATTGCAGTTCCAGTGTGATACAATGTGATGTTATGACTCACATTTACCTTTATCCAAACATTGCCGATTGGGCAGTTTGGATATTTCACTGTACTGTTCAGAACAGGTTGAAAATACACTTATACAGTGTTTGTTATATTATACTGTACACATTTATTTGCTGTTTTGTAGTCATTGTTAAAAGTGACACTGGTTAACATTGAATAAATGTTTTTGTCTTCAATCTATCTTCTCTTTTTCTTCTTCAATTGAATTTGTAATTGTTATTGACAAATTCTGTTTATGTAAAGTTAATCACTGTAGTGCTTAGAATAGACATTTAGATTTATTTTCTGAGGTTATATCCAGGACTCAATTAAAATGTTTATTCACATATGATTATGTTAATTTTACTAATAAAATAAAGTTCATAAAACCTAATTAAAATGAGTGCAGGTTACTTGTAGCAAACCATAAGCACATTACATGTACCAAGAAAAGTAGGTTTATCTAACTGAGTAATACTAGTATTATTAGTTAACTCAACTTGATTTTATTGCGTTCATATTAAGTAATGTTAAAGTGTTCAATATACCTAAAAAAGGCTGCATGTTGACTCAACCTAAAACATCCAATGCAGCCACTTGCCTCACTTTTAATAAGTTAGATCTAGGTCTTACTTTTTACAGTGCTGTGGAGTTCCCCAGGGGAGTATTTTGGGTCCTCTCTCTTTTTAATTATATGTCAATGATATGTCGTCAGCTATAGACTGTAATTTGTTTTTATTCGCAGATGACTCAGCTATTCTAGTCTCTCATAAAGACAAATCAGAGGTGGAAAGGCTGCTTAGTTCAGAACTCCTTAACCTCAGTGTTTGGCTAACAGACAACAAGTTGTCTCTCCACCTTGGCAAAACAGAGTCAATTCTTTTTGGGTCCAGAGATAAACTGAAAAAGGCTTTGGGGTTTAGGGTAGTCGTAGGTAATGTTGAAATTACAGCCAAGGTAGCAGTTACTTACTTGGGCTGTATACTAGATAACTATCAGGGGAGCTTATGGCCCGAAAGATTATCTCAAAGGTAAGCCAAAGGACTAAGTTCCTGGCATCCAGCCTTTTATATTACAGACAGCATCCTCCATTTATACCCACGAGGTGGGGTGGAGATGCAAATTCCACAGACCCATGGCATTTCCCTTGCCATTGGCTCGTTTTGTAATACTCGAAGTTGATAGGCTTCTAAGCGAAACCCCAATCGTCGTCATCCGACGGAACTCGGAGTGACAACGATGGGGAAGTACAGTTTTACACCATACGCTGGTTTCTTAAGTCATCCGGCAATCCTGCAGCCTGAACCCCAGTAGAGAAACCAGCCTTACACACTATATCTATGAATGTTTATTTCAGTGTATTTTAAACAGTGCTGGGATCTTATTTAAGCCATTTCACATACCACGTACACTACTAGATTATAAATAGTTTCAACATCCATTTTGTCTGATAATAATAATAATGACATTCAATGGCCCTTTAAAATGAGCGATTCTTTCCTTTCATTCTCTGATTTTCTTTCTGTTTGTAACAGTTGGCTGTAAAAGCATAATTTCCTCATCTTTTCATCCTCTTCTTGTTCTGTCTTCGGACAACAGTCTCTATTGGAAGGCAATAGATGTGCATCGGTATGTTCTTATAGTAGCTTGTCACCCAGGGCCTAGGAAGAAACAGGGAGAATAAATCAGCAGAAATGTGTTGTTTTCAGGTATTAGAGGAAAGAGCACAAGTGTGCTTCAACAAGGCCATGTATAAATGGACACTTCACATAATGTGAATGTAGGGGTGTTGCTCAAGGGCATGATATTGATGGTTTATGACTCTTTGGGGTATTAAACCCCTTAAACCACAGAAAACTATTCATTATGGCATTAGCAGCATATTAGTTTATATTTGACATGAAAGCTTTTCTATGTTTTCTGTGTTTTGGAGAGAATAGGTCAGGCACATACTTTGCAGTTCGCTGGTTGAGGCTGAGGAATGCCAGACTTCTCCAGCGGATCCGATTCTCTTCTCGTCTAACTTGACTTAGCTCCTGCTGTCTCTTCTCCTCTCTTCGAATGCTTTCCTTCAGGTCCTGCTCTATACGGGCCAACTACACAACACAACTATTCAACAATATTAGGATATTGTCTCTTTATGAGATCAAGAGTTCAGTAAAAATATGTATGGAAATTAAATGACAGTTTATAACAAATGATACAGAGAAAATGTTCTTAGTGCTACACAACTGTAGTAAACTGGTAAACTTTTAGGTCACACTTTATTTCGATAGTCACTTTAGACATTCTACTAATTATAAGTAACTTTTCAACTACATGTCAACTAACTCTCATTAGAGTATTAGTATATTATAGTAGACTGTCAGTAGACTGTTAGGTTATGGTTAGGTGTTAGGGTTCGGGTTAGGAGAATAAGTTGACTTGTAGTCGCCAAGTTAACAATAGTTAGTTGAATGTCTGTTGGGGGACCAACAAAATAAAGTGTTAGCAGATATTAAGCTGACAGTCTACTAATACTCTAATGACAGTTAGTTGACATGTAGTTGAAAAGTTACTTATAGTTAGTAGAATGTCTAAAGTGGACTATCGAAATAAAGTGTTACCAACTTTTATAATAGTTTATTATCTTTAATAAAACAGCGTTTAATATTACCGCTTCTAGCAAACATCTTTGGTCTTCTGCTTTTCTTTGCTGCTCATACAGAACAACTGCAGATGGTTCTTCTGTTTTCTGAACAAAATGAGAACTCTCCGGTGGAAACAAACATGATGGCCTATAAGAAAATGAAGATGAATCTTTATAGCACAGACTATAGCTGAATCATGTCCCACAGAATTAGTTTTTTGTTCCACCACAATTATCAAAATGTGAAAAGTTTTACTTTTATAATATAATGAAGTATAATTTTCATCATAATTGTCCTGCTAAGCATCAGAATAGGGGTATCAGTATAAATTGTGCAAGATAATATCACGTTACTGTCTTGTGCTTTTGTCAGAAGATGGATGTCAAAGTAAAGGCTTTAATAGATCATCCAACAGGCAATCACAGAACAAGGCACAAACTGAGCAACCACACGTATAATCAGACGAGACCGAACAATAAAACACCAGGAGAACAGAACTTAAGTACACGTGATAATGAGTGCACAGCTGAACATAACGAGTAACCAAGACTACAGACTAACTCAGGCAAAGAGTGAGGAAACACAAAACGTCCAAACTAACAGAACCGTGACAGCTTTATTGTTATTTTGCAGGTACGAGCCAAATGTGTTCAGGTTTATTTTGCAGGTATATTTAATGTGTTTAGTTGTTTAATTACACCAGAAATATCAATGACTTTGTGTGTCAAGCTTCTCTAAAACCAGAAGCTCTTCAGCTGGATTGTCTCATTTTCACTCATTTTCAAACCCACCTTGAAATTACTTTTTTTTTTTTTTTACTCATTTTTAGCCTTTCAAACAAGTCTTTGTCAAATTCAAAGTATGTCTTTACAAGCTCTGATAAAAAAAGGTGATTCATATACAATATCTGTCACATATGGGTGGTTGCAATGAGAGCACAACGATAGACATAAAAAAACAAAACAGTTTTTAATATTAAATCAAAAAAGGGAATACGTAGAAGAATAAAAGGAATATATAAAATCAACCACATAATAATAAAAACTTCACAGTTGCTTTAATTTAAAGTTTTAACTCCAAAATTAATGTGAATGTTTGCACATTAATGTTAAAATGGTTTTAAAATGGTTAAAATGTTAAAATTATAAGCTTCACATTTCTGCTGTATAATCCTCCAAAAAATTTCCCCATTCACCCCAGAGAGCAACATAGTGTCGGCCCAGAGCTGGCCCACATCTGGTACATGGATTCAATGCGCACCAGATGTGGGCCGGATCTGGGCCGGAACTATGTTGCTGTCTGGGACATCTAGTGTAAGTGTTTCATCAGCAGTTCTGAAAAATCTTACCAAAGAATGCATTTTTAAACTGAAAATAAATGTTTATTAATCCTTGGTGCATAAAACCCTGAAAAAGAGGATGAGAAGGAAAAACCAGCTTTGCGTACCTCTGTTGTGTTTGCTCCATCTGCTCGTCTGTCAAGAGATCTGTTTCCATGGTCTTATCTAAAGTGCTCTGGAAAACAAAGAAACTGAAATGAACTTTGATTAAATGCATGTTGTCTCAAATTGAGGATTATTGCTGTTTTTAAATGGTTTAAAAAAGGAAAGCATGTGGGGATTTAGTCTCAGATGAAAATGTATCTTTTTAACTTATATTTTAGTTAAGGGTTCATTGAAGTAATACCTTGTATTTAGATTTCTCTCTCTCTCTCTCTCTCTCTCTCTTCTTATATGGATCTCACTATACAGTTGTGTGAGGGTGTGTAGTCATGCCTTCATTTGCTTGGTTTTTATATATGTATGTTTTAATTATAACTGTGAAGCACTTTGGGCAACAACGTTGTTATCAAATGTGTGCTATATAAATAAATAAAAGTTGCAGTAGTCTGTAAACACTATGAAGCCTGTCATGAGGGAAGCTGACACCAGTGTAACTCCACCTGACTGCAGGTTACTTACCACGTCCTCCCTCTCAGGTGTGCATAAAGAACATCGCACGACTCATGTACATTAATGATTGTAATGTTTGATCATCTCTGATTGACAGGTGTCATGTGTTCGCTTCATTAAATAACATCAGTGAAATGAGTGTAAAAAACATCAGTGAAAAAATGTGTCTTTTTTTAGAGACATGCACATTAATATTTATCCGGACTTGTGTAGAATGCATATGCAAGCAGATATAAAGCACTCAGTGGAAGGAAATGTTGCAATTTTATAAATGTATTTGTGCACATCATTCTAATTAGGAGTATTTGTAAAAGACACGTACCTGATTTTGAATGTCCATCCTGCGTGCTGCAGCTCTCTGACCCGCTTGTCTTACTTCTACTCGCTGTGCACCTTTATCCTCCACTCAGCATTGTTCTTCAATAATGCAGCACTTCTATGGTTTCTCCTTCCGTGACTTCACGTTTCCTTTGGTGTGATCATACTCCTCCCGTCAGTCCTCACATCTAATTAGATTCTTTAAGTGTTGCTGTCTTCATGCATTAATAAGTCATATAGACTAGCAAATTAATGTCCACATTGTGCAGAGCCTGAGTGTTATTTAACATACTGTATTTTGTTACGTTCAAAACTTGTTACTGTATTTATTCATTTAAATGTATATTTTAGAACAACATACAGAGCAGAACAACAACATATTTCCCTTATTTTAGAAGAACACACAATGTTAGCAAACAATTTTCAAATAATTTTATTAGATCACAAACTATTTAATTGATGATGAGGGTTTTCATACATTTTGGTTTCAACAAGCAGAAATTATAGCAGAAAATTATAAGTTTAAAAAGTGTTTTATACATACCGTTGTGAAAAAACAAGTGTGCTTAATTGTATTGAATGTGTTTATTTCTTAAAAGTATATTTTAAAAAACTATACTTGTGGACTGTACCTTTTGTGCTTTAAAGCACACCTAATTCAGTGTGGTCACACTTTATTTGACAGTGTCCTTGTTACATGTTAAATGTAGTTAGTAATAACAGTAAATGATGCATAATTACACGCAACTAACCTAATCTTAACCATAACCCTATTAAGTACATGTTGTTAATTAATATCACTCAGTACTTACATGTATAATCACACTGTAATAAGCACACATTAAAGTAATGTGTAACATTTATTTCATAACATTCTATAGTACATTTTTACTACAGGTCAGTTACAATGTTAAACCTTTTTTGTATGTTTTGTAGTTTGCGGGTCGAGTGATAGCAGATTTACAGTGGCAGAGGGGGATCTACAAGTCTTCCCTGAGTCCAGGTAAGCTGTTTATTAAACTGCTACTCTAAGATCCATATCTTTCCGTCTGGACAGAACAGAATAACCAACCGAGAATAAAATATGGCGACCCTCGAGGACCAAACTCGTGAGTATTTGGAACTGGCATGCGTGGTGGACTATTCCACTCCCTTTGTGATGGTCTTCAAGAGTCTTCATTGAATGGGTACTTTTCAACTGCAATTCCCCCTTCACAATAGATGAGGAGGAGAATCCAGATCCTGAACTTGTGTATATGCCCAGCATGGACCTCAAGCCAGTGCATATGCCTGCCACAGACTTATAATAAGTTAGCACTTATTGACCTGAATACCCTGGAGGGAACTCCCACCCATTCTCCCAGCCCTGGGGTCTTTCCCTGGCGGTCCCACCCGAATCATTGGAAGCTCTCCCTCCTCCTCTGGTCCTGGCTTGTTCCGTTCCCAGACTCTGCTTCCTCCCCAGCTCTCCTCAGCCCTCCGACGCAAACACAGTCTCTCGGTCACACAGATCCACCATTGTTTTTGGAGTAGTGACCTCAGAATTTCGAACCGTTGGCTCCACTTCGAATTTACAAGCCCTGGGGTGCTTCTCAATTCTTATTTGTGCATCCTCGTTTCCTTCCCTCGCGTCTAAGCTCCACCCCCTGTAGGATTTGAGGGAAGGCTGCAAGGAAAAGAAAATTAGGACGGAGGAATCGAAGGAAAGCTTATTTGTATACTGGAATATTCTTGATCACTCGAGTCTCACTTCACAGCGTCATCAGCTGCGCTCAAAGGATCGGCCCTTGTGTTGTTAAAGTTTGGTTATTTAATAAATTAATAAAAAATGAAGATAAAGCAAGATGCCCTGTTGATATATGTATGCTATATGCTTTATTTAAACTGCAAAGGTAAAGCATAAATTTTAATTACTGTGACAGACGTGAAAGGGGAGGAGAATTCATATGTACGTTAGGTTTCTCGTCAAGAAAGACTTCCGCGTAGGACACACCTGTGCATCCTCGCTCATCGCTACTCCGAAGCTTACTCACTCCTCGCGGGCCAATTAGAGAACTGAGATGTCCTTCAAGATGGCTGAGCTCGATTGGTTTCCAGGTCATAGGATGGAGGACGGAGGAGCGAGGAAACGAGGAGGGATATTGAGAAGCATTCCAGGACTTTTGAACCATCAGCTCCACCATGGCATGTCATCTCTTCTGCTTAACTGGAAATCCCTCCGACTGTCATTCCCCTGGCTCCACTGTGGACTTAAGAGTCTGCGACTAAGCCTTTCATTCTTTCAGCTCCACCAGCTCCGACATTGTCCTCACTCCCACTGGCTCAACCTCAGTCTTCCAAGCCCCCAGCTCCATCTCAGTCCTCCAAGCCCCCAGCTCCATCTCAGTCCTCCAAGCCCCCAGCTCCATCTCAGTCCTCCAAGCCCCCAGCTCCATCTCAGTCCTCCAAGCCCCCAGCTCCATCTCAGTCTTCCAAGCCCCCAGCTCCATCTCAGTCCTCCAAGCCCCCAGCTCCATCTCAGTCCTCCAAGCCCCCAGCTCCATCTCAGTCTTCCAAGCCCCCAGCTCCATCTCAGTCCTCCAAGCCCCCAGCTCCATCTCAGTCCTCCAAGCCCCCAGCTCCATCTCAGTCCTCCAAGCCCCCAGCTCCATCTCAGTCCTCCAAGCCCCCAGCTCCATCTCAGTCTTCCAAGCCCCCAGCTCCATCTCAGTCCTCCAAGCCCCCAGCTCCATCTCATACCCCTTTTCCACCAAGGCAGAGCTGGTGCTGGTTCGAAGCCAGAGCCTAGTTTCAAAACGGTTCTTTGGTTTTCGACCACCAAAGCACCATCTCCGAACCAGTAAAAGTGGTTCTTAAGTAGCACCAAATCATTGCTGGTCTAGAAGTAAGAACCGCTTACGTCAGCGGCTGGGGGCGGGGTTACTGTGGCCAACAAGACGAACAGAAACTTGTGACCGCCATTTTTGAATTAGCAGCTAATCCCAGCTCGATTGTAATCTCCGTTTATGGAAGTTACGGCGAGCTGCACGAACACGTTGTATTCGCCGTGTTTGGATGCCGATGTACGTCAGGTTCGCAAAGCCATGAGCATCAATAGTAACGCAACGGCCGTCTGTTGATAGAAGGCTTGTTCGAGATGCATCGGAGCGGTGCGGACCGATCGGAGCTGCGGGAGTGTGTGGAGAGAGCATACGACTCCTTGTGCTTTTGGGTCGCTTTTGCAGTTCTTTGATGTCATGCGCCAATCGGTCTGCGAGAAGCCATGCATCTCGAACAAGCCTGGTGTGTTTGTGTTTGGCGCTGCCGCGCTAGCATTGCTGGGCAACATGATGTATACAGTGACGTAAGACCTGGCTCTGTGGTGGCTCTCTGGCCTGTGGAAAGGCAAACCGGTTCTTTGAAAGCTCGTCAGTCGAACCAACTCCGAACCAGCTCTAGCACTAGCTCTGAACTAGCACCTGGTTCTTGCTGGTGGAAAAGAGGTATCAGTCCTCCAAGCCCCCAGCTCCATCTCAGTCCTCCAAGCCCCCAGCTCCATCTCAGTCTTCCAAGCCCCCAGCTCCATCTCAGTCCTCCAAGCCCCCAGCTCCATCTCAGTCTTCCAAGCCCCCAGCTCCATCTCAGTCCTCCATCCCCCAGCTCCATCTCAGTCCTCCAAGCCCCCAGCTCCATCTCAGTCTTCCAAGCCCCCAGCTTGATCTCAGTCTTCCAAGCCCCCAGCTCCATCTCAGTCCTCCAAGCCCCCAGCTCCATCTCAGTCCTCCAAGCCCCCAGCTCCATCTCAGTCCTCCAAGCCCCCAGCTCCATCTCAGTCTTCCAAGCCCCCAGCTCCATCTCAGTCCTCATATCATCCAACTCCACCTTGGCCCTCTGATCCAGTGGTGTCACCGTTGTCCTCCAGTTGCGCCTTGGTCTCCAGTCTCCCAGACTCACCTGTGTCTAGTTTAGATTATCATTATCCTGTGCACTTATACCTATACAAGTCTTTGAGCTCTTTTATCGTGTCCGGTCCCCAACTGAAAACATCATATGACTATGAAAGATGACCTAGTCAATGAGTATTAGCAACTGCACATTTCCCGCTCCAACCATACAATCTGTAACTGTTATTACTTCGATGTTGTCCTGAAACAACTCTAAAAGAGCACTAAACCCTTTGTCACATTAAAAATAAGAAGCATTACATGTTGCATATATTTTTACAAGAACAACTAAACTTAGTATAGCTAGAATAATTTAAAGATTTTAATTTAGATATTTTTCCCCAAATGTTTTTCTTACTGAATTAAGCATTTTGCCATGTCCAGGTTGTTATAGATCTAAATCCCCTCTTCCAAGATCAGATCTCCAAAGTTTATAAGTTAACACAGACATTAACTCACTGGTGAGTAATTGTGTCACACTCTCACTTTGTTTGGACTCTGTTTTCAGTTTGCAGTTTCCATAGTTGAGTTTGTTGTCATGGTTTCAGATTAGTTGTCATTCAGTTCAGGTGTGTGTCGTTAATTATCCTTGTTTGCACGTGCAAGTTTGCAAGTTCCTCTGTTTTTGTTCATGGCTGTCTGGTCTCATCTGTGTCTAGTTTTTCATACCTGTCAATTAAAGAGTCTGGATTCTGATTAGTTGCATTAATTGTTTTTTATTGTATCGGCCAAATTATACTTTTATTGATATAGCCAACTTCATAGCACAGTCTGAAGTAATGCTGTATGTTCATGTTGTAATATTTTGTTAAAAACTTCCTTATTAGCTCATTGTTTAGAAGCACAAGAGTTGCACTGTAACAATTTCATAAACATTATCTTGTAAATTATTTTTCTCATTACTCTAATAGTTATTCAATTAATAATTGTATTAATTCATAATTGTTTACACAATTAAAATTAAAAGTTTAAATTAAAAGTAATTTAACAAATATTAAATTGTACCATGATGTATTAATATTTGACTTTTAATACATGATCTTTTTCCACATTACAGTATAAATTCCATACAGGATTAATTTAAGCGAAATATACTTTCTTAATTCCTTGTCTAGATTTGTATGATGAAATATGACTGGCTTTTTTCATGACATTTTTTATGTCATATTACTGTGGTTGTGTTAGGCATATCTTTATTGATATAACATAGGCAAAAACCTGTATACTGGAAAAATCTAAATCGGAAAATGCAACACCAAGCACATGACAAATGTGAACATACAGTTCTTATTTAGAATGGATGGCCCGTCTTCAGGTGATTATTTCAATCAGAGATTCAGCTCTTCCAGTCCAAGGTTGTGTCGTCTCTCCCCCGGGCAGTTGCTGGCCATGGGTGGGGCTCTGGGGGTAGTTTGGATGGGTGGAGTGAGAACATCTATTGACCCAAAAAGTCTGGAGGTTTCTTGTTGAACAGCCTGGAGAACACCATAAGAGAAAAGAAAAATTCATGTATAAATTCATGCATGAATTATGCATTCATTCATGCATTAATATCTCATGAATCATCAGGAACTAACACGAGTTCAACGTTTTTCATTCATGACTTCATGTATGAACAACACCTTCATTAAAACATTAACTAATATGAATACATCATCATGAATTATGATTTATTACACATGATCATGATGTTTTCTTTGTTCATGAATTTCTTTGGTCATTGATCATGCGCTGGACAAGTTGACAATATTTTTGGACAACTTTAGTTAGTTTTGAGCTCATCTGCAAGTGTACTTCGAAATACTAAGCAAAACAAACTTTTAGCAGATGTTATGTCAGAATGACTATCTCACCTGAGACCCCAATTCACTTTGAGTGTAAACTTAACACATTGCTTGCGAGATTTGCATTGTGTGCTTTACCCCGCAGCGTGGGGATAAATAGTTAGGAGGGAGTCAACACCGGCGAGTACACGGGAGGATACTCTAAACGCAGACTACTATAAAATCTGGCAAACCTGTTGGGTGTCATCCAGCCCGCAGCTCTACACATATCTGTCAGCAAGGCGCAGTTCGCGAGCGCCCAGGAGGAAGCTACACTTCTGGTAGAGTGAGTTCTAAACCCGAGGGGGCACGGCACGACTTGGGCCTGGGTACGCCAAGACGATGGCAACCACTATCCAGTGTGCCATCCTCTGCTTAGAGACAGCCTTTCCCTTCTGCTGGCCTCCATAACAGACAAGAGCTGGTCTAAAGTTCTGAAGATCTGCGTTTGGTCCACGTGCAGGCGCAAAACACGGACAGGACAGAGAAAAGCTAGGACTGGCTCTGCCTCCTTCAGGGGAGCGCTGGTCCCTGAAAGGAGTGGTGGGAACCTTGGGCACGTATCCGCAAAATCCGGGAATTGACCAAAAATGCTTGCAGGCCCTCTAACCTCTTGATGGAAGCCAGCACAGTCAGGATTTTAATTGACAGGATTTTTAGCTTAATTGACTGCAATGGTTCAAAGGGGGCTCTCTGCAATGCTGTAAGCTCCAACGAGAGATCCCATGGGGTGAGGGTGAGGAGGATTTAGCCTTCACGCACCCCTTAGGAACCTGATGATCAGGTTGTGCTTTTTTAGAGATTTACTATCTTCTGGATCCTGATGTGCAGCAATCACGGCAACATGCACTTTCAGGGTGGAGGGAGACTACCTCCAGTCCTTCCTGTAGGAAGCAAAAAACAGCTCTGATCAAGCATCTCTGGGGGTCTTCCCAGTGAGAAGAGGGAGCTCTCACCGAAGTGATGGTGTTTACCACCGCCTTGGGTTGATAATCTTTCATTTTAAAGTCACGTGACTAGTATCTGTAAAACTGCATTTTTCTTTCTTAAAAATATATCTAAATTACGCCATATGCTCTCATTGACAAATGCGGAACAATTAGTTAATGCGTTCATGACATCAAGACTAGATTATTGTAATGCTCTACTGGGTGGTTGCCCTGCACGCTTAATAAACAAACTACAGCTAGTTCAAAACGCAGCAGCTCAAGTTCTTACTAAAACCAGGAAGTATGACCATATTAGCCCGGTTCTGTCAACACTGCATTGGCTGCCTATTAAACATCGTAGACATTTTTAAATATGGTTGATTACTTACAAAGCCCTAAATGGTTTAGCTCTGCAGTACTTGAGCGAGCTCTTAACGCATTATAGTCCTTCAGGTTTTCCCGCAGCCTGCCGGATCCAGGCCGTTTCCAGATCTGACGAGGAGCTTTGACTGGACCCGATGACAATGCAGTGCTGAAGTGCCAACTAGCCTCTCCCTATGGAGGATCCCTTTCACACTCTACAGATTCAAACGCACATAACTATAGAATCAGTTCTTAATGCGCATGTGAACGCCATCAGCGTTTATCACAGGTTCAGGTTCAGTCTGTTTATAGAGAACGGCCTCGTCTTAGCGGCTCCTAATTTAATAACAAATGATAATTCCGCCGGAAGTGAATCAATCAAAACTAACTTTAGCTGGAAAAAACATTATTCAAGAACCGCTATAAAGCCAAAGCAATCTCTGTTACCTTAAATTATATGTTTATCTCTGTAAAGCTCTGTAAATCTACATTGTTAAAAGCACTATATAAATAAATATGACTTGACCTAAGTCCTCCGTGTCCCATCTAGAGACCAAATGTGGAGATTCTAGAGGTCTGGATGCGGGTGCTAATGGGTGCCCCCTTTCTGAGAAAGCAGGTCCTTCCTCAGAGGAATGAACCAGGGAGGGGCTGTCGCGAGGAGCATAAGTTATGAAAACCAGGTCCGGTTGGGCCAATACGTGGCAACTAACAAGACCTGCTCCTTATCCTCCCTGACTTTGCTCAAGTGTCTGTGCAAGGAGGTTCACTGGGGAAAACACATATTTGCATAGGCCCCAGGGCCAGCTGTGCGCTAGCGCTTCCGTACCGAGAGTTTCCTTGTTAAGGGAGTAAAACTTCTGGCAGTGGCACTTGTCCGGAGAGGCAAACAGGTCTACCTGTCAAGTCAAGTCACTTTAATTTATATAGCGCTTTTAACAATTTTCAAAGCAGCTTTACAGTAACAGATTTTTTTGGATTTACAGCAGCTCTAGAATAAAGTTATTGTCCAGCTAAAGTTACTTTTGTGACCTGTGTGGGTCCGAAGCATCTCCAGATCAGCTGGACCACCTAGGGATGGAGTCTATACTCTCCCAGGAGCACCTGCTGTCGTTAGAGCTCGTCGGCTGCACGATTGAGCACGCCTGGAATATGAATGGCATGAAGCAACCTCAGATGCTTCTGACTCCATAGGAGGAGATGGCGGGCGATTTGCCACATGCGACTAGAGTGTAGACCACCTTGACGGATGATGTACGCAATGGCCGCAGTGCTCTCCATTCGGACCAGTACGTGCTTGCCTCGTAATGGCGATTTGAAGCGGCCCAGCACAAGTCGTACTGCAAGGAACTCGAGGCAATTGAAATGCCAATGCAGTTGGGGTTCTGTCAACACCCGAAGCTGCATGCCCATTGTACGTGGCACCAAAGCCAGTGGTGGAGACATTCGTGAAGACAACACTAGTACTAGGGGAACTCCAATGCTGAAGGTTTGGCGACAGGCCGGGGTGATTGTCACCTGGTGCGTGCTGCGGATGCCATATGCCCCAGGAGCCTCGGAAAGTTTCAGTGGGGCTGCTGTCCTGCTCTTAAGTGAATTCAAGCAGCGAACACGTTCCACTGTGAGGCGTGCTGTTAGGTTGACCGAGTCCAACTCCATACCGAGAATAGAAATCCTCTGCGCAGGGGACGGTTTGCTCTTTTCCCAGTTGACACGGTGCCCCAGCTAGCTGAGGTGTCGGAGCACCACGTCCCTGTGTTCGCACAACTGTTCTCGCAACTGGGCCAGTATGAGTCAATCGTTGACATAGTTTAGAAAGCTTACGCCATCGAGAAAGCGTGCTTTGTTGACATCTCGCACCCCTACAAGGTTTAGCCAGGGGACTAAGGACCACCAAGGTAGACCACCAAGGTAGACATCGTCCAGCCGTGGGCCTGCACTGCTACTTGATCACAGTCAATCATCATGCGCAGGTCCTGCATCAACCCAGGCTCAGAACTACTGTTCGTTTGTTGGCCAGAGGAGAATTGGCCCCCGACTGAGCCTGGTTTCTCCCAAGTTTTTTTTCTCCATTCTGTCACCTGATGGAGTTTTGGTTCCTTCCCACTGTTGCCTTGGCTCTTGGTTTGCTTAGTTGGGGACATTTAAATATTCAACAATATTATTGATCTGCCTTACTTAAGGTGGATGATAACGCAATTTTCTTCTAGGACCAAACTTTGTTGTATTATTTTCATGTTATCAATGTGAAGCTGCTTTGATACAATCTGTATTGTAAAAAGCGCTAAATAAATAAAGGTGACTTGACTTGTGCATATGTGTGCTTTGGCTTAGCAGACTTGCAGCTTGCCATCGCATGCAGGGTGGAGGTGGCCTGAGCAGATTTTGAAATTACATATTAGTACCAATATGCTTCCATACTGCCAAAGTTCTCCAGGCACGTCCGGGAAGAAAGGCACAGGGGCAAGGTGATTTGCGAATTGCGGTGCGCCCCCAGACACAAAGCTCAGAATGAGGCCGAGGGCGTAACAGGCCGGGAAAGCATGGCTGTCAACTCTGAATGTGATTCAGCATGAGCACACTATTACAGTGGGAAGCTCAGCATCATCTTCATTTCCAGATTTTTAAATTGTGTATGCAATTTACAGCTTCCCACCCAACTTCCTGTTTCAAAAGGAAATACATCAGGTGATTTTATATGGACATTTGACATGCTACACTGCAGCATGATTTTGAAGAGGGGGAATCTGAATAACACTACTGAATAATATAGCTGAGTTAGTAACATTGTTACTTTTAGTCACTCTCCAGAAATGCAAACCACCCACCATTGGTTGAAAGATTTCACATTTGACCTCTACAGGAACTTTTATCTCCAGTCCGTCGTCAACAGTGATGTGTGAACCAGTGCAAAACCCCTTGTGCTTAAGCAAACAGAAAAAAGGTTACGGCACTTACACTTTTAATGGCAACAGCAATATAAAGCAAGTTTAAAAAGTGTTCTTAATATTTGGTTTAAAATTTGGTTTAATCTTGTATTACTGGCTTGTCATTTATTGAACTGAAATGAGTCCTTACAGCTGACTCTGAATCCTTCAGCAAGCATTGCGTGAGGTCAGTGTCAGTAGCGTTTTTCTTGCAGTCAGTCTCTTGAATGGTGAACTCCACAAAGTAAAACGGACCCACAACCCACTGCAAAACACACAATACACATCTACCATGCGTGCAGGACAGAGCCACTCGATCCAATGATTTATTGACATACCTGCATGCTGGCTGCTGTTATATTCAGAAGAGCAAAGACATGTGGGAAAGTGTTCTCTTTGTTAAATTTCTGTAGGGCTAGCCTTGTGGTCTCAGATATAACTGGATCATCAAACCGTTCAGCAGTTGGACAGTCGGGGCAAGTGTTTATTATAGCTCGAGCTGCCACTGTAAAACAGTGAGGACAAGTCAGCATTTTACAAAGTACATGCTCTATATTATTATGGACTAAAGCATTATATTAAGCCAGATAGTCATTATTATGTTACTATTATAAAAATATATAACGTGTTCTCTCTCATTCAATATATAAAGTTCTCTCTCATTCAGCTCTTTGTGTCGTCTACTGTGTAATGTTTTCAATTTCTAGATTAATCTGGAGACTCCTGAGCTTCTAGATATCTAATCTAAACAAAGGATTGTTTTTTGCTCAACATACATGTTAAAATGAATGCTGAAGTCTTCCAGAGTAATTTTTAGTACACTTCATTTTCAGCATCATCAGTGAAATATACAATTTAGTGGTCCTTATCTAAAAAAATATTTGTATAACTTAATGCTGAGATTGACCAATCAGTATAAACTATTCCTGAGAGTAACAAAATGTGTACACTTATAAATGTTCCATTATTACTTTGAGAGGAAAGTTGTCGATTACCACAGAAATAATTTCAGCTCGACTCCTCAATATTACGATATGACGACAACTTTACCATGGCCTCATGGGAAAGCAGTCTCACACCAAGGACATTTTAGGTCATTTTAAAGGGTAAATGGCACATGAATTAATATAAACCCGTTGACAAAAATATAAGCAGCAAGTTTCTGCAAATTATTTAGAAGATGTGACAATTATTTTTTGTGGTAATGGACAGACCATTTAAGTAAGCGTGGTTCGGTGTAGTCACAGCAGACCTTGTTGGATGGTGCAGTTGTAATTCTGAACTTTGAAGGTGCTCTGAAGGGAAACAGATGCATCACATGTTCCGAACACCTAATATAGTTTAGATAACAGTAAACTCTTTGGTCAAACAGGATACAAATATATACCCAAGTATAATATAGCACATACTAAAGTAACTGACAGTTCTATCTAGAGTAAAATACGTACCGGTAGACTACCAATCCCCTTAATATCACAGGATTTCCATTTTCTCCTGCTGATCACATGACATTGTGTTTCCAGAATATCGATCGTAAGCTGTAAACGTCTAATGCCTTCTGCCTTTGTAAGAAGCAAACAAGATGACAATCAAACTAGCATGAAATAACATTTAAAAAACCCAAGCTTTTTAACTTTCCCTGCCAGCGTTTTTTCTTTTTTTGGCCCCCAGAATATTACGTTGGATGAATATCTGAACATACAATATATCAAATGAAAGAACAGAATTATTATTTTTGTTATTATTTATTGTTATTTTTTGGACAAGGCAAGATTCATTCACATTGTGTCTCTTTTCAGATTTTGGTTCCAAAAATAAATACTTTTAGTAAAAAATATAAATGTTTTTTTTCCTCGTATTTTTTAAATATTTGATAATTTATTTAATTACTTCTTTATTTGGATATGGCAAGGTTCATTCGGATTATCTGTCTTTTCAGACTCCAAATGTCAGAATATTTGTGAAAAAAATTAACTTGAAAAATAAATTAGAATTTGTAAAGTTTTAAAAATCAAGCACACTCATGTATTCACAATGTGTGTATCAATGTGTGAAACGGCTTATTACTGTCTGCTGACAATTCTTCTCCTCACAGACTGGATGACAAGCCCTGAATCCTTTTGAAATGGACTTGGACCCTGGCTCTGACAGATATCTGTTTATTTAGACAACTATATTTTGGGAATGTATTGGTTAGTATAATGTTGGAATCTTCTGTAATTGTTAATTTTGCAGCTGTACCGTGCAAGTCCCTCCACCGTGGGCATCAATACGCTTTACTGTAGTCCACAATCATTCTTTTTGCTCAACAAAAAATATTTCAATATACCAGCATGTATGAACATGAGAAGAGGACCAGTTAAAAAAAAAAAAAGAAACAAACTGAAAAACAAATTGAAAATGAAGTTATAAAATCAATAATGAAGCACTATTTCAGTGAATAGTTAATCGACAATCAATTACTTGATAATAAGAAAGGCAAGTTCAATAGTTTACATATTAATATAGAAGACACAAGGTGTAAGGTGTTAATATGTCATTACTGTGTAATATTCATTTTGGTGAGTCTTTGTTTTGATGGTCCACTTTAGACATTCTACTAACTTTAAGTAACTTTGCAACTACATGTCAACTAACTGTCATTAAGTATACGTACACTGTCTGCTTAATATCTAAGTCTTCATTTTGATTCTCCTTAAACTGACATTCTACTGACTAGAAGTAACTTTGCAACTACATGTCACTTTATTCTTAACCCAAACCCTAATAGTCACTAACAACTAGGGAGTAAGTTGACGTGTTGTAATTTAGACACATGCATTTTTTTGTAAAGCTGCTTTGAAATTTTATGTATTGTGAAAAGTGCTATACAAATAAATATGAATTGAATACAGTGGCAAAGTTATTATAGTTAGAATGTCTAAAGTGGAGCATCGATGAAGTGTAACCATGTTTGCTTGATGGCAACTGTACTTGACATCTACATTTTTTTCTCTCCAAGATCTCATCCAAGATCCTTGTTCGCCACTGATCCATTTGCCTTTTTCATACAAGAACCTATTTAAATGCATCCAGATAGATGCAAATGACACTAGTATCAACACACTCACCTTTATGTCTTGTTTGACATCATAAAGTCTGTTGAGTGAAAGGATATACCCTTCCTGTCTGTCAGCATTGATCTGCTCTAAGGTGTCCTCCGCTGCCTTCACCACAGCTGGGTCGTGGCATTCGGCTGGCACTGAGGAGGTGCTGCCATGCTGCCAGAACACACACATGAACAAGACCAAGAGGAAAGATTGCATCCTCATCTCCAGATTCCTCACACCTTGTGCTAGAGAGATGTCAAAGACATGAGAACACAGCTCAACTCATACACCAAACACTGGACTTTCACCTGCAGCGATCAGCAAACAGTCTTTATCTGCTACTGCTCTATATGCTCCTGTCTGCTTACAAGTAAACAGTGATGCAACACGGGTCGAAACTACCGACCTGAAGACTTGAAAACTGAGACACTGCAGTCCTCTTTACACCAGGCAATGACAAGCGCTTCCTATCCGGAGAGTGTTTGGATTTTCACAAGCTCGATTGAATTCCAAATCATAGTAATCTAACAGTGATCCAAATCCCACTTACATAAAAAACAACACACCAATTACACTAGCAATTGTTGACCAAAACATTTCCCTTCATTTATAAAATTCTCTACTGCATTGTATGCTCATTCGCACAACAACAGTGTCTGGGGCTCGAGAATGCAAACCTTGAAATAGGTTGCAAGCCTTGATTTTAGAGGCCAAATTACTTGTCTGGCCTGTGACAAATGTATGTAATGTATACAGGGTTGCCAACTCTGACGCATCTGGCGTGACAGTCACGCATTCAGCCTCAATCTCACGCTCTCACGCTCGACAAAGAAATCTCACGCTAAATGAGACATTCTTCTGTGGTGTATTATTTTTTTTTTCCTCATGTGCGCTAATTTCCGAATTACTAAACAAGTTCAGGCTCTTAACTACTGATTGGACCACTGCTGTGTCTAATGCCTTTCTCTGATTGTCGATTCGCTGGAAACATTTGTCGTCGTTACGTCAGTGACGTCCGTGACCGTAATTTACCCTTTTCACACGCGCTCACGGCACATATCTTTCTCAAGCAGAGACAAATTGCGAGTCAAAGAGGATACTGACACCGACAGACAAGACAGAGAAAGTTATAGGCTACTTTTGATATGGAACAAATTCTCTGCTCTCATATTCTGTCAATATTTTTACGAGATTCAAACAATAAATACAGTTTTTGGTGCTTTTAACCCCTTAACTGTCACTCCCACTTTTTTCGCATAGACATGAAAATCACTATGCAAATCACTATGTAATTCAAGAATGCTTTGGGATATAGACCTATGGTTGGTCTTGTTTTAAAGAAGACATTTGCCAGATTGTTGTAGAAGTGAAATAAATGATGAAAGTGAAATAGAAAAAAAGTTATTTAAGTTTGAGTTTATGAAAATGAACAATGTAAAAAAATAATTATTTAAATTTTATATAAAATATATAAATTACAAAATATATTTTACTCTAAAACTGCAAGAAAATTAAAGCCAAAAATCTTAAGAAGTTGTGTTCCAAATTTTAGGCTAATATCTCAAAAAATAATCTTTCAGTAATATTTTATTTGGCCGCAGTACCAATTTCTTTCACTAGGACAGCCAAGCTTCCTTACTGACCATATAAGGGCGCCTCCATGTTTTGAGTGATCTGAACCATGTATTTCCATAATTTTCATACAATTTATGAAGTAGACATCCTATTTAGAAGTAGTATGGGTGGTTTGACAATATTTGATTTGAATTCAACCTCTAATAAACTCATAAAGAGAGCACACATGTGCGTTATAGCTCGCAGCCGCATCACACATCGAGAATCGATAATATTTTTCTTTATATTTGAAACATATTCAGACCTTTTTTTCTAATACAATTGAATTGGTGTTATCTTTTGAACTCTTGGCATGAAAACAAACTGAGGTTTCTACCAATCTTTCATGATTTTTCATATTTATTGCCATTTCAAAATAAAGGTCATAACACGCCTAATGCATATGAAATATTCTTGTTGCAAATTGATAAATAACTGCTCCTATGTAATTTATTGAAAAAAAAACAGCCGCCACATATGAAAACTAGAGATTGTCAGCTTTCAAATGATATATAGTTTGTCAATATTACTTTAGGATTTTACTAAGATATTATTGTTTTATTGGACGGTGACAGTTAAGGGGTTAAATGTGACAGACTGTAGCGCTTCAGCTGAAACGGCACGTGATACAGTACAACTTTTTTTTTATCATCATCCTTGATAAATGCCCATGTTAACCTATGGTGTCGTTCACACCAGACGCGGAGGCGGAGCGCCGCGGCGCGGTGGAGCGCCAGTTTCGGCGTCTGGTCTATTTTTTTCGCGAGCCGCGAGTGATCCGCATAAATTCCGGAAGGAAGTTACACCAAGACACACTCGACCATCCGGTCAATTGTCAAAATAAAAGCAATTTTCAAATTAAAGTACCGCGAGTGACAAATGCGAACACACAAACAAACAGGGAAACAACGGATGTATATTAGGATGTATATTTCAACGTATACACTACTATAACTGTCTACCATATTCTCTCTCTGGCTGTCTCGACAACGGATTAATAAAAGAAGTGTACAAACTTCTTGGCTACAGAAACATGGTGTATTTATATTATGAGGTTATTTACTTACCCATGATGTAAAAAAATAGCTCTGAATAAACAACAACTGAGCAGAAGCGCTTGTCGACCTCCGCGAAGAATACGCGTCTGGTGTGAACCGTAAAAAAGATGGACGACGCCCCCTGTCTTCCATTGGTGAGAAGTGAAGCCGCCAATGTCCCGATCAAGGGGGTAATCCATCAGCCGGAAGTTGAAGCTGCCTCCGGGGGCCGCCATTGTAGCTGGCTATCTGTTACCATCCCATTGACTCCGATTCATTTTGGCATCATTTTGACAGCGAATAACTTTACATCTGAAGCGTCCAAAGACTCCATTTGTCCATTATTTATTTCTAAAGAAACACGACAATGTATAAAAGGCTCCATTACTTTGTATCTTATGTTATGGCCCCGTAGAAGCCGTTTTTGTAAAAATAGGCTAATGATTGCGTCATAACCACGGGACTCTCTGTTGCACAGTCGAGAAGTTACCATATAGACAGAAGGAGAAGCTCGTAGCAATCTTTTACTGTCTAAAGTCAGCACATACTTCGACCTTGGAAACTTCTGATCATCATTCAAGACAAGTATTGTGTTATAGTTGGTTGTTGCTCCAGGTCACGCTTCGCCGTCTCTGCAAGATTAGGTGATTCAGATTTGTCTTGGCACAGCTACTAGAAGATTTACAACTGTCAGTCAGGTTGCTCATGTCACATCTCCGTCGTCCAGCTCAGTTTGAGCCTGCGCAGAACGCTTGCCTATCAGGAAGTGAGTGCCCATGTTGGGCTTCAACTCTCTCCGTTGAAATCAACGGGGTCGCTGTGTCCATTTCTTTTACTGTCTATGGTCCCGATATGGCGCTGACATATTGGGACTTGAGTCTGCGCAGTAGCGATTTCGGGACCAGACCTGCGCAGTAGTGAGCAGGAAGTAAAGGCCTGTTCACACCAAGCGTGCCGCACAAGCCCTCAAAAGTGAAGCCAAAACGTCTCGATCGCCCCCCCGGTGACCGGTCCTAGTATAGGTCATAAGCCCCGCCTCCCCGTGTTATTCAATGGGACGTGAGACCAACTAAACAATTAAATTACACCTCACATATTTTTTTTCTAAAGATAGTTTCTGTCATTTACTGTAGTTTATATCACGTTGATGTAATTTCAAGTGTTTGTTTTTAAAATAAGTTAGTTTTTAGTTAGTTATTTGATGCTATAAAAACGGTGCTGTGACATCATGATTGACAGGTTCTCTGTGCGAGGTAGTCACTGAAGCACCAACGGACTTTTTTTCATAATGTTGACTATGTGGTTAGTAGTTGTATTTACCTTATTTTAACGAGGTACTGCAATCAGCAGACATCATTGGAGAGGAACGGAGCAGACAAGGCAACTTAAGAAAAGTGCAGGGCGTGTGCTTGCGACTGATTCAACGAGAGTGAGGGCGGGGCCTTGATTTCGCGGCTTTACTTCCTGCTCACGACTGCGCATGACTGGTCCCGAAAACGCTGTGCAGAAAACACTGTGCAGACTCAAGTTCCAATATGTCAGCGCCATATCGGGACACTGGCGGCTTCAGTTCTCTCTAATGGAAAAGAGCGAAGGGGCGTCGTCCATCTTTTTTTACAGTCTATGGTTCACACCGGGACGAATTTCGCGCGCGATATTCGCTGACGTTTAACGCCTCGTGACTAAACAAAGGGCGCCAATGTGAGTGTGCACACCGACGCGAAATACGCCACGCGTAAAAGCGTCATTTTTAAAGAAACGCCTCGGGTTCGTTTTTTTTGTTTGACGCGCCACGTCAAAAACTATCCGACCCATGAGATTGCCGCTTTTGCTCACGTGTCTGGAGCTTCTGAAGTTACAGTAAAACACAACTTGGGGGCGCTCAAACACAAAACGGTCTTGCCGAGCACACATACATAGCGGCGAAGAAGATATACGCCAAGTAGCGTCTACACTGCCGGGAAGAAATAGACGAGGAAGATGCAAGGCAAGATGAATGTAGAGCTGCTCCATCAGAGGCGCGCTGATATTCGTCCCGGTGTGTACGGGCCTTAAAGCCGTGAAAATCAACGCGCCGGCGGCGCCGCCCTCACTCTCCCAGCACTGTTTTTAAGTGGTCGATAACTGCTTAGTTTCTCCGTTCTGCTTCAGTTTTGATGTCTGTTGATTGCAGTACGACATTAGGCTTGTTAAAATAAAGTAAATACAATCTCCGAAGATCCCGAAAAAAAGTCTGTTGGTGCTTGAGCGACTACTTCGCTCAGAGGACCTGTCAATCACAGCTGTCAATCATGATGTTACACCACCGTTTTTATAGTATCACATAACTAACTAAAAACAAACTTATTTTAAAAACAGACACTTGAACTTGCATCAGCATGATAAAAACTATACAGCAAATGACAGAAACCACCTTTGGAAATATTTGAAGTGTAATTTAATTGTTTAGTTGGTCTCACGTCCCATTGAATAACACGGGGAGGCAGGGTTTATGACCTATACTAGGACCAGTCACTGGGGGGCGATCGAGACGTTTTGGCTTCACTTTTCAGGGCTTGTGCGGCACGCTTGGTGTGAACAGGCAGGCGCCGGACCGCGCGTGATTTTCCGTTCCACGCCGCTTCCGCGTCCGGTGTGAACCCGGCATAACCCTTCTCTTGAGGGTAAGTACACACTAGGTCCGGATACTCAACTTAAGGCCACTAAATTATATTATGTAAATGGCACAATCAAAAGTTATTGATACCCACACAGATCACTATTTCACATGAACTGTATTGAAATATAACAAAATAACACAATTGTAATCACCACAACATCAATAAAGTGTGGTGCGCAATCAGTGTATGTGTAGCAGTTCTTTTTTCCAAAGTTCCTCAGTCCGATCTTCAGATGAACAACAAAATTTTTTTTTTCATTTAGTGAAACTCAGTTCTGTCTTTTGATTCCAAAGAACTGGTGAAGCGACATCAAAAGTCAACACAAAAAAAAATTCTACCCAATCCCAATCTGGAATTTAGGAGTTGATGGAAAAAAAACTAAAGAATTGTGCTCAAGGGGTCCACCGAGGTCCTACCGCACAGTGGTATCACATGAAATATTCCGCAGCAATCAATGACTCCATGGATCCAATGATCATGGGTGGTTGGCTCGCCATCTTCCCTCCGGAAGAATTCCAATGGATACAAAAACCTGGCCTGCAATAAAACAGGCGCATCAATTTATTTTACTCAATACAACAATCTATTTATATGGACCTTAATGTACATTAATTTCTGTTTAACAATAAATGAACTTAAATCATGAATTCAATTCCTTAAACATTTAGAATCATGTACTCAATTCACTTAATATACATATTCAAAATAGATAAAGCTCATCAATGTGACTTCCACATTCTAAATAGTTAACAATATTCAACATTTCTTTCAGCTATTGAAAATGAGGCGCCCCGCCCCCAGAGACCGAGTCTCCTCCCCTTTCCGCCATTTGGGGAGGATACCCGCCAGCACCGTTCATTGTTTGTATTGGTAGTAGAGGAGGTTGTCGCACTGTTAGAATGCCTGGAAAACACTGCTGTGTTAAAAACTGCTCCAGTGTCTCACACGATTGTCGTGGGAACGCTAGGAACCATCTGTTACAGTTTTTTCGTTTCCCTAAATGGAAAAAGCATGAAGGAGAGTATGTCTCCGATGTGACAAAGAGACGTCGGATTTCTTGGGTGGCAGCAATTAGAAGAAAGAACATTACTTTCGACCGCATCTTCGAGTCGATGAGAGTGTGTTCTCTGCATTTTCATTCGGGTAAGTTCTCAAAAAATTCTTTAAATGTGTTTATGTTGTCAGCTCTTAAAGTCACGAAGTGCACCTGACGTTGTTGCCTAGCCTGCTAGCTAACTAAGTTACAGTGCTAAGCATAAGTGAATACATCCATGCTAAATTTGACTAAAAAGAGGAATAAAAATCATATTTTGTAAATTGATCTTATTGGTTTAATTAAAAAATCACTCTACCTAGAGATTGACATGGGGTAGTTTCCATAAGATCATCTCTCAATGCAAATCAAACCAGCTATTAGGCTAACTGAGATAAACCATGGCAATATCTAGGTATGGTAGTAAGGGTATGTGATGATGTGGGGCTATTTTAATTCCAAAAGCCAAGGGAACTTTATCAGGATGCATAGTATCCTGGATCGATGAAATAACTGGCCTTTAAAAATCTGCCTGCCTCTATGGTAAATTTAACATGGGGTGTTTTGACTTATGCACCCTGTATTTTAAGGAAGAACATTTAATTTATTTACGATACATTATTCGTTCACAAAGAAAATTTGTGTCCTTAAAGGTTGGATTTTTTTAAATTAAGACATTTATATCAATTTCCAAAAGATGAATTTTTTTTATTCCTATTTTTAGTCAACTTTAGCATGGGTCTATTCACTCATGCTTAGCACTGTATCTATCAAACTGTTGTTTCTTTGAAAATACTTGGACAACCATCAATGTTGTTGTTTTTAACAAAACTAGTATTCTGTTCATGACATTATGCTTGAAATGGTGAAATGCGCTCGCAGTAATTTGTTTGCCCCACACAGTGGTTCTCTACAATAACTTTCCCCACTTTGGAGGACATCACAAAGATGCATTGTCCCCTCATGTCCTTAGCCTTTGTTCTGCAAGATGTTTTAATATAATGAGTTTTCCAGCTTAAAGCATTGATTAAATTTATGAGTTTCTTAATCAAATTATTCTGTTCTATGTAAACCATCATATGAGATGTTGGAGAACCACCCTGACTGGAAACCATCTTTGCGGTTAGGCCACAGTGATGTTAAGCAAACAGATGAAGCGAGATTTCTGCGACAAGGAAATCGCAGGACCCAGCACCAGGAGCAGCCACCATCCCCGGGACAACACCAGGAGCAGCCACCATCCCCAGCACAGGAGCAGCCACCATCCCCAGCACAGCATCAGGAGCAGTCACCATCCCCAGCACAGCATCAGGAGCAGCCACCATCCCCAGCACAGCATCAGGAGCAGCCACCATCCCCAGCACAGCATCAGGAGCAGTCACCATCCCCAGCACAGCATCAGGAGCAGCCACCATCCCCAGCACAGCATCAGGAGCAGTCACCATCCCCAGCACAGCATCAGGAGCAGCCACCATCCCCAGCACAGCATCAGGAGCAGTCACCATCCCCAGCACAGCATCAGGAGCAGTCACCATCCCCAGCACAGCATCAGGAGCAGCCACCATCCCCAGCACAGCATCAGGAGCAGCCACCATCCCCAGCACAGCATCAGTGGATGCTCCTGGTGGCTGCTCCTGTGCATAGCATCAGGAGCAGCCACCATCCCCAGCACAGCATCAGGAGCAGCCACCATCCCCAGCACAGCATCAGGAGCAGTCACCATCCCCAGCACAGCATCAGGAGCAGCCACCATCCCCAGCATCAGGAGCAGTCACCATCCCCAGCACAGCATCAGGAGCAGCCACCATCCCCAGCACAGCATCAGGAGCAGTCACCATCCCCAGCACAGCATCAGGAGCAGCCACCATCCCCAGCATCAGGAGCAGTCACCATCCCCAACACAGCATCAGGAGCAGTCACCATCCCCAGCACAGCATCAGGAGCAGTCACCATCCCCAGCACAGCATCAGGAGCAGTCACCATCCCCAGCACAGCATCAGGAGCAGTCACCATCCCCAGCACAGCATCAGGAGCAGCCACCATCCCCAGCATCAGGAGCAGTCACCATCCCCAACACAGCATCAGGAGCAGTCACCATCCCCAGCACAGCATCAGGAGCAGCCACCATCCCCAGCACAGCATCAGGAGCAGCCACCATCCCCAGCACAGCATCAGGAGCAGTCACCATCCCCAGCACAGCATCAGGAGCAGTCACCATCCCCAGCACAGCATCAGGAGAAGCCACCATCCCCAGCACAGCATCAGGAGCAGCCACCATCCCCAGCACAGCATCAGGAGCAGCCACTATCCCCAGCACAGCATCCGGAGCAGCCACCATCCCCAGCACAGCATCAGGAGCAGCCACCATCCCCAGCACAGCATCAGGAGCAGCCACCATCCCCAGCACAGCATCAGGAGCAGCCACCATCCCCAGCACAGCACAGGAGCAGTCACCATCCCCAGCACAGCATCAGGAGCAGCCACCATCCCCAGCACAGCATCAGGAGCAGCCACCATCCCCAGCACAGCATCAGGAGCAGCCACTATCCCCAGCACAGCATCAGGAGCAGTCACCATCCCCAGCACAGCATCAGGAGCAGTCACCATCCCCAGCACAGGAGCAGCCACCATCCCCAGCACAGCATCAGGAGCAGCCACCATCCCCAGCACAGCATCAGGAGCAGTCACCATCCCCAGCACAGGAGCAACCACAATCCCCAGCACAGCATCAGGAGCAGTCACCATCCCCAGCACAGCATCAGGAGCAGCCACCATCCCCAGCACAGCATCAGGAGCAGTCACCATCCCCAGCACAGGAGCAGCCACCATCCCCAGCACAGCATCAGGAGCAGCCACCATCCCCAGCACAGCATCAGGAGCAGTCACCATCCCCAGCACAGCATCAGGAGCAGTCACCATCCCCAGCACAGCATCAGGAGCAGCCACCATCCCCAGCACAGCATCAGGAGAAGTCACCATCCCCAGCACAGGAGCAGCCACCATCCCCAGCACAGCATCAGGAGCAGTCACCATCCCCAGCACAGGAGCAGCCACCATCCCCAGCACAGCATCAGGAGCAGCCACCATCCCCAGCACAGCATCAGGAGCAGTCACCATCCCCAGCACAGCATCAGGAGCAGTCACCATCCCCAGCACAGCATCAGGAGCAGCCACCATCCCCAGCACAGCATCAGGAGCAGCCACCATCCCCAGCACAGCATCAGGAGCAGCCACCATCCCCAGCACAGCATCAGGAGCAGTCACCATCCCCAGCACAGCATCAGGAGCAGTCACCATCCCCAGCACAGCAACAGGAGCAAGTGCCACCGCTGGCGCAGCACAAGGAGCCGCCATCCCCAGCACAGGAATGTGCACTCTGCTCATCTAGACGGGATGTTATCAGCAGTCTTTTGGAGGAAAACAGAAAGCTGAAGGAGGAGCTTGAAGAGTACCAGATGAATGAGAACTTTCTGAGTGGTGATGATAACAGAGTGAAGTCCGACCTATGTAATGTTTCAGACACTTCTGCTCAGTCTCACGCCACATCTGCCTCAAGGTAGTTTGAAGAAGCTCTCACCCTTCCAGCTTGTCCTGATGACTCTTATGCGCCTTAGACTAGACCTGCCAATACAGCATCTCGGCCGTCTGTTTCGGGTGCACAGGACAACAGCCAGTGATGCCTTTCACCATACTCTTAGTGTGATGTACTCACGGCTGTCTCCATTGGTGTACTGGCCAAGCAGAGAAAGTTTGTTGACCAGTATGCCACACCAGTGTGTGGAATCGTTTGGAAAACATGTGGCTGCAATTGTGGACTGTTTTGAGGTCCAAAACCCTCAAATGTACTTGCAACGGCACAGACTTTTTCTCAGCATAAACATGCATACACCATGAAATATCTAATTGTGATTACACCCCAGGGTGTAATTTCTTTCATATCCGAAGGGTGGGGTGGGCGTGCTAGTGACAAACACATAACAGAGCAAAATGGTTTCCTCAGCAAACTGTTGCCAGGTGACATTGTGCTGGCAGATAGAGGATTTAATATCAGGGAAAGTGTGGGTATGATGTGTGCTGAGGTTAAGGTACCTACTTTCACAAGGGGTTGTACACAGCTGGAGCCAAAAGATGTGGAGGAGACTAGGGCCATAGCACATCTCAGGATTCATGTGGAGAGGATGATTGCTGTTGTGCGGAACAAATTTAAATTCCTACAATCAACTGTACCTGTGAACATGCTTCTCAAATGTGAAGGTGAAAACATAATGGCATTGGACAAGATTGTCACTGTTTGCTGTGCCTTGGTAAATATGTGCAAAAGTGTTGTCTGAGTGCAGACTTTTTGTTTAAAATAAAGTGTAATCTAATCTACTATGAAATTACTGTAAATTTGAAATAAACTCTTTAAACACCTTTATATGACTTAACAGTATTTATTGAGAACTCACAATGAACAGTGTATTAACGTTTTCACAATATGCTCTAAATAAATCACAATAAAAAGTGCAGTAATGTAAACAATAAAAAGTGCATTAATGTAAACAATAAAAAACAATAAAAACTGCATTAATTTAAACAATAAAAAGTGCATTAATGTAATGTGCATCAAACACTAAATCAGCACAAGAAGGGCAAAACCAAGGAGTATCAGCAGAAAGGGTGTCCACAAGCCCCACACAATGGAAGTGATACCACTGTACTGTACAGTTCTCGTTGTCACATGCCACCATTTGACCTTTCTCTGGTCCAGCACAGACACACCACACTGACTTATTTCTCTTAGGTGCGTTGTCTTTTTTGGCAGGCTGCTTTCTTGGCGTCTTTACACGCACTCCCAGTGGCTGTTGTTGCTGTAGCACACTGGGGCCAAACGATGCTTGGGAGGTAGGTGGTACTGTGAAATATTGCACCACAAGTTCAGGGAGAGCCACCTTCAGTAAGAACTCCTGTGCCTTAAGAAGCCGTGCCTTCCAAAAAAAGGTGTCTGAAGTTATACGTAGAATCACACAGTCCTTCAGTGTCCACACTACAAAGTCACAGTATGCACTGTCGGTTACAAAAAGTTGAGTCTGGACCTGGCTGTAGTACTGGTGGTTCTTCTTGAGGTGCACCTGACCATCAACCACATGCAGGCAGAAATTGCGGTCATCTGATGAACATGCATCAAGGAGTGTGTAGTCCTTGTACTTAGCTGGGCATTTTATTTCAATGCAGCCCTTTCCACAACAGGTGCAACTCACAATGGCATCTGGTGATGCTCCTACTTGTGGGAAGGCTGGGTTGATAAAAAACCCACAAGTTTGCACTTGTTGATTTCTGTGCTGTTCTTTTGTTTGGGTGGTGTATGCCTGCCTCGCTATCTCCTCCTGTTTGATACCCCAACTGGTGGCTGCTGTTCCTGGCCCGCGCGTAGGGTAACAAACCCTCTTTATGGTAGAGAGAGCTGGTGAGCTGATGTCTGTTGCATAGACACTGTGCATTGAGGAGGCCGTGATTCTGCCTGCCCGTGTTGCAAACCAAAGTGACGAGATGTGCTGTCCCCTCGTCCTTCTCTCAATCTGCACTGTCTGTTCCTCTGACACATCAGCAACGTTTCTTATGGGCTGGCAGTGCTTCTGCAGTGCTGACAGGTCACTCCTATCAAGGCTAGTGCCATGAACATTTGCCAGAGACTGTAAGCTTCTGATGGGCAGAATAGGGTCTCGAAATTCCTCACAGTATTCTGGTTGCACACTCAAAATGCCTGATCTTGTGCCTGTGTTATGGAGATCCCTGTAGAATGTTTCCAGCTCTTCCGGTGTTGGTGTGGGTGTTTTTTTTGTTGTTTTGGCCGAACGTGTTCTCAATGCAGGACTGGTCTGGGTCTCACCATCAATGCGTCTGTTTAGAGACCTGCGTGTGGCAGCAGCAGATGTGAAGTCAATGCTGTGGCCAACCTCTGGATGGACTTTGTCGATGCTGCTTGGCAGCATCCAGTAGGCTGGTTCATCAGTGACTGTGGCCTTTTCCTTCAACTGGACACAGGCATCAACCATAAAGAGCAGGGCTCCAACATGGGTGCATGACTCAGCTACACCAGCCATGCATGTGCAGTTGGCTGAACACACTTGTCCTGATGGTGTAAGAGAGGAGTGACCCATGGTGTGAGAGGAGGCTCGCTGAGCCGCCGTGAATGCATGACCTGTTAAATACAAGAGGTAATATGTATATATTACAAAGGTCACTTTTTTTTCAAGTTACACACTTCACTTTCCATTTGTCTGCAGCCTTGCCTGGATCACATATACGCCTTGCACTCTCGCCCTTAATGCCTTAAGAGTTAATATTAGATCGTTTCAACTTGTTATGGTTGTTAACACTCACCAAGATTCAAGTTCACACCTGACGATATATACAGCTTCAAATCCAGTTGGTTAAGTGTTAAAGGCGATCTTAATTATATTTTCTTTTCTGTTTTTGCGATAATATCAATTACAATCTCTAAAAACAACTTCCTTATAGAATAGGCAAATCTTCTCTGCATCTGAGCGGCAGTGCATCTCGGTAATCTCTGCCGACAACAAATTTTTCCTGCGACACCAAAAAAATGTGCGGGGCTTCGCGATTTCCACTAATAGCAAATTTCTATCTGCTAAAACACCCTAGTTGCCAGGCAGATTCCCTGATATCAAGTTTTATTCAACTAAAGTGACTGGAGGACACAATTACTGATAATTCAGTTCATTTTCAACATCAACATCATTGATTTTTCCCTATAGGGATTTTCATAGGGGTTACATCAGTGTTCAGGGTCGGTTATTATTTGTGGTTACGTGTATGTGTTGCTCCCGAGTGTACTATTAAATGCCTTGATTATCTCCAAGTCCTTCGTCGTGTGCTTTCTACAACCCAGAAACGTGACAGAAGAACCGACCCTTGAAAATAAGTCTAAAGAACAATGATGGCTTAAGACAGGCTCCTCACGATCCAGCAGAATGGACGATCTTTGGAGAGGTATGTTGAAGAGTTCCTGAATGTTTCCCATCTGGTGAGCTGGGGTAATTCTATGATTAATGCCTGCTGCCGGATGGGACTGGATGATGATAACTTATTCCGATTCCTCACTCTTGGTGATTGTTATAGGTCCATACCGGAGTTTATTAACTATGTCCTTGATTTACATGGTTCAGATTTCTTTGTTGATATAGCAGAAGACAGTCAAAATTATCATTCAGTCCCTATCCGGAAGCATGTAGGCACCCCAGTTCACCCCGAACCAGCACCCTCTACATACCTCTCCAAGGGTTCCATGCCCTCCTGTTCACCCAAAATGGCCGAACCTGGTCAGACCTACCGAGCCTATGCATCACGTCATGCCCGCCGTGCCAGTGGGAATTTTGGTGGAGTTTAAAGAGGTAGACTGGCTTATAGACTGGGACACAGAGCCTTCACAGCTGGTTCCGTCCAGCCCAGAGACTGTTCACGTCACGACTGCCCAGCCAGAGACTGTCCCCGAGCCTGATTCTTCTGTCCCCGAGCCTGATTCTTCTGTCCCCGAGCCTGATTCTTCTGTCCCTGTCAATGCCCCCAAGAAAGGGGGCGGGGGAGATATATATATATATATATAGATATATACACACACTAGGGCTGTCACTTTTTTGAAAAAATAATTTTCGATTTTTGAGACATAAGTGTTCATTGAATCGATTGTAAAATAGATTTTCCATGTCTAAAAAAAGACGTTTTCATTTTCAACGCCAGATAACGGATGAACGTAAAGAGAGCGCTGGAAACGCACAAGTCAGCAATATTTCATATTTATTGGCATGAAGTTTCGTGCAGAATAACAAACAACAGGAGTGCAACATTCTTGAAAAAAAAAATATGCAGAGTGGACTGCTGCCATAACATAAATGAAAAACATAAATGAAAAACTTTACTGCAGGTTTCAACCCGGCTGCATTTATGATTTAGGCAATTCAAAAATCTCCAAAATTATTTTAAATAATGATTCAATCCATTTCAAACAACTGTTCAAAATGAAACCTTTAATGAACTTACTTGAAGTTGAGAACAGGCCATGTGTGTTTTTTATTGAACGTAACCGACACTTTTAGGCATTATAGGCACTATTAGGCAGGCATAATGAAATGCGCAAAAAGGCTAGGCCCATTACAAATTATTGGCCAGGAAAACAAGTCGATCAACATTTTCGGGGTCTAGAGCAGAGCGTTTTTTATTCACTATATGTCCAGCTGTTGAGAAGACGCGCTCCGACCGCACTGATGTCCCAGGGACACTCAGGTACTTCATTGCCAGCTGCGCAAGGTGGGGGTATTTCGTACTGACAGTCTTCCACCACAAAAGCGGGTCGCTGTCAGCTGGCAATGGTGGCTCCTTTTCATAACTCATCATCTCCTGTAAGTGGTCGCTTTCGACGTCATTAGGTCTTTCGTATCCCCTTGAGTAGATGTCTCCAAACAGATCCCCCATTGCTGTTAAGGCCGTTTTTCCTGTGCTTGAACCCGAGCTGCATGGCTCCGCCTCCACGGGTTCGTCATTGTCAGACTGCAGTGACAATTCCTCTCTAATTTTTGCGTGCACCTGTTGCTTCTGTTCCTCCGTTATATGGATTAAACGATGAAACCGAGGATCCAGGTAAGAAGCTTTATTCAAAAGCATAAATGTCGCTTCCTTTTTCGGGTCATAGCGTTTGCTCAAATCTGCCTCGATTTTAGTTGCCATTTCCCTCAAGCAAGACCTCTCGTCTGAGTCTGACCGGATTTTTTTAACTTGAGACAAAAGAATATGTTGCAAAGGCAGTACAGCTGAGGATGTGGGGTATTTGCATGTGGACAACGCTTGGGTGGCGATTTTGAAAGGTTTAAGTGTCTCTCGCACCTGTTCAACCAGGCGCCACTCAGCTGTGGTCAGTTCTAGATTAGACATTTTTTTCTCAAATATCACGGCTGCCACTGCTGCTTGTTGCTCAGATGCCCTACAAATCATATCGTAGGTAGAGTTCCATCTTGTCACACAATCGTTGATTAGTTTATCTGGCTTTAAACCTAGCATACGCTGCTTATCCTCCAAGAGGCTGCTGTCTGTAGTGGATCTGTGAAAATGAGAGGCAGTTTTTCTTAGTCTTGTCAGAGTTGTGTCTATGGCTCTGACATCTAACCCTTTGCGTACAGCCAAGTTGATTGTGTGGGCCAGACACGGTATATTAACAGCACCTAGGTGCTGCTCCACTGCATTAACAAAATTAAGTGCATTATCAGTAGTGAATGCAACAACTGAATCAGGCTGTATTGCGAAATCCCTCAATATGCCTGTGATGCACTCTGCAACATTCTCAGCTGTATGGCTACCTCTCAGCTGCTTCGTTTGCAGTACAAAATCGTGGAATTCCCAAGATTCTGAAATGACGTGTGCTGTAACTGTGATATATGCCTCTGTAGCGAGGGAACTCCATCCATCGGTAGTCAGAGAAACGTTTTTGCCACTCAAAATCTGACACATGTTTTCACGACTAGTGTCATATATTTTCGCAATGTTCTTAGTTACGGTGGTTCGGCTAGGTATATTGTATCTCGGCTCAAGTTCACGAACAAAATCAATGAAACCTTCACCCTCCACAATGCTAATTGGCCTCATGTCTCTACAAATGAACTTTGCGAGCTTTGAGTTTATAGCCTCTTTCCGTGTAGCATTTAGAGGTGCAGACGGGGGGAAAAAGTTAGTCAGTTTTGGCTGTTTAGCAGGTGGCTCTTCCTGCTCTAGGTCTTTATATTCATCTGGATGATGAAGTTGCATATGCCCCCTCATAGGTGTAGTGCTGCTGTGATATGGGAACTCACGATCGCACAGTTTGCATACCACTTTGTCCTTCTTCATATTTTGATTTTCAGTCCAAAACCCGAAGTGCTTCCATATCGAACTCCTCATGTTATTCGGGGTTATCACTCGTCTCTCGTGTACAGGTTTATTGCCGTTGTCCTCCATTTTCTTCGGAAAAAGCTAGATGCAGCAGCAGCGATTGAAACCGTTAGAAACTAGACGCATAAAATTGCTGGGTATTTTCTGTCTAGCTTTCGCAACGCCTACTGCACGTTCGGAATTCTTTATTTTCTTTTTCTGCTTGTTTTGTGAGTTTTGTTACATCTATAAGCTATTTTTTAATTGTTTAGTTCTATTAAAATTAATAGTGTACATATTTTGGTTAAAATCGATTCCCTATTTTCGGTTTCGAAACTTTTTTTGGTTGGTCCGATCGATTGTGCAATCGATTTTCGAACGAAAAGTGACAGCCTTAATACACACACACACACACACACACACACACACACACACACACCTAAAGGATTATTAGAAACACCTGTTCAATTTCTCATTAATGCAATTATCTAATCAACCAATCACATGGCAGTTGCTTCAATGCATTTAAGGGCGTGGTCCTGGTCAAGACAATCTCCTGAACTTCAAGTCAGAATGGGAAATTAAGGTGATATAAGCAATTTTGAGCGTGGCATGGTTGTTGGTGCCAGACGGGCCGGTCTGAGTATTTCACAATCTGCTCAGTTTCTGGTATTTTCACGCACAACCATTTCTAGGGTTTACAAAGAATGGTGTGAAAAGGGAAAAACATCCAGTATGTGGCAGTCCTGTGGGCGAAAATGCCTTGTTAATGGTAGAGGTCAGAGGAGAATGGGCCGACTGATTCAAGCTGATAGAAGAGCAACTTTGACTGAAATAACCACTCGTTACAACCGAGGTATGCAGCAAATCATTTGTGAAGCCACAACACGCACAACCTTGAGGCGGATGGGCTACAACAGCAGAAGTCCCCACCGGGTACCACTCATCTCCACTACAAATAGGAAAAAGAAGCTACAATTTGCAAGAGCTCACCAAAATTGACCATTTCTGACCATGTCCATCCCTTTATGGCCACCATGTACCCATCCTCTGATGGCTACTTCCAGCAGGATAATGCACCATGTCACAAAGCTCGAATCATTTCAAATTGGTTTCTTGAACATGACAATGAGTTCACTGTACTAAAATGGCCCCCACAGTAACCAGATCTCAACCCAATAGAGCATCTTTGGGATGTGGTGGAACGGGAGCTTCGTGCCCTGGATGTGCATCCCACAAATCTCCATCAACTGCAAGATGCTATCCTATCAATATGGGCCAACATTTCTAAAGAATGCTTTCAGCACCTTGTTGAATCAATGCCACGTAGAATTAAGGCAGTTCTGAAGGCGAAAGGGGGTCAAACAGTATTAGTATGGTGTTCCTAATAATCCTTTAGGTGAGTGTATATATTATAGGCCTAATCAATAATTGTTAAATATTAAAATATAAAGATAATAAATATTTAATGGCCCTCAACTGCTCATGAAGGCTATACCAAAAGTCATGTGAAAACTGGGGAGTGTACCTTTAAGGTTGTGGTGCTAACGGAACTGCGAGAATGAAGAAAGCCTATTCGTCGGCGATGAAACATCGTTGTTTGTACGTACTGTACCTGTACATTAAATAATGATGGCTTCAAAGAAAAGGAAGGTTGATGATGAAAATGGACATCGTCGGACATCGTCATGCGGACATAGATGGCAAACCAATGTCTCATTTGTCAAAAAACAATTGCTGTATTAAAGTGAGCTAATCTGCAACGGCACCATGAGCAACTTCATTACGATTTCAGCGTTGCATATCCACATAGCTCAGTCAGGAGTCACAAGGTACAGACATTGTTAGCTGGTTTGAATGCCCAGAGATTCATGTTCCGCGGCATTGTTAAAAGCACCGACAGTATTACAGAGGCCTCATTCAGAATCGCTTGGAATATTGCAAAAGCAAAGAGGGATCAGACAAGCAGAATTAATTTCAGACAATCTCTCTTCACAGTTGCTAAAAGACATTGAAAGTTCAGAGTGCTTCAGTTTAGCACTGGATTAATCTACTGACAGCACAGATGTCGCACAGCTAGCAGTGTGGCTGCGTTTTCTTAAAGGGGAGAAATTTGTCGAGGAAATGTTGACCTTTCTCCCACTGAAAGGCCAAACCTGTGGAGAGGACATTAACTCTGCACTGATACATTTTTTTTCATGGACCAGGCAAAAACATAAATTTGAAAATGCTTGTTTCTGTGACTACTGATGACGCCCCATCAATGGTTGGAAAGGAAAAGGGATTAATCGCTTTACTTAGAAAAGATCCTGAAATAGCCTACCAGCCTTATTACCAGTCTTCTCATATCACTGCATTCTGCATCAGGAGCAACTGTGCAGCAAGCTTACGTGACACGAACAGTCAATTTTATTCTTGCACATGCTCTCAAACACAGACAGTTCCGTTCCTTGGTCGAAGAGTTTGAAAGCACATACCCTGACTTGGCAATGCACGCAGAGGTCAGATGGCTTAGTCGTGGAAATGTCCTTGATCGCTTCATGGAATTACTTCCAGTTGTGAGCATATTGAAAGAGAAGGGCCGACGTGATTTACTGGCAGCCCTCGAAAACGACACATTCAATGCAGCTTTTCAGACTGATGTAACGCGACATTTAAATGCACTCAATCGTAGGCTTCAAGGGAAACAAAAAATTCTTCCGATGATGCTGAACGATGTGGCTGCATTTGAAGCGTAAATTGACCTGTTCGCGCAGCAACTTCAGGAAGGAAATCTCACTCACTTCTGTTCTGCAGTCACAAGTGACAGAACCAGGCTCGATTTCCCCCAGTGCTTACTGTTCATATCTCAGGCAGCTAAAAGACGAGTTTTCCTCCAGATTTGCGGACGGTAAATACCTCACACCTCTGTACTGGCATTCACAGAGAATCCATTTGCTTGTGACATACAGGCTGCGTACGTCTGTCGCAGTCATGTCAGAAGAACCCTTCAGCGTGGAAAGGGCAGCATTTGAGGAGCAACTCATAGAGCTGCAGCACAACAATATCCTTAAAGAGAGACATAAAGAAGAGAGCATTGACACATTCTGGACCAAGTGTGTTCTGAAAGACACATACCCTGCATTAATCCAGTGTGCTTTAAAAATCTTGACCTGCTTTGGATCTACGCACGTGTTCTCTGCAATGGTAATAATAAAGTCAAAGCAACGTTCACGTCTAACTGACAGACATTTGACAGACTGTCGTAGAGCATCTACCAGTGAGCAGCAGCCAGACCTGAAATCACTAGTAAAAAGAATGCAGACTCAGATTTCCCAGTAAGAATAAGGACTACTTTTCATCAGGGCTTGAGAAGTAGCTCAATAATTTGTCATACAATTTTTAATACTCTTGAGTATACTTTTTATAATTTACTTAATGTTAATCTACCTTTTTGTTCCACTTTTTTTTTTTTTTCATGTTCAGTATTATTTTAAATTAGTCGACTTAGTCGATGTAATCGACCATGAAAATTAGTTGGCAATTATTTTAGTCGACGTTTAATATTGACCGCCGATTTATTTTTGGTCTCCCCTCTCAAACGGCTCGCTGTGAGCTGTGTGCGTGCTGCGCGTGCGCGCCCTGCTGGTTTGTCTGCTATCCCCTTTCTTCCCCCTCCCCCCTCCCCCCGCCTTCACTGCTTTGATATGAAAAATGGCAGAGGCAGAAGACTCCGAATTAAGTCAGAGAATTGACACTAGACCAAAACCTTCGAAAGTGTGGGAATATTTCAGGCCAACTGGTAACAAAAGAGTAGTCTGTACACTCTGTCGGACTTCACTTGCATATCACGGGAGCACAACCACGATGCACGAGCACCTAAAAAGAAAACACACCAGAGTTGTTGAAGATGCGTCCACAGAAAAGGAAAAGACAACGTAAGTATATGAATATTAATGAAACGATGTGTATTAACTCTTTTAAGTCGTACAATGACTGAATATAAATGAAACAACGTGTATTAACTCTTAAGTCGTACAATGACTGACTTTGAATGTTAAACAGGCTACTTAGACTTTGGTGGTAATGTTTATTTTTTAATCCCCACAAGTGTATTAGTGTATGCGAGCAGCATAGCTGCGTGCCTGCTTGCCGCGCGATTCATTATTAAGCAGAGCTAAGCATAGTAGTGGCAACATTCCAACCTGGCTACATTCTCATACATGCCAACCCTCCCGATTTTTCCGGGAGACTCCCGAATTTCAAAGCCCCTCCCGAAAATCTCCCGGACCGACCTTTCTCCCGAATTTCTCCCGATTTCCACCCGGACAACAATATTGCTACACCCTCCGTCACTGGGTGCCGTTTCAGACCGAACAATAATAAAAGTTACACCTCGAAGTCAAGCGTGACATCGCACACTTCATGAGCACTTTCGGTCTTGTGGACTTACAATGGCTGCCGCGTGCGCGTGTCCGTTAAGTCCGTGAGACCGCAGTGTGTCCCATTTGTCATTTTTAGATCTCAGAAGGGTGCTCCGAGCGCCCCAAGTGGTCGATTTGCGCCCTTGTTGCGCACTTTTGCCGAGCCCGCACTTTACCCCCTGATGTCTCAAGGTTGGCAAGTATGTACATTCTACCCAAATGCACATGTTTCACCAAAATGTTGGAGAGGAAATATGATGTGGATGTGCTGCCCTGGAGCTCCATGATATGTCTGACAACAGATGTGTGGACAAGTATGGCCACAGAGGCATAATTGGGCTGAACCTGCCACTTCATAAATGATGAATGGGAGCTCATGAACTTTATTTTGACCACCATGCCACTTGAAGAGAGGCACACAGCCATAAATATGTGGCTTGCCAAACTGCAGTTGCCAAATTTAAAATTCCTCTGCATAAAATACTTGCCATAGTTCATGACAATGCATCAAACGTTGTATGTGCCCTCAAAATCCTAGAAGAAAAACATGGGATCTCTTCCGCCTGCTGCTCTGGTCACACTCTGCAGCTAATTGTGAACCATGTTATTTACATTACATTTACATTTACATTTATTCATTTAGCAGACGCTTTTATCCAAAGCGACTTACAAATGAGAACCATAGAAGCAGTTAAAATAACAGCAGGACAACAAAATGTAAGTGCTATAACCTTTCACAGTTTAATCCAACGTAGAACCCGTAAATTTTTTTTTTTTTTTTTTTTTTTTTTTATAGAAAGGAAGAGAAAGTGTTAGTATTACTGGAACAAGTGCTGCCGAAAGAGATGCGTCTTCAACCGTTTCTTAAAAATGGCTACGGACTCAGCAGCTCTGGTTGAGTTGGGTAGGTCATTCCACCAGCAAGGAACAGTCATGGTAAAGGTCTGAGAAAGAGATCTTGTGCCTCTTTGACGTGGCACCACAAGACGACGTTCGCTTGCAGAGCGCAAATTTCTGGAAGGGACATAAGTCTGAAGTAGTGAGTTTAGGTAAAACGGAGCAGAGCCAGTGGTTGTTCTGTAAGCAAGCGTCAGTGACTTGAATTTGATGCGAGCTGCAACTGGCAGCCAGTGCAATTTTGTGAGGAGAGGAGTGACGTGTGCTCTCTTCGGCTCGTTAAAGACCACTCTAGCTGCAGCATTTTGGATTAGCTGCAGAGGTTTGATCGTGCAAGCTGGAAGACCAGCCAGGAGAGCATTGCAATAGTCCAGCCTGGATAGAACAAGCGCTTGAACAAGGAGTTGTGTAGCATGCTCTGATAGGAAGCGCCTGATCTTCCTAATGTTATACAAAGCAAATCTGCAGGACCGGGCAGTTCTAGTGATGTGGTCTGTGAAGTTCAATTGATCATCAATAACAACTCCAAGGTTCCTGGCTGACCGTGATGGAGTTAAGGATGACGGGCCTAGCTGAATAGTGAAGTTGTGACAAAGTGTTGGATTGGCCGGGATCACAAGTAGCTCTGTCTTCGCAAGGTTAAGTTGAAGGTGGTGGTCTTTCATCCAGCCAGAGATGTCTGTCAGGCATGCTGAGATGCGAGCAGCTACCGTCGGATCATCAGGCTGAAATGAGAGGTAGATTTGTGTGTCATCAGCGTAGCAGTGATAGGAAAAGCCATGTTTCTGAATCACAGTTCCTAGTGATGTCATGTAGATGGAGAAGAGAAGTGGTCCAAGCACTGAGCCCTGAGGCACTCCAGTAGGTAGATGTTGTGACTTCGACACCTCACTCCTCCACGACACCCTGAAGGACCTACCTGAGAGGTAAGACTTGAACCATTGGAGTGCGGTTCCCGAGATTCCCTTCGTCTTTAGGATTGACAGGAGGATCTGGTGGTTAACTGTGTCAAAGGCGGCAGACAGATCTAGCAGGATGAGAACTGAGGATTTGGAAGCTGCTCTTGCCAGTTTCAGAGCTTCGATTACTGAGAGCAGCGCAGTCTCAGTTGAGTGTCCACTTTTGAAACCAGACTGATTGTTGTCCAGGAGGTTGTTCTGTGTGAGAAAGGAAGAGATCTGGTTGAAAACAACTCGTTATGAAGAAGAATACCCATATTCAAAAGGCCATTGGGGCTGCAAGGTCCCTGGTGGAGCACTTTGACAAGAGTGAGGTTGCCAGCAATATCCTGAAGGTAAAGCAAAAACAAATGGGACAGCCAGATAACAGCCTCATTGAAGATGTAAGTGTGAGGTGGAACAGCACGTATTATATGATCAGACGTCTGCTGGAGCAAAGATGGCCTATAACGACATGTCTGTCTGACCCAGGGTTCACAAACCAATGATTCTTCAAAGCATTACCTTGACCTCAAGCCAGAGCAATGGGGCCTCCTGGAAGAGCTTGAGAGAGCTCTAAAACCCTCGATGTGCTGCAGTGTACCTGAGTGGGGAGTCATATGTGACACTCTCTAGCCTACCCCCAATCATTAAAGGGCTTCTAAAAAGTGCACAGACCACTTCTTCATTTGAGAATCCCCACATCCTGGCATTTCAGAAAGCTGCAGAAAATGAAATAACTGAAAGGTGGCAAAATGAGCTTGAATTCACTGAAGACACCCATAATACCAGCCTAATTGCTTCTGCTCTCGATCCCAGATTCTGCAGGCTGAGATGACATCTTGAGAATGCAGAGTAAGATTCTATATCTTGCACTTGAAGAAAAGCAGAAAAGCAAAATTAGTCGAAAGATTAATCGTTAGAAAATTTGTCGTTAGTGTCAGCACTACTTTAAATAGGACAAAGTCTAGCAAGACTTACCTAGCAAGGATATTTTTTAATACTCTTGAGTATGAACTCTTTTTAATTACTGTATTACTTTAAAAAGAACAAAGACTAGCAAGAGGTAATAAACTGAATTTCTATACAAGTAAAAACTGTGAATATTGTGATAAAAGTTTTACGATGCAAGTTGTAATGTGTGGCCCTTCACATTTAATGTGGTTTAAATGTGGCCCCCTTTGCATCTGACCTTGAGTACCCCTGGTGTAGAGCCTTTGAAACTGCACTGAAACATTTGGATCTTCAAACTTTACCACCTACACATAGTGGTAAAGTTTGATCAATTACATTTATTTTGTTAAACCACTTGTTAAGTGACCATTTCTGGTGGGATTAAAAATGAAAATTAATTAATTTAAAAAAATGAATGCTAACAAGAACTGTGGACGACTGACATGACACTGACGTGTGTGTGTGTGTGTGTGTGTGTGTGTGCGTGTGTGCGTGTGTGTGTGTGTGTACAATATAACTCTACCATGGCAGCAGTAGGCCTATTTGTGCAATCGATCATATAGCTATACATTTATCAAAATAATAGCACCTGCTGCAAATCTAAGCTCATCATCATTGTGATAATAAAAGTATTTTAATTCATAACCAACAAAAGTCACTCAACTTACCTGACAGGCACGTCTCTCGAGTGTTTGCCAACGGTCTCCTTCCCGCTGTTTGATTGACGCGCACGTGCGCTCCAAAGCCACACCCATCTTTTCACGCTACACGTACATTTTTTTCCCGAATATATGTAGGGAATCAAGTCGATCAATTAATTAAATACTGTATACACTTGCATTATGCATTTTCTCCTTCACTGTGATTGCAAACGTTATAAAAACAGTTTGAGAATAAATTAAGTGTCTTGTGAATTTAAAGCCCATTGTAAGACAGAACTGATTTTAATTGCATTTCAATAAATTCATTGATGGAACTCATTGGTATAAATTTCTTAATTATGTTAAATGCTATTTAAAATAAGATAGGCTATCTTTACACTTCACAGTTTTAACGTGTAGAGAACGTCTTATAATAATGTTTTAGGAATGTTCTATTAATGTTATTAAACATTTGTTGCAATTACAAAAACACCGTCAAGAACAATTTACAGTTTTTACTTTGGTATTGGATTTAAAGTGATTGGATATCGACGACATGTAAATATGATATATATTTCTGTCCAAACTATGTGGCATAAATACTACAATTAAATTATTCGCCAACAGTGTCAAAAACAACGGCTTGTGTGCGCAACACAAATTAAAAGAGATGACTTTAACAGCACAGCACAGGTGAGTCTCTACTGAGTGAGTGTTAAACTTGAACTGTCTATAAGATTCAATCACCATGTAAAATAATTTGCTTTCTCACCAATTCAGGCGCAGCAGTCTCCTAAGGCTTCTGATGATGATGATCTGCTGTCAGATCAGGACAAAATTCTACATCCGGAATTGGACCAAATATCACCTGATGATGCGGAGGACATGTCTGACAAGGAATACATACTTGACTCAGATTCAGAATAGGATGATGAATATGATTCAGATGCCAGCATACCCTTAAAGTCAAGTCCGGCAAGAGCTGCACATACTCAAGTAAAACCAGTAATACCTGATGTTGGAATAATCTTTTGGGTCAGACACAGGCACCCCAGTTGTCCATTTTCAACACCATCAATATGTTGGCCACCCCTTAAAAATAAGATGATTCCCCAATACTGCGGACACATCTAATTCAGCGAATTCTATCAAAGACTCATAAAAGGAAAAGCTAGAGATTAAGAGCGCAAGATATTATTAGAAAAAAAAATGAGGAATAAGGGAAATTTTAAACATAACATTGCAGTTTTGCAAGATGGAACAGGATCACTGAAAGTGAAGAGAAAGCCAAGAGCTAAAGCACTGGCAGGAAAGTTTATTCACTGTATGTATTGTCAAGGGATGTACATGAGAAATGTCCGCAGATGCCCCTTTAAGCCCGAAAATGAAGATTTGGATGACATACCTGGGAGAACCAAAGTACTGGGCTTGGCTGTAGCTCTGGGGCCTCATTTATAACCGTTGGGTAGGGGAGACCGGGGACAGTTGCAACAGGGGATGGTTGCAACATGTCATTTTTCTCCGATCAGAAACAAGTTAGAGTGATGACACTCACACTGCACATGCTCAGTTGGAAGCCCCGCCTTGCAGAGAAAAATCAAGGAGATTCCTGAGCTGCTCCAGGATTTATTGTCGAAATACTATTTTTGAGGCATGAAAGTATTTATTTTCTTGAGCTTTGTTTTTGTTATAATGTTGTCACTGTTTTTGTGATTCAGCTCAAACTTATATGGTTTAAATGAGTGATATGTTCACTTTAAGCTAGTATGGTTAGCATGTATCAAGGTAGCCTTGTTTAGCTAGCACATGAGGTTTTATCACGGCTGACAGGAACAACACAATGACTGACTGACAGTTGCAATACAATGCATGAATATTGCTAAAATGAAAAATAATAATATAAAATAGTTTAAAAAAAATGTTTTACATGACAATAGGCTAAATAAAAGTTAATTGCCTCACAAATTGTTCCATTCTTCCTATGTCACTAAAAGCCTAATGTATTTTATATCAGTTTGAATATTTGACATCTGCACATAAGACCTACTCATCTAGACACATCTATAATTGTCATCTAATCAAAGCTGATGAATAAATAACACTGTAATATTATTATAACTTACATTTTTGATAATCATTTTGCTAACACTGACATATATTGTATTTGTAACATGTTGCAACCATCCCCAAACAATGTTGCAACTGTCCCCGGGCCCGGGGCCAACATCTGACTCCTTACATTCAAATGCAAATTGTGAAAAATGTAGATTCTGCAATTATCTTTTAATGGTTTAGACTATTAACAGACAGATGTAAGATTATTGTATAAACAATTGGTTTGTCTAATCCAAACCATTTCTGAGTAACAGAGCCAAAAGCAAAAAGTGTTGCAACTGTCCCCGGTCTCCTACGCACAAAACAGGCCCTGAAAGATGCGTACGCTACTTCCGACGCATAAGTTGTGATTTATAAAAACAAACTTGACGGGAAAATTTGCGCACATGCACGCAAACTCTGACCCATGCGTACGAACGTTTTGGAGACGGAGCAGTTTGGCGACACCGATGGTGAGCTGGAGTTTTTTAGAAAAAAAAAGTTGGAGTTCTTTAGAAAATCTAAAGAAAATTATACATATACAGAAAGATAATACAAATATAATTTGACTCACCAAGCCTATCACTTGAAGCAAATATCCATCCCTTCTTAAAGGGCACCTATTATGGATTTTTGAAAATTACCTGTCATGTAGCGTGTAACAGATCTAAGTGAACAAAAACATCCTGCAAAGTTTTAAATATGAAAGTTCACCGTATACAAAGTTATTGTCTTTCAAAAGTAAGAGTCGACTCTGAGTCACTGATATGAATCGATAGACGAACAATGCTTTTTCTCTGTCTAGATGACGTCAACTTGGACAGGTGAATAGTGAAATGGAATTTATTAAACAGATTTGCAGAAGCAGTCGGAGATCGGGTGAGTATGTAAATAGTAGACAAGCTGAAGGAACTTAGCTGGTGGATAATAGTCTCTTTTCTCTTGTACAGATGGAGTGAAGCGATGATACTGAAGGCAGGGTTACGGAAGGTGGAGAAGGCTGGCGAAGATGAAGGGTTCGATGAAGGATCAGGATATCAGGTAAGTTGCGGGTAAGTATCAGGTTGGAGAGGAGTCTGTGTGTCTTGTAAGGATGAGATCAGACAATGACTGTGGTGTGAGGTGCAGTATATAAAGGTGGTGGCGTGATGAGGTGCAGGTGATGGTGATAAGTACTCAGGAGATAATGAACGAGTGGGAGGAGTGAATGAACGAGTGTGTGAGCTGGATGGAATCCTGACACAAGGATAGGCTACTAATTTATTTTCATTAATGTAATGTGACGGCACATCCGTATTTCATATTTTCCTAATGTCTTGTACTGTTAATCATGTCATCACGTGGATGAATAATCATATGCAAATGATATGCAGATGAGGATATGCATAGTAAAACTAGGCGTTGTAAGCTCCATATATGGTTATTTCGGGGTGGAGACGCATGTGCGCACAATCTTCCGCTGACTGGGATTTATAAAGTGAATTCTGCGCAGGTTCTGGCGTACGAACGGTTTTATAAGTCTGAATATTTTTTTGCGTACACCAGTTTTGGCTTTTCGGCGCACATACACTTTTAGTAAGGATCCTACGCACAGTTTTATAAATGAGGCCCCTGGAGTCTACATTCTGTCAGCAGATCTCAAGTGGAGTGTGGAAGCTCCTTAGTGTCATGAAACAAAATGAGGTGGCCTCAGTTGTGCGAAATGACTATAACAAACATGGACAAGACCCTACAAAATCTGAATACATTCGACAGAAGTTTGTTGTTATGTCTGCGTACAGAATTTTCAGTACATAACCTAGAGGACGCTGTTAAACCTGTTAACTTCCAGTGAGTTGTGAAAGCAGTAAAGAAAGTTTCAGGTTTTTATGAAGAAAAACACACGTACCAGAAACCAAGCCTTGCGCTGAAACTGGGACATAAACTGCATAAATGTAACATTCAATGTTCAAGAACCATCAAGAACAATTAGTTCTGAGAATGTTCACTTATTACCCAATTTACACTCAAATACCAAACCAGTTAATTAGTAATGAAGCATTATTTTATTAACTTATTTTAAGTTTCTTCAGCTGTGCATGCGTGACATGATAATGCAAAAGTCCAAATTGTGGATCTCCAAAAGTAATAGAGTAACAATGAAAGTGATCATTTATTAGTGTCACAGTTATCGTCTGCACCTTCTGTCTTCGTCTGCACTTCACTTCCCAGAATCCTTCTTGTCTCCACTCCTGAACTCACTCCCTCAATCACCCACCTGTTCATCGTCCTTCATCAGTGTCACCTGTCCTCACCTCGTTATTGTTCATTGGTATCTGTTTTAGTTTCCTTACCCATGGATGAACGGGTAAAGTTCATTTTCTGGATTTCGCGAGGGAGTTTTTCAGGCTTGCCCTCACCAGCTCCCTAGACGGCCAAACTCTGTCAACTTTGTTCCGGATCGGGGCAACTATTAACCACCCGATCGACCTCCCAGACACCGCAGGACTGGAATGGAGGGAAACCTTAATTCGGTGTCTGGAGAGTGTTGGGCTTCGATCCGGGACACAGTCAGCCCCAAGAGTTTGTCACTTCGAGCTTCACATCACGCCTGCCGAGCCAGAGCCTTCATCGCTGGTCCCGTCCAGCCCAGAGCCCTCACCGCTGGTCCCGTCCAGCCCAGAGCCCTCACCGCTGGTCCCGTCCAGCCCAGAGCCCTCACCGCTGGTCCCGTCCAGCCCGGTCCCGTCCAGCCCAGAGCCCTCACCGCTGGTCCGGTCCAGCCCAGAGCCCTCACCGCTGGTCCCGTCCAGCCCAGAGCCCTCACCGCTGGTCCCGTCCAGCCCGGTCCCGTCCAGCCCAGAGCCCTCACCGCTGGTCCCGTCCAGCCCAGAGCCCTCACCGCTGGTCCCGTCCAGCCCAGAGCCCTCACCGCTGGTTCCATCCAGCACAGAGCCTTACTGGCTTATAGACTTTGACACTGAGCCTTCGCCACTGGTCTCGTACAGTCCAGAACCTTCACTGCGGGTCCCGTCCAGCACAGAGCCTTACTGGCTTATAGACTTTGACACTGAGCCTTTGCCACTGGTCCCGTCCAGTCCTGAACCTTCACAGCTGGTCCCGTCCAGTCCCGAGTCTTCACCGCTGGTCCCGTCCAGTCCCGAGTCTTCACCGCTGGTCCCGTCCAGTCCCGAGTCTTCACCGCTGGTCCCGTCCAGTCCCGAGTCTTCACCGCTGGTCCCGTCCAGTCCCGAGTCTTCACCGCTGGTCCAGTCCCGAGTCTTCACCGCTGGTCCCGTCCAGTCCAGAACCTTCACCGCTGGTCCAGTCCCGAGTCTTCACCGCTGGTCCCGTCCAGTCCAGAACCTTCACTGCGGGTCCCGTCCAGCACAGAGCCTTACTGGCTTATAGACTTTGACACTGAGCCTTCACCGCTGGTCCCGTCCAGTCCCGAGCCTTCACCCGAGCCTTCACCGCTGGTCCTGTCCAGTCCCGAGCCTTCACCGCTGGTCCCGTCCAGTCAAAACAAAGCAAAACGAAGTTTTTCACATTTCATGGAGAGAGAGAGCACGATTGCGTACAGAGGCCTTAAAAACTGCTAGATCTACTTATTTTTCAACACTTTTAGAAGAAAACAAACACAATCCTAGGTATTTATTTGAAACTGTGGCTAAACCAATGAAAAATAAAGCTCAAACACCGGACGTTTCCAAACAACACAGCAGTAATGACTTTATGAATTTCTTTACTTACAAGATTGATAATATTAGAGATAAAATTATAACTATGCAACCGTCTACTACAGTATCACATAGGGAGTGCACTGTAGTCTCCCTGAGGAAAAATGTAATTCCTTCATTGCTATAGAAGAGGAAGGATTTTCCAAACTCGTTAAATAATCTAAATAAGAGATGCTTCCAGATGTCATAGATCCTCTTTATAATATCATTAATTAATCTTTGTCACTAGGATATGTACCGAAAACTTTTAAGCTGGCTATAATTAAACCATAGACTGTAAAAAATATGGACAAAGAGTCTGTGACATCACCCATAGACTTTCTGAAGAACGGTATTGAGGGCGTTTATGGGGGCTATGGGCGGCGCCATCTGGAAAATCTATTGATATTTCAATACAAATGTTCAGAAAGTATACAGAGGTGGTCTGATGTGTCGTGTCAGATAATGGCCGAGACGTCACATTTCAGGAATTCCACTCGGCGCAGCCCGTTATCAGCTGTCAATCAAAGTCAACCACGCTCTTATTTGTCATACATTTTATATCTAAATACGATCTAAACTAACGAGTTAGAAAACAATTCTAAGACTATACGTTACAAGAAAGCTACCCCGCCCTCGCACCCCATTCACATGCGCTGTCAGCTTTCTTACGTACAGAAAGCGAACGCGCCCTCGCGCCCTCCCGTTCAAATGGCGGGGCTCGAGTATTCATGAGCGTTGTTGAACATATGAGCCCACGCCGGCCCGTCCCGCGTGACTCACTCTTAAAACATGACGCTCTTTTATCTGCTCATGCTACTGAAAAGCTTATGTATTTCCCCCCTGTGGCGAAATCTAAGGTTTTTGCCAGAGACCCGTGTTCAAAACCTGGTTCTGGCGGCAGATATAAATTAAATAATAAATAATATATAAAAAAAAATAATAATAATAAAAATGCGCTCTTCCATGAGCTCGCGGCCAGCTTCTTAAGCCTCTCTGTGGCTCAGTGATGGAATCTGAGACATTCGCACCAGAGACCTGAGTTCGAATCTCGGCTTCGTTGGAACTTTTCACCAAAGTGAACGAGCTCACGCCAGCCCGCCCCGCGTGACTCACTCTCTTTGACTGCATATGAAGACGTGGTTGGTCAGGCTCAACTTGACCCCGCCTCCCATGTAATCCCAGCAATATATGCTCGTCTGCAAATATGAGCTGTGCCACATTTCTCTGTACTCGTCTATCAGGTGGCTGGAAATCTCAATGTTGCAGTCAATGGGCCTGTTACAAAGCACGCTCACCTGCAAACAGACGCCGGATTTACGGTGACTCAAACAAAGGTAAAAGTGCTCTTCTCTGCCTGTGTCACTAGTAGGAACACGTGCCCACGTCAGAGTGCACACTCCTACATACTGATACTGTCCAAACAGTGTCAAACTTTTTCCCCAGCTCAGGCTGGATGCACTATAAAGGTAGCACGCGTGCCTACTGCCATGTATGGACCACTACACATAAGCACTGTTCACACAGTTATAAATGCCTCCCCAGTGCAAGCGGGAAGCTTTATAAAGGTAGCGCGCGTGCCTGCTGTCATGCATGCACCCCTACACATACTGTAAGCACTGTTCCCACAGTCGAAAACTCTCCCCCAGCGCAAGCTGGAAGCTTTACAAAGGTGACGCACTACTCTGCCTGTGTCACTAATAGGTCACGTGCCCAGGTCAAAGTGCACACTCCTACATACCATACTGTCCAGACAGTGTCAAACATTTCCCCAGTGAACACAAGGAGAAAAATTATCACGACAGATGCCTCCAAAATAGGATGGGGGGCCCTCTACGAGGGCAGGCCTGTTTCCGGCTTCTGGTCAAACCCGGAAAAGCGCCTACATATAAACCATCTGGAGATGAAAGCAGTCGCTTTGGCACTCAGAGCCCTGCTTCCGTACCTAAAAGACAAACACATCCTGGTCCGAACAGACAACATGACGGTGGTGTCTTATATAAATCGCCAAGGTGGACTCAGATTGTGCTCCTTGCACTCGATGGCCAGGTCCCATGACTCATCTTATGCAGAGGTGGGTAGTAACGAAGTACATTTACTTCGTTACATTTACTTGAGTATTTTTTTGGAAAAAATTTACTTTTAAGAGTAGATTTAATTGTGGGTACTTTTACTTTAACTCGAGTACATTTCTAATGAAAAAACGGTACTTTTACTTCGTTACGTTGGGCGACGTTCCTCTCGTTACTTTATTTTAATGTAATACGTGTTGTTAAAAGCGTAGTTTATTCTAAGCTTTTTTCTGGGCATGATCGATGCTCAATTCACAAATGAATCACTCTTTTGAGTCGATTCTGTTCAAAGACGTCATCAAACAAGTTGGGCAGATCTGTCTAAATCGGTTCACGAATCAGTTTGAATGATCCGTTCAGTTTCCTTCACGCACTGAATCGCTTTCAATTCACACTCGACTCGGTGTCGTAACAGAAGATTTAAGAACATCAAGAGCGTTGGATGAAGTTGCCGTGGACCTACAGTACAGAAAGTAAATCTGCAAATGCATCATATTTTTTTGCCAGCGATGAAGATCTTTATTAGTTGAACATCTTCGTATGTTACTTCGTAAGCTGTCTGTGAATGAATGATTCCACAGGACGATAGGCTACATTCTATTTCATTACATTCAGGTAATACATTTTACAACCAAACAGATTATTACGCCACTATAGCACTACTACAAAGTTTGACATTACCCTTTTTTTGACATATACATTAATATTAATACATTAAATAAGATATCATTGTCCAGTTTATGAATGTGTGTATACACAAACTGGCGTGCGAACTCGACTTGAAAACGAATGCCTTTGCCTGCCTTAGACACAGTTAACCAGTTTAAAGATGGTTTCAGAAATATACATTTAAATACATTTTGGAGAACAAACAGAAGAAGATTCCGTGCATTTGATCGTTGTTTGTGTTCAGATGTTCAGTAGCGGACATGACTGCTAGCACATGTGAAGAGTTTTAACTCTTTCTAATCTGTGTCAATGGTTCCCTTTACATGCCTTTGAATGCAAAACTCCACAGAGTCACTCCGGAATAAAGTCAGAGTTTATTCCGACATTGTCTAATAATTCAAATGTAGTTGTATAAATTACTATACTATTATACAAACCAAAGGACAGGCAATATGGTTTTCGGGCTATACAGATATATACGGCTGCAACTACAGTGTGGTCTCCCTAGTGGACCAGCACGACAACCGTCTGGATTGAGCCGAGTAGGGGACATCTCTAGGGTGTTCAAGTGGGCACCTTCCGTCCTCAGTGTTTCGTCGACTAGCCCACGACACCTCAAGAGGGCTCGAAAGTGACTCTGGCGTCCCAGAGTCACCCCCCTCCGTCCCCCACTCAACTCAGCCCAGCTTACTGACCTCTACATCCCTCCTGCTGCTGAGACCTAACCACAATCTCACAATCTCTCCGCAACCCAACCATACGCGCCAACCCGATTGACTAAGGCTGTCGAGCCCCACTGGTGCGTTAAAGCAGTTACAGTGGCAACGTTTCCGTATGGCATACCACCTACCGCAAACACAATATCTGCCCAACCACCCGTCATTCTATACTATACAACCTATACAAATTGTATAGTATACTATACAACCTATACTATACAACCTATACAAATAAACCAACAGACTCTTCAAGTTTTTCAAGAATTCTACGAAACCGTAGCGTGGCGGCCTGTACCTTGCCAGCTAGAATCTTTCCGTCTCAACCACAGCCAGTTGCTGCTCCTTTCTGCTGCTTCAGATAAGTTCTTTACTGCGTGACGCAACTCTTGGCCGCTGAATCCGACGTCTCTGAGGAACCGGGTTGTAGAGTGTGCCACAAAACCTCGACAACCCACTTCCACTGGATAAACCTGGACTCTCCATCCTCGCTGTTCTGCATCAGTGGCCAAATGAGCATACCGCAGTTTCTTCCTCTCATATGCCTCATCTACAGCATCCTACCATGGCACTGTCAACTCTATCAGTTGAACAATGCGTGCTGATCCAGTCCACAAAACAATGTCTGGTCGTAGGTTAGTGGTGGCAATCTCAGGTGGAAAAATAAGCCGTTGATCAAGATCAGCCAGCATCTTCCAGTCCCTAGCAGCTTCCAGTTGTCCTGGCCGAGAATTGGTGTTAACACCTTTTCTTGGTGGTTGCTCGCCTGGGCGGAGGAATGTTGTCATCTGCGTGTAATGTTTTGCTAGAACAGGTGGCAACTTATTGGTCATACTACGCTTGCCTTCCAATGCTAAAGCCAAACATCTCAGTACTTGGTCATGGCGCCAAGTAAACCGACCTTGGCTAAGAGCCACCTTACATCCTGTCAAAATGTGCCTTAATGTGGCAGGTGATGAACACAAAGGACAAGAGGGATCCTCTCCTACCCAGAGGTTTAGGTTCTGCAGTGATGGGAGAACATCATATGTTGACCTAATAAGGAAACTGATCCTACTCTCTTCCATTGACCAAAGGTCTTGCCAGCCCATTTTGCGTTGTTCCACACTCTCCCATCTCATCCACTCTCCCTGCTTGGCCTGGGAAATGGCCTTTATACTCCTCATCCTCTCCTCCTGCTTTCGCACCTCGTTGACTACCAGCTTCCTCCTTTGAGCTGGGCCTGCCTTGTGCCATTTATGAGGAGCTAAACTGAGCCCAAAACCCCCTCTTCCATGCTGTACCTGTCCCACGATATCCCCTATTTGAAGGTCAGCCTTTGCCTCTACTACAGATTTCTTTGCTGACCACTTTCTACCAGTTTTTAACACAGGGGCTGCCTCTCTTACACATTTGTCACGTGACTCTACTAATGTCATTTCCAGTCTGACCTTGGCACACTTAAACTCCTCGGTTAAAGCAGAGACTGGCAGCTGCAATATTCCTTTACTATAAAGTCCCACTCTGCTGAGGCAGCGTGGAACTCCCAACCATTTCCTGATGTATGAACTTATTAACGCTTCCAGCTTATCCACTGTTGTCAAAGAAACCTCGTACACAGTCAGTGGCCACAGCAACCTCGGCAGTAGACCAAACTGAAAGCACCAGAGTTTTAGTTTGCCTGGTAGAGCACAGCTGTTTATGCTCTTCAACCCTTCCACTGCTTGTCGTCTAACTTCTCCCACTCGAACTGTGTCCTTTAGATCTCCATCGTACCATCTCCCAAGACTCTTCACTGGCTTCTCAGAAACTGTTGGTATTGCCTCACCATTAATGAAGAATGTTTTATCTACTACCTTTCCTTTAACTATGGAGATGCTCCTTGATTTAGAGGGCTTAAATTGCATTCGTGCCCATTCAATATTATCTGTTAACTTCCCCAATAACCGATTAGTGCAGGCTACTGTTGTAGTCATGGTTGTCATGTCGTCCATGTATGCTCTGATAGGTGGTAGACGCATCCCAGAAGCCAAGCGCTCTCCTCCTACTACCCATCTTGATGCCCTAATGATTACTTCCATTGCCATGGTAAAAGCCAGTGGAGAAATTGTGCATCCTGCCATTATTCCAACCTCTAAGCATTGCCATGCAGTGCTGAATTTTGGAGTTGAGAAACTAAATTGCAAATCTCCAAAATAGGCTTTCACTAAATTTGTTATTGACATTGGTACTCTGAAAAAATCAAATGCTGCCCAAAGAAGCTCATGTGGCACTGAACCATATGCATTAGCCAAATCCAGGAATGTCACATGGAGCTCCTTCCTCTCCTTTTTTGCTGACTGAATTCGTTGCCAGATAACATTGATGTGTTCTAAGCATCCTGAGAACCCTGGAATGCCAGCTTTTTGAACTGAAGTGTCAATAAAGCCATTCTTTAATAGGTAGGTGGACAATCTCTGGGCAATAATGCTGAAGAAAATCTTACCTTCAACGTTTAATAGTGAAATAGGACGAAACTGACTGATGCTTGTAGCATCTTTTTCTTTAGGTATAAAGACTCCACCTGCTCTGCGCCATGCTCTAGGTACAACCTGTTTTTCCCATGCCACTTTTAACAATTTCCACAGAATTCGCAGAACTCCTGAAGCACTCTTGTACACTCTGTACGGAACTCCATTAGGCCCTGGAGATGATGAAGCCCTTGCCTTTCTCACAGCCTGCTCTACCTCTTTCCACTTAGGTGCACAGACCTCCATTTGGTATTCTGGTGGGTTGATAGGTGGTATGTCTGATGGAATTGACATATGCTCATGCCTTTTTGCATCTGTATGCGTTTCCTCCAAATATCTCTCTAGCTCAACTCTAGATGCTTTCAAAGTGCCATTCTTCTCACTGGTGAATAACTTCTTTACGAATTTGAATGGGTCTTTATAGAAATTAGCCCTCGCACGTTCCTTCTTTTTGTAGCGTTTCCGTAGACGCTCAGCTCTGCGTAATGTTGCCAGCTTATCTTTTATGTCCCTTTGTAAGAGATTGAGTCCCTCTTTCTGACTTTGTTCTGCTCTTTTCCATTGCTTCCTCAGCTGTCTCCTTTCTCTAACTAACCCTTCAATTTTCTGCTGCCGTCTAGACATTCCAGGAGCAGTTTGTACTTTTTCCTTCCTTTTTTCCACACCAAACCTCTCACTTCCATATGCGTAAATGATGTCCCCAAATTTATCCAGCTTCTTTTCAACTGTACCAGTTAATCTTTCCAATGCAAAGCATAGATCTGTGTTTACCGTATCCCATGCAGTTTTCTCACAAGCTCTTGGCCATAACTCCAGGCCTATGATATATATATATATCAGTTATACAGAAATGCTTGTCTCTTCTGTTTTTGTTGCAAAGATAGCTTATCTAATTATGATAATAATAGTAATTTAAATGAAAAATATCTAAATAATATCATGTTTTATATATGTATATATAGGCCTATGTGATCCAAAGCAGGGTGCGATTTGCCGGGGGGGATGCGTGGGATTTCCCCCTTTCTGGTCAATGTATCCCTGCCTCTGCTTAATTATTTCTATCCCCGGTGGGGATAAATTTATCCCCCCCTCAAAGTGATCAGTGCTAATACACTGGCGAGACGGATCACAAAACTTATCACGGATCCGTGGTTTGATTAAAGTCAATTTTATTAGAAAATGCGATACTTTGGCTGGCTCTGATAAAGTTGTCGCAGCCTCTCTTCACCACTTTGCTCAATGTCCCGCCCACGGCGCTCTCTGATTGGTTAGACCTCACGAGTAATAGCCTATCAACACTTGCGAGACGGTTGCAGGTCTGCTGGGCTGTGGAGCTGTGTGTCGAAAGGGAGGCAGCATATTCAGTATATTACTGATGCGGGAATAAACCGATAAACATCACAATCTGATTATCTGTTTCTATGATGACAAGCAGAGTTAGTGTCCCAGTCACACCACTGAGGTGAGGCTAAAGCGAAGGTTTTTTGATTACTCACTCATGGTGTGTTCACACCGAATGCGAATTTAATTATTTGCGTGAGTAGATTACATACAAAAAATCAATGCAAAGAAGCGAATAGACGCATCATTGACGCGAATTAGGCGACTCGTTTGCCGCGAACGTCTTCCGCGCAAGTTGAAAAATGTGAACTCGAGCGGAAGATTCGCATGACGCTTTGTTCTCTTCATTCTCTTGTTTCTCTTGTTTACGCGCGACTAGAGGTCCTGTGGCGCAAATGAGGCGTTTAGCGCGGTAGACGCAAATTAGCCTCATTCGGGCGAATGAGGCGAATTGACTAACACAGATAGTGCATCTCTCTTTTCTATCATTTGACTGTAGCTCAGCATCGCGGTGTAACGTTAACGTTATTACTTTAGCAGCAGCAGTAAAACTGTTTCTACTGTGGTGGTTTAACTTTGCAATCAATCCGTGGTTCAGCAGAGGCTGATATATAGAAGTAACATATAGCCTATTAAACTAAATAAAGCGCTGTAATGTGAACTGTCAGTGCGATAGAACAATAACATCCGAAATGGACCACTATTTATTTATTTTTATATCAACAATAAAAATGTTTCAAAACATCCCCCCCTCTGTTTTTTTCACAAATCGCACCCTGATCCAAAGTAACTAGTAACTAACTACTTGAGTAGTTTTTTCATTGGATACTTTTTTACTCTTACTCAAGTAACTATTAAGATGATTACTTTTACTTTTACTTTGAGTAAATATTTCTATAAGTACTTGTACTTTTACTTGAGTACAGTTTTTGGATACTCTACCCACCTCTGATCTTATGGTCCCAGCACAACTTGCGCTCGCTGAGAGCAGCGCATGTGCCAGGCGTTCTGAACCAGGGGGCGGACATGCGGTCCAGAGACGTTCTCCCAGGAGAATGGTCTCTCCACCCTCTGGCGATTCAGTGGTTATGGCAAACCTTTGGCGAGGCAGAGGTCGACCTCTTTGCCTCCAAGGAGAATGCACACTGCCCTCTTTTCTTCTCGAAAAGCACGGACACGCTCGCCCTGGACTGGCCGAGCCGCCCCTTATATGTCATCAGTCGGGTCAAAGAGGAGAAATGCGCAGTGCTCTTGGTAGCTCCGCTCTGGAAGACCCAGACGGGGTTTCCAGAACTGATACAGATGCAGCAATCAGCCCCACGGCCGATTCCACTGAGGTTAGACCTCCTCAGTCAGGCCAATGGGATGATACTTCATCCCCGTCCCGATCTGTGGGCCCTCCATGCATGGCCCCTCAACGGGATCCCAGGAACCTCCCGAGTGTAGTGTTGAAAATCATCACTGAGGCGCGGGCGCCCTCAACGAGGCGCTTATATGCCCAGAAATGGAAGGTGTTCAGTGACTGGTGTAATACCAAAGGCCTGAACCCTGAATCATGTGAGATACCGAGTATACTCGCCTTTTTACAAGAGCTTCTGGAGGCGGGCCGCAACCCCCTCCACGCTCAAAGTATATGTGGCAGCCATAACAGCATCACACGATCCTGTGAATGGACGATCCATTAAGAAAAAAAAACGACCTAATTATTCGTTTCCTGAGAGGGGCTAGGAGAATGAATCCTCCACGCCCCCCCTCAGTGCCGATCTGGGACCTGGCAACGGTCCTGGACGCACTTAAGGGCGCCCCGTTCGAACCGCTCCGAACCGTGCACCTTAAACAGCTCTCGCTCAAAACTGCGCTCTTGCTGGCACTCGCCTCAGTCAAGAGAGTGGGAGACCTGCACGCGCTGTCATCAAGCGCTGCCTGCCTGGAATTTGGACCTAACGACTGCAGAGTTGTCCTTAGGCCAAAACACGGGTATATTCCTAAAGTGCTCTCCACACCCTTCAGAGCACAGGTTATCTCTCTGGCTGCGCTATCGTCTCCAGCAGACAAAAACGACGCTAATTTACTCTGCCCGGTCAGGGCTCTCAGAGTATATTTGGAGCGTTCTGCCCTGTTCAGACAGAGAGAACAGCTATTTGTATGCTTTGGCGGCAATACTAAAGGTCTCGCTTTTTCAAAGCAGAGAATATCACGCTGGATAGTTGACGCTGGCTTATGAAGCCAAGGGCCTCCAATGCCCCTTAGGCATCAGAGCTCACTCCACGAGAGGTATGGCCTCTTCGTGGGCATGGTCGAGTGGGATACCGATCGAAGACATCTGTGCGGCGGCAGGCTGGGCCTCACCGCCCACATTTATCAGGTTTTACAACCTGCAGGTCCCCTCATTGCATTCCAATATACTATCAGCCTGACGCTTCTTAGTGTACCACGAGTTCACAAGACCGGGTTGTATATATGCTGAGCATTATCTCCTTCCCTATGAAGCCCGTTTTCTGACTGGCTTGGAGGTCATTACATATTAGTACATATGTGCTTATGTTACCACTGAATTTTCAGTGGTAGAACTATTTTCTCCCTTTATAAAGCTCGCCTATGGCCGGCTCGTTGGGTGATTACTTTGCTCTTACGGCTCAGGCACCTGCCTCTGGCTATTATAGAGCGAAGTCAGCACGCACAGCGTTTTACATGGTGTTCCCATAGCGTAAGCTACTTACGCAATGGGAGAGACCTCTCGAAAGGGAACGACTCGGTTACTAACGTAACCTCGGTTCCCTGAGAGGAGCGAACGAGTATTGCGTAAGCTGCCATGCTTGTGCTTGGTCAGTTCGCTTCAGTCGATTGAACCTAAAGAACTCATATGGGTTCACAGGGCGGCCAATATACAGCCTTTGGCCACGCCCATTTTGGCGGGCTCTGGCGCGCGTGGGCGCGAAGCGCGCTCATTGGTCGGCGTGTTCAGAGTCGCCCCGTCATAGGTTCGTGCAGTTGCCGCAGCGCAGCCAATGACTGAACTGCCTCGTTCACTGCTTTAGGCTGTGCAGCTGCAATGCGTTTTACATAAAGACTTCAATATTTCTCGAGAAAGGAGTTTTCCCATAGCGTAAGCTACTTACGCAATACTCGTTCCCTCCTCTCAGGGAACCAAGGTTACGTTAGTAACCGAGTCGTTTTGTATTTCCTACATGATTAAGTTATCTCTCGTTTAATTAATTTATCATGATTAAGTTGTCTCTCGCTTTGTACTGGATCTGCAGCTCTACAACGTGAAGATAAAACTAATTACAAAACATATAAATGTAAATGAACAACTCTTATTCTTTTAAATGTCAATTGTTGCTTCGTCTGGCATCTTTTGAATGTGGTGTTTTTCCTGTAAATACAATTATCATGTTTTATGTATGACTTATTATGCAAAAACTGTATTGTTTTCACATTTTTAATAAGTTAATTAATGTTTTTATTTTATTTTATCATTTGAGTCTTTTAATTGTAATTGTAATAATTTGAGTTACACTTTAAAAGCCATTTCCCAAACTGGGGTATGTGCATTAATGAAAAGCTAATAAAAATGAGAAATATGTAAATCTAATAATTTGAAAGTAAAAACAATCAATATTAGAACTCTTACTAAAAACAACAACTTTCAACTTGCCATCTACTGGGCATTTCACACCGCTGTACTTATTGTGATTCCATCTTGGCCTAGTTGTGGGGACTTATTATCAAATTATTCATGGAATCCTTTAATTATTAGTTTACTACAATTTGTATTGACTTATGATTGGCCATTGGAAGAGATGCTGAGTACTTGCTAGTGATATCTCTGCTTACTGAAGCAATGATGATGGTTGAACTTGTCAGATGCAAATGTAAAGTATTGGAAAAAATTAACAAACTTAAGTGAGTTTTGCTTAAAACAAGAACAAATATCTGTCAATGTCAATAAAAATGTCTAAAAGTTTATTTGTGTGAGCCCATTGGCGAATATTTGTAGGCTACTTGTTTTAATCATAAACTCAGTAGTTTATTTTGATAATTTTTTTCAGAAAACAAGACTTTATTTTTTGTCATTTTGCATCTCTAGAAATGAATCTTAATTTAAGAATCTTTAGACATTTAATTGAAAAAAAAAAAATCATTATTTTTCAGATTTTATTGCTTTGTTGTCTTTACCTTTGAAAGAATAGAATAGAAAACTTTATTGTCATTGTCACAGGTACAACGAAAAGATTTTAAAGTGCTGACCAGCCAGTGCATCATTCCTAGTATAATAATTAAAAAAACAGTAAATAAATAGTATCTAAAAGAAAAGCAGCCTGAACCGGCATTCATATACACATACACAGTCACACATATTGCACCAATCCTGCAATCAGTTCAGTTCACTTTAGCAGTGTTAATTACAGTTATTGCAGATGGGTAAAAACTGTTTTTGAGTCTGTTAGTTTTTGCCCTGATGGATCTGTACCGTCTGCCTGATGGTAACAGTTCGAACAGGGGGTGACCTGGATGAGAGGTGTCATTTAAAATGTTTTGGATTTTTTTGAAGCAACGGGAACTGTATAGTTCTACCAGTGTGAGGAGAGGGCAGCCAGTGATCTTCTGTGCGGTGTTGATTACCCTCTGGAGCGCTTTCCTGTGAGCCACTGTGCAGCTGGTGTACCACACGCACATGCAGTATGTCAGCAAGCTCTCTATGGAGGCTTGATAGAAGGACACCAGCAACCTCTGTGTGATGTTGTTCCTCCTGAGTACTCTCAGGAAATAAAGTCTCTGCTGGGCCTTTTTTATTAGCTCAGAGGTATTCTTGCTCCAGGTTAAACCCTCCTCAATGTGGACTCCCAGGAAGCTGAAGTCTGCCACTCGCTCCACACAGTCCCCGTTGATAATAAGTGGTTGAATGATTGTTTTCTTTTTCCTGTAGTCCACAATAAGCTCCTTGGTCTTTGCGGTGTTCAGAAGCAGATTGTTATCGCTGCACCACACTGTCAGCCGCTCCACCTCATCCCTGTAGGCAGACTCGTTCCCCCCAGAAATGAGCCCCACCACTGTGGTGTCATCAGCAAATTTCACCATGGTGTTGCTGTGGTGGGTTGGGGTACAGTCATATGTATATAGGGAATAGAGCAAGGGGCTCAGCACACAGCCCTGGGGGGAGCCGGTGCTGAGGCTTAAGGCCGTAGATGTGTGATTACCGACTCTGACCCTCTGTCTACGCCCAGAGAGGAAGCTGTTGATCCATGTGCAGGTGGTGTGTGGCAGGCCCAAGTCCCTCAATTTGGCCACTAGTTTGTGTGGGAGGATGGTATTAAATGCTGAGCTATAATCCACAAAGAGCATCCGCACATAGCTCCCCTGCTGCTCCAGATGGGACAGTGCAGTATGGAGGGCTGTGGTTACGGCATCTTCTGTGGATCTGTTCGCTCTGTAGGCAAACTGGTTGGGGTCAAGGCCTCGGGGCAGGAGTGCTGTGATGTGCCTCCGAACCAGTTTTTCGAAGCATTTCATCACCACAGGTGTGAGTGCAACTGGCCGATAGTCGTTGGGACTGGAAATATGGGATTTCTTGGGTAGGGGGACTATGGTGGAGGACTTCAAACAGGGTGGGACAGTAGATTTGGCCAGGGACTGGTTGAAAATCCTGGTAAAGACTCCAGCCAGCTGGTCAGCGCAGTCCCTCAGCACTCGTCCCGGAACGCCATCAGGCCCTGTAGCCTTCCTCGGGTTGATGGCCCGCAGTGTGCGCCTCACCTCATGCTCCTCCACTGTGCAACTTAAGCTGCTGTGAGCTGTGAGCTGTGGTGTGGCTGTCTCTGGTGGTGTCACCTCAAAACGGGCAAAAAAGAGGTTCAACTCCTCTGCCAACGAGATGTCACCTTCAGCAGCTCCGAGTTTAGCCCTGTAGTTGGTCAGATGCTGGACTCCCTGCCACACCTGCCTGCTGTTGTTACTGCCCAGATGTTCCTCAATCCTCCTCCTGTAGTTCGATTTGGCCTCTCTGATGCCTCTTTTTAGGTTAGATCGTGCCGTGCTGTAGAGAGCCCTGTCTCTGGATCTAAAGGCGATGTTCCTCTCCTTTACCAGCTTCTGGACTTCCTGGGTCATCCATGGCTTCTGGTTGGGGTAGACCCGGATCCGTTTGTCCACTGTGACAGTGTCCATGCAATTCCTAATGTAGCATAATACACTGTCCGTGAACACCTCCAGGTCCTGATGTTCAAAGATGTCCCAGTTGGTTGTATCAAAGCAGTCCTGCAGCTGCTGAGAGGCACCCTCAGGCCATGTTACAACAGTCTTATTGATAATGGGGTCCGCTTTCCTGCGTGGGGCATATGTAGGGATCAAAAGTAGGGACAAATGGTCTGACTGACCCAGATGTGGTAATGGTCTAGCCCTGTAGCCTAATTTGATGTTGGAATAGACCTTATCCAGTGTATTTGCTCCTCTAGTGTCACACTTAACATGCTGATCAAATTTAGGGAGTACTGCCTTTAGGTCCGTATGATTAAAATCTCCTGCTATGATCTGCACAGCGTCAGGATATATGCTCTGATGACCGCTAATTTTCTCATGCAGAAATCCTATAGCTGATTTAGCGTTAGCGTTCGGTGGGATGTAAACAACAGTTATCATGACCACAGTAAACTCTCTTGGGAGGTAAAAGGGCCTGCATTTAACAGTCACATACTCCAAGTCTGGGGAGCAGTGGCTGTCTACAATTACTGTGTTTGTACACCAGCTGTTTTTCACATACACACATAGTCCCCCACCTCTGCTCTTACCGGAGTCTGCTGTTCTGTCATGACGCTGAGTTGAGTAGCCTGCTATCTCAATAGCAGAATCCGGGATGGATGAGCGAAGCCAGGTCTCCGTAATCAGCAAAATGCAACTGTTTTTCATAGTGTTGTTCACTGCAATCTGTAGGCGTAATTCATCCATTTTATTTGCGAGGGATCTGGCGTTCGTGAGGAACAGGCAGGGGAGCGGTGTTTTGAATGGCTGCCTCCGTAGCCTAGCTAGCGCGCCGGCCCTACAGCCTCGTTTTTGCCTCCTCTCTCTGCGCCGCCTTCGCCGCCTCCCCGCCGGGATGATAATCCATGGAGAGCCGGCGCTCCTCGCTACTTCAGCCGGAACTTTGTGTTTATGCAGAAACTCGGTTATAACGCTGCGTCTGTAGCCTAGACCAATTTCCAGGAGCTCATGCCGGCTGTAGATGTTATTTGCCCGACATAATGTACATAAAACAAAAAACGACACATACGTAACCAGCCATACAAGGCACCCACTGGGAAAGCACTTAGCCGCTGCGTCTGTGCGCGCCGCCATACTCATACTAAAGAGTTGATGGGTTCTGTATTCCACTGTACTGCTGTTCCGATGTTGTTTTTTAAGTTAACTTTTCATGTGAATTCCTTGAGGAGTATGGAACTGGTTGTGCCCTCAACACAGAGAGTCATGTGTATTGTGAGAAGTTTTTTGTGCTTACGAATTTAATGTCTTAAACTGCTGATCTATCACCGTGCTAATAAATCTTGTTTTCACTATAGTTTGGATATTAATCTGCTGCAGAGCTGATAGTTAAGGCCTGTGAACGCCGCACGAGTTAACTAAATTAATGAATAATTCCCTTTGAGCTATATTGACCTGTTTACCTTACAACATTTTCATTTTTATTCACAAACTTACCTTTGGGGATAATTGGCCCAATGGCCTTTTCATAGTCACAAGTCATAATCCATCCCTGATATAAATAAATAAATAAATAAATAAATAAATAAATAAATAAATATATAATGTATTTAATGTATTTTTGAATGAATCCGTCAAGTTTTTATGACAGCCACCATTTAAAACAAATTAACTGGATTAGAAAATGATTTACGTAAGTATAGCCTAAGTATTATAACTTTATTATTATAAAATGGGTTAAACTGGGTTCATGTGTCAGTTTTAATTTAACTCACTGGACAGGGCTGGGAATTACAGTTACTACCCATACAAGATCACCCTCAATGTAATCTGTCAAAATGATGGACGGCCTTCAGATTTTTTAGAACATAAATTGAACATTAAAATGAGGATGTTTTCAAATATAATGCAATGAACAGTTTTTATCAATTAAATTTTATTAACCAAATCAAATTAATATTTGGTGTGCACAATTAGTACATTTGCACACAGATAAGTTTGCAGGTAAGAGTTGAGAGTAAAACTGTCCTGAATATAACAAAATGATGAAATAAAAGTAATAGGCCTAATCAGTAAAATAATAAACAATGAAAGAAAGCAATCAAAACCCAAGTTCTGAGAACCAAGACAGATATGAAAACCAATGTATGGTCAGTAACCCCATGTCATTCATTATATTGCTGTTTTTTTATTTTTCCAGGAAGTCAGTAGCCTACATTTTACAAATCTTTACAGATTCACACACCAGTTTTCCTCGATTGTTTTGACTAAATATATCAATTCATAAAACTGATTTTCGGCGGGCAAGTGAACTGACAACTCACGCTGTTAATGATTTTGTGCTGATCGTCACAAGACTGTGAGGCATGTGATTTTGATCAGATTATTAAACACATCCAGCACTGTGCGGTGAATGTTCAATTTAAAGATTGTGTCATATTTGTTTCTCCTCCATAGGAGGCGCTTAGCGGCTCAGGAAGCCGAGACCTCCATTGTAACGCATTACAATCTCTGTAGGATGTTTTTTGTCCTGCTTAAAACATTTGAACATGAGCACATATAATTATTTAAATCTTTTAATATTAGTTTTTGGTTTCTGGCACACACATTAAAATTCGCCGCATCAATCTCTATAAAAGGATCTTTAAAAACTCTACACCGTGCTCTACTGCGATTGGCCCGCTCTAAACAGCGATGAGAAAAGTAACAGCTTTCCCGTGACCACGCTAATGTCTACATGTTGTTTCAGCAGGGGTGTAAACAATTTATTATTACCTAAACAATGACAGAGAAACATAAATAGCGTACGAATTGAAAATACACATCAATTAGTTAAAATAGCAGAATAATTATTTAGTCCCAGCTTCCGGGCCGCTAAACCACGCCCACTTTAAAATCGTTATTCTGTCACTTTCACTTATAATTCAATGTTTACACAACTCTTTCCGTGATCCACAGACATGTAGAGTATAGTCCGCGCCGCAGAAATGGTTCACGTGTATAACTGCCACCCGTTCGCGTCGCAGCGCATCGTGCCGGCGGAGCAGGAGCCCGGGCTGGTGTGCTGCGGCGGCGGGGCGCTGTTCGTGGTGAGCGCCGGAGGCTGCAGGATCGAGGCGTACAGTCTCCGGGACCGGGAGGAGGAGGGGGGGTGTCCGCTCATCTGCCGCTTCAGCAGCGTGGGCTCGGTGCTCGGCATCCGACACAGCACTGTGGGTCAGTCACTCACTGCACTAACGTTACTACAGCATTAGTGTGTGTGTGTGATCTCTAGTCTTTTTATTACAGTACCGTGGACCCCTGTGAAAAAGAAGTACACTTTGTAGCATACGTTTAAAGAAGAGTAACTTACTCATTCAGAACACTGAAAACTGAGTAACGTTAATGTTTTTGGACTCTTAATTGCATGTTATTTGAGATTTAGTGAATTTTTTTTGTTTAAATGTATATTTAACCTTTGGCTTTTGTCTTAACATTTAATATTCAACAATATTATTGATCTGTCTGCACTGACACCATTATATGAGAACTGAACTGAGCTGGACGATCACATCACAATTAACTAAATTAATAACTTTTTTTACAACAAAAATGAACCATCACTGAACTTACTTAAGCTGGACTGTGACGATATCAAACTTTGTTGCATTATTTCCCTGTTATCTCTCTAAAGCTGCTTTGAAACAATCTGTATTGTAAAAAGCGCTGTATAAATAAAGGGGACTTGACTTGACTTTAGCTGAATTTAAGAGTGCTTTTGTGAGCAACTTAAGTAGATCTTAATGTAATTTCATAATAACTTTTATTGTAATTTAAATATGGTTACAGTCTATACTGCTTAATGTACTGACAATCATTTATGATAAACTAAAACTATAGTTTCATGTTATTAGAGATGCATGATATTAGCCACCAACCATATCTGTGTCAGCCGATATACGCTCTATTTAATGTTAGCATTATCGGCCCGAAAAGAAGATTTGGCCGATATATTAACGCCGATAAATAATGTATTATTTCCTTCAGCTGAGACACTTCAGATGCACAGTTCAACATGATGCTTTTGAATTGCTTGAAATATGATTGAAATCACTTCAAAAAGGAAAATACAGTTCAGTGCAACATGTGCGGCGCACGTCTGTCATATAGGCTACATAAAATTGCAAGAACACTGTAATTGTGTAATTGGGATGTGGCTTTAAATGATGAGACATTTGTTTTTGTAATCAGGCTCTCAAAAATTACATAAAAATTTGGATTTAGATTTATCGGCCAATATATTGGTTATCGGCTTTCAAATATTAAGAGTTATCGGTATCGGCCAAAATGTTCATGTGGGTGCATCTCTAAATGTAATTTTTATTGAAAGTTGTATGTCATGTATTTAAATGTATACACACATTTGTCATGATGAAGTTGTATTTTAGTACATATAAAATATGTTAACTTTAAATGTAATACAAAAACACACTCAACATAATTATAAACAAGTTCTTTACATGTGCTTTAGCATATTAGTCAACATATCAAAATAAGTGTACCTTTACCACGGGACAAACCGTTACTAAAACATGACTTAGTAAACGCTTAATGTGACATTATGCACTTTTTAAAAGTGTACTTAAGTTTGTTAAGTTGGATTTTATTTGATTAACATTACATTGCCTCTAGTGCAGTTGTTTAAAACTTTAAGATTTGAAGTTCAATGCAATTGCACATTAAATAAAATTAAGTGCACTTCTTTTTCACAAGGGGCCAAAATGGTAATAGATGGTAATAAATGGTGATAGGTATTATGGTAATATATGTTTCTGATTATTGTAATATGTTACTGATTATTATGGTAATAGATGTTACTGATTATTATGGTAATAGATATTACTGATTATTATGGTAATAGATATTACTGATTATTATGGTAATATATATTACTGATTATTATGGTAATAGATGTTACTGATTATTATGGTAATAGATGTTTTCTGATTATTCGTTTATCATGCGATTTGTGTTCGTTTAAAATAATACCATTGGAAAACCGTGGTACATGTGCAAAACCGTAGCTGTGTATAAAATGGCACCATGTCCGAAAACCATCACATTACAATATTAAAAACTTGCCATGAAAAATGTGATTACCATGGTACAGATAATGTCCAAATAAAGGTGGTTCTTTATAGTACTCTTTTCTACAGTAAGTCTGCAGTCATGTACGTTTTCTGAGTCAGTGGTTCTTGTCTGTTTTTGTTCTCAGGGGACTATCTAGTCACTATTGAAGAGAAGAACAAGGCCACTTACCTCAGGGCCTACACTAACTGGAGGTACCAGGCTGTCGAGAAGACCCGCGTCGGGGTGCGTCTGTTGGGTCACCTCCTGCGGGGCTCGTCCTTCCGCGGAGCTCCCAAAGAGCAGATGGAGATCATCGAAATCCCTCTGTTTGAGCCGCCGCTCTGTATGGCATGCTGCAGTGTTACTGGTGAGAACACGTGCACGCAAAAACACAATCAACTCGCTTTAGCATGGTTTAATACACTCTAAATATCCATATGATGCGGTGGTGACACGTTCAACCAGAGGGTGGCGATGCCTAAAAGCTGTCAATCAACTCTCAGACAACAGGAGAAGCTACACTGTCTCACACCAGAGAATGTGAGCGGAGTGGTAATATTTCCTCCAGAGCGGAGAGCGCATTTCTGAAGATCACGCGCCGCTCGCTCAGAATGCCCGCAGTGACATGCAGGTTAGAAAATATGTGAAATAAGTAGGGCTGCCCGTGCACGACTAAAGTTTTTTTTCTAGTTGACTAGAAGTAGTTCATTTAAGCCATTAGTCTAATCACATATTTATATTGATTAAATTACTTAAATATATATGGGAGAGAATGCTAAACCATAATGAGTGTTTTCGTAATATATTGCCTATTCTGCATCTCAACGCACGCATAAACCTTGCCACAAAGAACCGGCAAAAGTAATTATTATGCATGAAACATTTGAATTGTTTATTAATAAACTAGTGTTTTCTATGTCAGTGGCTGCAAAGATAAAGTTGACGATGCTGACTCGCATCCGCGCAGTGAACGCGCCTATAGAGCGAAATACACACTTCAAAAGAATTAGCCTACATAAGCAGAGAGCAGCCCCTTTCTTGTCGTTTTTAATTGTTTTGTTTAAAAGTAAACATTTCAAGCTTTCTATATATACTTCTCAGTTATTTAAGGCAATTATCTTATACGCTGCTGAGTTCATTTATGAGACCCGCTCCAGTTCACGCGCTGGCGCCTCCGTGTCCTGATTATATTGTCTACTATATTTGCTTCTTATTTATTAATCCAGGCAATTCGTTGATGAAACATTGATTAAAATGAAGATACAATTTATACAAAACGAAATTCAATTTAAAGAAAGGCTTTCTACAAAACAAAACGTAATAAGTGGTCAAAATCATGTCTGACCCATTCCAAATGTTTTCCGATATTGGGCATCTTTTAATCCTATCTTATTCATCTCATGCAGTTCCCTTTTCATATAATCAATATAGATGAAATAAAAAAATAACATATTATTAAACATAAATATGAAACGAATAAGTTTAAAAAAAACAACTTATATTTAAGCGCCACACCGCTCCGCTGTGTAGGTGTAGCCTATGCATGTCTGCGTGCATGCGGGGTGCGGTTTTTGAATAATAATCGAATAATACCAGGCGATCTTCAAATATTATTTTTGCTTGAAATGCCCATCCCTGCCAAACTGCAGAAGTCGTGTTCTTCTTCGAGACCAGGTCACTCGGTGCGCAACTTGCAATCTTTCCCCCTCTCTCCCCCACTCTTTCTCCTCCACACTCTCACGTGATGACAACCACACATAAGCATTTTTAGGCATTAAATAAATTATATTTAATATTTAATCCTTGTCTCCTATATAAGTGAATTGGATATTTTTTTAAGACGGTATGACGATATTGAAACTGATACCGTTGCTGTTTTTAGATCCCGCGGTATACCATATTACCGTATTACCGCCCAAGCCTAGTTATATTCAACTGTCTTAAAAATAATCAGGATTCACAACCTGCCTAAATATGTTCACCATGGTCCATTTCTGTATAGTATAAATGATATATAAAATCACATATTTATAAGATATCAATATGTGATAGATATTTATAAGATAAGGTATTAATATTTGAACAGCTTTTTAAAAAAAAGATACCAATGAAATAGAGTAGTTTTATTTCTAGAGTTGTTTTCAGTTATAGAAATTTAATAAAGTAAGCAAATGTAAAATAACACTGCATAGTCTTTACTGTATAAATTAAACATCCTTATTAATTAATTATTAATAAAGTTACAGAAGTTATTCAGTCAAGAGCAGTGAGTGATTTTTTTTTCTTTGTCCTTTGTTCGATGAACATTAAACACAGCAGCAGGTTTATTAGGCTGCTGTCACTTTAAGAGGGAACGCACGGATCCAATATAAGACATAACTGACTATGTTTACGGCTAAGGAAGCGTGCTTCAGATGCGTGCGCACACAAAACTTTCCTCACAGCTAGAGTAATGAAATTACCCTTTTGCGTCGTCTTATCAAAGTCTTATTAAACTTTCGTGACGGTGAAGTGCTGGCCTTTCAACTGTCCTGAGCATCATTCACGTTCACGCCTGCCGCTTTAAATGCTCCAGCTCTTTAAAGCAGGATGGATTCTGATTGGCGGTCAATGTTTGTATCATTTATCAGGTGGAAAAATCGTTCTGAACGTGATTCTCTATAGTTGTGGTGAGGACTCTGATATTCTTCTATATTTAGAATGATTTGTATAACTATGTCTTTATCGTTATCTTTATAGTTATCATTCTTGGTGTGAACGGGCCTGTCAGTAATTAAATAAGATCAAATAATCACAAATAAATACAGTAGAACAAAACATAGAAATTAAATAAACATTGCTTTTCATGTTTTTCAGGGTGTAACAGTAGTTTTCAGGTACAGAATTACAGAAGTCTTCTTGCGCAATATTTTAATTGACAAGGCTTAAAAGCGTGTGCAAATGATAAACTTTTGTGGCGATGCAGTACTGGCCCAATCGGGCATGTGACAGTTCGATCGAATGTCCCGAGTGTTGTTCTTGCTGGCTATTGTGCAGTCTTTATTGTCAAGCCCTGATCCAACAATACTTACAATAAGGAGAGTAATCTGGCATTTTCTCAACATTTTTTTAAAATAAATTCAATCCAAGCTGCAAAGGATACATTCGTTCAATCCTCCCAGGAATAGAAGGATGCATTTGTAGGCCACATCCGAAGAAGGCTTCGGGACGTTTGCTGTGATGCATCCGGCCTTCGCAGTAGCCAGCCACTGAATCAGGACTCAGCTTAGGTTTACATACACAAGGGAGTGGACCTACCAATGGTTTACCTACAGTTCACTCTGCACATTTACCTGAGACGCCTGTAACTGAGTCCTCTGTTGCTGCAGGTGATCTTCTAGTGGGCTGTGCCAAGAGTTTGGTGGTCTTCAGTCTGAAGCGGCAGACGCTGAGCGAGCAGTTCTCTGTGCTGGACTTCGAGAGGGTCCTCATCCTGCACATCCAGGGCTGGAGCCCGTCTCAGGTGGCCTTCTGTGCCGGATACGTGGCCCTTCAAACGGAGCTGGAGGTCCTGGTGGTGAAGCTCACCCCGCAGCAGAAGAGCAGCCAGGACAACACAGCAGAGCAACACTCACTGCTGCCAGAAGATATCATGACTGAAACCAGCTTAGATGAAGATGCAGGTATTATCAGAGCTAGTGCGAACCGTTCCCCTCTCTCCTCTCCCATTCTTTCCTTTCTCTTCACTATCTAATAAAATCTAAGAAGAAAAATGGCAAAAAATTACTATTGGCAAAAAATAGTAAAATAGATTTGCATCATAAACCTAACCCTCATCTTTCCCTCACGCTCTGTAACACATCTTTCCCTCGCGGGTCAAAATGAAAAACAAAGAAAAATAAAATACCATGATATTTCACGACTCTATAGCCTTATATCTCTATATGGAGCAAATGAGCTGTTCCTCTGGGTCCTAAAGACATTTCACTTCAGTGTGCATTCAGATACACATGCAGACATTATAAAATATTTTTTTGGTAAAGTTTTAGCATGTTTAGTTTGAATTTTGAGTATTTTTAGGTTTTTCTATGTGTACTGAAGCATTCCTAGCCTGGTTATACCAGACTCTGCTACTTCACTTTGCTTCGTAGACAGAGTCTGGCATAGCATAATAGAGAAGTGTTTTCTCTCTCGCTAGGGGGCGATTTCTGAAGTTTAAAATCATTGGTTACCCGTAAGCCAATCAGATAAGTTTATTTATGACGTATGTTATGCGCCGACACAGCCGCATCGAACCACAGACATCATGCATCGAACTCAAATCTATGATTGAACTTCCACTGTAAACACTTAATGATGCGAGCGAAATACCGGCGTGAACATGGCTGTAAACGACTTTTTTGATCGGTGAGTGATGTAATAGAATGACTGCTGCGAGAGAGAGAGAGAGAGCCCCGGCCGCGCCCGCGCGCACTCTCACGTCTTCAAACAATTAACACGAGCGCTGTCTTACTCTCTCTCCCTCGCACATATTAATCAAAATCAATCGACAAGATAGTAAAAGGTCGGAAGATCGCGGTTTCACGTGGAGCATTTGGAGTTTTTAGAGATTAGAGACTCTAGGAACAACATCTCAACACTAAATTATAAAGGCCTGTCTCATAGACGCCTGTCTCAAATACAAGCCGGTGCAGTTCGACGATTTGGGCAAATAAAAGCCCGGGCTATTATTTGAAGTTTTACGGTATTTAAGACCTGGAAAAGAAAGGAGACACTGACCTGTCAAAAGGCTCCCCAGTTTCTCGCTGACGATCGGTAATAGTTGATAAATTAAACTTTTCCCAAAGGGAGTAGGGCCACAACATCACCTCCATTCAAAATGTTTAATACACACTCTTCTTGTTCTGGCTTCAGTTTGCTAATGCCGGGAATATTCTCCACAACAGAGCGAATTGCATCCGCGTCTCCATATCCGCGGTCGTTTTCGATTTCCCTGACCTAATCTTAAACTTGGCGCTTAGCGACTACGTCACGGCTTTCAGCCCGCCCTCTGTTCGTTGATTGGCCCGGCTGTTTTCAGGCCGGTGGAAAACTGAAAGATAGGCTGCTATCTCAGACTGACTACAGGAGCGAAATGAAATTAGCGGAAGTAGGAAGTCTGACGTAGTCAGGCTAAAGCATTCCTAGCATTCCATTCATTCCTATGGGGCTCAAATTGACCCGCGAGGGAAGGATTTGTTACTTTTTTAAATTTACACCACAAAACTCCTCGAATCCTTGAATTAAAGCCTAAAGTATGTTTTGCATAAAACAAATAATTAAAAAAAGTAAATATACTTTAAGCTGGCACAGAAGATCTCTACGATCTACTTTGGCTTGCAATGCTTTTGGGAAACGAGTTGCAACAGTGTTAGTTCCTACCTTTTTATATATTTTTCTTCTAGAGGTGAAAAAAGATGGATTCAGCCCCCTCCATGAGCAAGAGGACTTCTTTCTGTTCCCGAAGCATCAGGAGATGTTGGGTAATGAAGCCCAGGAGTGTGGCATCTCTCTGGTTCTGGAGTGGACTGGTATGGAGGCGGAGAGCCGAGGAGACATGAGCGTGGTTTACATCTTATTCAGGTATAATGAAGAGCTTAAGAAAATGAGCTGCTTTCTGAATGTGGTGTGTGTGTTTGTCAGACGTCACCTCTCTAGTTTGCCCTGTCTAGGAGGTTTGCGCCTGATTTCTTCCAAGGTTGCAGTGTTGAGGAGACACACTTGCATTCCCTACAGCTCCACCCCATGTTTACTGGTAAGTTAACACTGAGTGTCCTATCACACACCCGGAGCAACGCAGCGCCGGCGCGACAGTGTTTTCTGCTAGTTTCAGTTTTCATTTTCACGTCCTGTGCCACGCTGTTTAAATAGCAAATGCATTTGCGCCCATCTGTGTGTCCATGGGCGGCTGGTCTGAGAACCAGGTGTGTGTTCAGGCACATTGCTGGAGCGCTGCTATTCTGAGGAACTGAAGTAGACTGAGCCGTTGACCAACTGAACCCTGCTCTGAAGTCAATGGCGCAGTACTTTTTATTTTATTTAAAGAGCGCATTAGTAATGAGCGCCTATAGGCGTGTCAGCAACACACGTACACTTTGTCCCGTAGATGATCAGCTGCTTTAACCTCGCGCTCGAGCAGATCCGTCTCCTCTCTGGAGAAGCGTTTAGTCTTTCCGCTTGCAAATTTCTCCATGTAAATGTGAATCCGCCGTGGCACGAGCGCAACTGGCTTTTAAGTGGAATGGGTGACGAGACTCTGATTGGTTTATTTCACGTTACGCCCCAAAAACACCCATTACTCATTAAGAGAATAGAGACAACCCTTTTAGACCATGCGCCGGGAGCGCCGACCATTTCCCGTCGTTAAACTAGCAAAAGTGGATTTGGACTCCCACTAAGTGCACTTGAGCCCTACACTTTAGACCATGTTCTTAGTTCTTTAAAATAGGGCCCATAGCGTGCTTCGTTCACTCACACACACCTCTCTCTGGTAAACAGGTGAACAGGAAGAAGCCTCCATCGCCAAAGTTGGGGAACCTACTTGTATGTTTGTTTTCTTCTCGTTGCCGAACACCGGCTACATGTACAGCTTGAAGAACGCTGTGGAGCTCGTGTCTACCTACCAGTACCCAGAAAAGAGCCACCAGGCTGTGCTTAGTGACCAGTTCCTCTACATCATCACCAGGTAGGGCGGATACACTCCCGCTGTTCACTGTACACATACGGCTCTTCTGGACAGATAAACTAAGGTTAAGAACTGCTGTCTTTGTCTGCTGTGATATAGTACATAGTGACATGAACAGGTTTTTCACGCTCTTATTTTGCCTTATTATGTATTATTCCATAGCTCACTGTGATTGGTCAAATGTTGGCGTTTATATTTATATATTTGTACTAAAGAGCATTATACACAACATTAATTTCTCAATGTAATGGAAAGTAATGACAGATCTTTTCTACCATATTGTGATATACATCTGAGCAAAACGGATTATCAAAAAAGAAAAACATATAGGATGGGGACTGTTCAATTTATCTGTTGTTGATTGGATGAAGGCAAATCTTAAAGTCAGTATGAAGTCGAAACTGACAGTTCTTGTTTTGTACGGGATATTGCAGTATTTATTATAAATGATTTCTCTGTGCACATCATTATTGTCTTAAATTCACGTTCCTGGTAATCTTGAATCAGAATTCAAGAATTCCTCTTGCAGCATATCTTCTCTTCTCTGATGAGGAGGGCGGGGCTATAACCTGTCAATCACATGAGATCCACCAATAGCAAACCACAACCGTCCAATCAATTCCCCAGAGACAAAATCAAGCCCCGCCCACATCTGTTCTTGTTCCTGAAGCATTTTACTCAGATATACGGCACAATGGAGAAGAAAAGTATCATGAAGACTTCAATGCAAGCTTTCAGTTGATTGTAAAAATGGGGTGGGTTTATGCTGACAAAACGATTAGAGAAGTCCGCCATATGTTAATAGAGAGAAGTCTGTCATGTCACCGTAAGATGAAGTTTTGACTTTTCTTTTTGTGTATTCGTGGTTCAAGTGCGACAAAAGTCCTGGGGTCTTGGACCTACATAAGTTGGTCTTAATGGTTTGTGGTTATGTTTACTGTAGGAATGCTCTCCAGTGTTTCACCGTCAGGTGCAGTGCGGTAGCGGCTCGGGTCGATGACCCGTACATCGACACCACCATGAAGGTAACACAAGTCGTCATGGGTTTCCCTGTTCTTGTATATTTTATCTTTTCCCCCCCGACGGTCTTCAAACTCATTGCTACTATTAAAACCCCTCAGTGGAAGTCTTGAACCGTTTGTGCTGCGAACTTTAATGATACATCATGTGACTTGTGTGCTATTACTTTACGTCAGATTTTCAACTGCCAGATCAGACAAAATGGCTGAAAATATCCTGTAGACCTACTCATATCTCCACAGTGTTGGTCACATTACATAAAATTCCCAATTGCACGGATTCCTATTGAAATGACCGGACTTCTCCTTTAATCCGAATCTGGTAATGTGACCGCGTTTTTAGAACGGGGTCTTTTTGAGCCCCGGAAACACATAGCAAGACGCTAAGGCCACTTTTCCACCATCGGGCCAAACCATTCTCATTGCGTAATTATTTGATTCTGTGCCGATCCCACCCAGCCAGTACGGATACGGTTTCTTTTTCTGCGGTGGGACTGATAATGGAGCTCTTTGCAGTGCAATACAAATGTGTCAGTCGTTGCCTTGGTGACACAAACGTTTACAGACGTATGAGATGTAAATATGGCGAATGATCAGATATTTCTAACTTCTATAGAGGTTTTGCATTGATGTCACTTTCCTGCCGGACTGAGTGGCAGAAGAGCTGCTGTATGACTGGATTTAACAGGGGAAACTGTGGAAATGCCAGTAAGACAAACGATTATCAGTTTAAATTAAAGGTTGGACTCTATAGTGTCCCTTACAACTTACCAAAGATACAGTGATATTGACATGCAGCAGGAATCGTGTTTTCTGATATTTATATGTGCCTGATTTCCACACCGGGGAAATAAATAAAGCAAATTTGCATGTGAACGCTTTATATAAACACAATATAGGTCTAAATTGTGTCTAAAAAGGTCCTTTAATTAGGTCACTTGATGGAGTTTTTCGGTTCCTTGCCACTGTTGCCTTTGGCTTGCTCAGTTGGGGATATTCAAATTAATTAACCAATCATTAATACCATTGATCAGCTCTACCAAACGTGGATGCTTTTTCCACTAAGAAACGAACATTATGTTGTTTTGATTGATACTGTGAAGCTGCTTTGATACAATCTGTATTGTGAAAGCGCTATATAAATATATTTGACTTGACTTGACTAAATCCATGTGATCTCTTATATCAATGTTATATATATATATATCATCATATCATCCAGCCCTAAAACTTTTTTATTTTTTCAGTGTTTATTTAAAAACGTCCAATTATGCAGAATATAAGATATTTAATTGATGAGTTGTCAATACAATATAGGGTATAATTTTACTCCAAAATTCAACATATCGAGACAAAATGATAACTGCAAATTCACCTTTCACTGCCTGGATCCAGTTGTTTCTGTGAAGTGCAGCGATCCATCTGCTTCTCTGTTCTGTAGCTTTTGATTTCTTGTCAAATCTAGTTTTACAGTCAATCTCAAAGCTCAAATAGTGCGGTTGGCCAGCAGGCTTGTGCACAGTTCCGAATTGAATTGAGAATGACTCCTTAATTCCAATTCAATTATTGAATTTGAATTGAATTTGAATTGATTTCAAAAACAGGATCTAGAATTACAATTCGAATTTGAATTAAAGGAAGGAGAATTGCAATTCAATAAAAATTCTAAGAACTTCAAATACATATTTTAAACAAGTGTTTAACAATTAAGCTTTACAGTATATGTCAGATATGATTGCATTATGCACTTTGTGTTATTTGATACTTTGAAATTAAAATTGGAACAAAACTGATTAAACAGCATTGAGGGGGTAATTTATTTCAAGAATTTTATCATTATCTATATTTTAGAACAAAATGTATGCAGGGTTGAGGAGTGACTAGTCACGTGTAATGCAATCATGTTATTAAATTACAAAATTAATGTAATTGTATTTATTTGTATTACTGAGGTAAAATGTGTAATTCAATTAGTTACTAATCAAATTAAAAGGAAATTGCTTTGCATTGATAAAGTAATCCAAATAAAATAACCCAAACCACATTTATAATGGGTAACTATAACAGCAAGCAATTACATTTCAAAAGTTACCTTACTAAACCTTAATGTGAGATTCATCGCATTCCTTCTGTTGTGTTTCTGTGTGGAATTTCTTTGAATTGCCATAAATTTAATTCCACTTCCTGTCATTCAAATTCAACTTCCTGTGGGGCGGAGTCAATTCAATTCAAATTCCAATTCATGAATTTAATGCAGGCAAATTCTGAAATTCAGAATTTTGCACAAGCCTGTTGTCCAGATAAAGAGAGAAACTGGCAGGCAGGCAATAGATATGTGCACGCATTCTACAGAGCCAACTGAGAACCGAGAACGCTGTGTAATCGTGCCGAAACAAGCTCAAATTGAAGTAAAACTGAAAGAGTTCCTCACCGTTCTTAGAACCAACTGTGGTAAAGCGACTCTCGAATCAAGGCCATGAGTTTTGCATGTCCAGAAACCACTCTGAATATCTGAGCGCTGTCCCATCAGGCCTGTCCACGCTCCACGATGGAGGTGTGCGCTCTGAGGATCCAGCTCTTCATCGGACTCAAGGCTCTCTGTCAGGATGGAAACCATATTGTTCTCCTGACAGCAGCAGACGTGGAGAGCAAAGAGGACATCGAGAGATCAGCCCGCAAAAACACGTACGTGTGCTTGTTCACGATCAACACGTTTATATCCTGATTACGCATTTCAGAGTGCATGAGTTGTGAAATGTTTATCTCTAACGTTTTGACTGTGACTGCTTGATTCTTCCAGTATGACGTTGCTGTTTGGTTTGTAGATGTATCGTAGTGCCCTGAGTAAATGGCCTGTAACTCTTATTGTAGTGAATCGAGGGAACTCAGGGCCCTGACAGGCATTTTAGTAGCTGTAGGTCTAGAGCCGTCCTCAACGCAGACTCTGGAAAGCCTTCTGTCCAGGTCCTTCCTGTAAGTTAGCGAGTAGCATGATCCTAACAGTGGGCCCTAAAACTCCTAACCCACTGTGAGTGTTTCCCGCATGCAGCCGCTCATAACATCTCAGTTTTCTTCAGACCTGACTTCTTCATAAATGAGACAAGAAGCTCTCAGTATGGTTCATGACTTCCTCTTATTTAGAGAACACTTTAATGCAATATAGCTGAATTTAACCAACCACAGCTGTACTAATCCCACAACCCCTTTCAGTCTGGCATTTTAACTAGTAATTCGTTGTCCCTCCATTTAAAGGGGTCATGACATTAGAAATCAAATGTGCCTTGATCTTTTGATATATAAGTGGTCTTTATTCTATTAAAACACACCACAAGATTTACATAGCTTAAAACACCACTTGATCTGTGGTGCAACACAAGAAATACATTTGCATATGACCTCCAGAGCAAGACATCGACGAATAGTGATACATCATCGGGCACCATAGACTCTGCCCACTGGCACATCATAGACTCCGCCCACTGGCGGCTCATAGACTCCGCCCACTGGTGCCCCATAGACTCCGCCCACTGGCGCCTCATAGACTCCGCCCACTGGCGCCCCATAGACTCCGCCCACTGGCGCCTCATAGACTCCGCCCACTGGTGCCCCATAGACTCCGCCCACTGGCGCCTCAGACTCCGCCCACTGGTGCCCCATAGACTCCGCCCACTGGCACCTCATAGACTCCGCCCACTGGCGCCGCTTAACGGCTGCCTGATGTCTACGCTGGATGTGAGCGTTGCGTCAAAAGCAAATAAAACCTATTATAATCAGTGACGCCGTCTGCACTGATACAGTATACAGATGCACGTTCAGTGTGTTTGCGTCTCTGTACAGACATCAGAGGATTATATGTTTGTTCGGAGCATTTTGTTTTGTAATTGAGGCACAGTGTAATGGAGAGTTCGCAAAGAAATTAGATGATTTCATAATGCTTTGTTTCCAAATGGCGGTTTTATATGGATAATGTTCTCAAAACACTTGCTTGTGTGCAATAGCCAGTGAGCGTTGAGTCTGTTTCCTATGCAATTTCCTATATACAAAAAATGTATTAACAATATAAGTGAAGCTTGAGGAACATGTTATATAAAATTAAATACATCATGACCCCTTTAAGTGTGTTTTATTGGTATTATTTGTTTAATCACCTAGAATACTGACAAAAGGTGCAGTCACATTAGTGAAATTTCAATGAAATTCATTAAACTTTTGTGGGCAAAACTGGTCAATTGTCTATTGTCAATAGTGATGTATGAGGCACAGTTGAACAGAAATCACTTTTAAACCAAGCAGCTTTCTGTTGGTCAATGCATGACACACTGCGAAATGAACATTGAAAAATCTTAAGCCCTTGCACATAATTCCAGATTCCTATTGAATTGACTGCATTTCGCCCAAAAACAATAGTAAATGTGGCGGCACCTTAACTTAAGGGAACTGTCCACTGTGCAGTTAGGACCTTTGAGTGTTATCACTGTCTTCTATGTTCCTCAGATCCAGGAAGATCTCCCTCTCCAAACCCACAGAGCCGGCGGACAGCGCTCACGGCTGGAACCTCTATGTCATCACGTCTGTGTCCACGCTGCAGCTCTACAGAGAAATAGTACTGGAGCTTCACACATTGATTCGATTATCACAAACTCTTTTAGAGCCAGGCTATTGTTGAGACGTTTATATTTTATTCTTACACTTTGACAGGAAGAGACTGTCTGATTGACGTGTAAAGTGTGTAAAGTGTGTAAAGCTGCCACTAAGGGCACAGAAATTACACATGGGCACATAGTGGGCAGTCGTGGGCTAATGGTTAGCGAGTCGGACTGGTAACCCTGGTTCGATTCCAGTACCGGTAGGACATGACTGAGGTGCCCTTGAGCAAGGCACCTAACCCACAATCGCTCCCCGGGCGCCACAGCTCCTGGTGTGTGTGTGTGTGTGTGTGTGTCACGGTTTGCAGTGTGTGTGTGTTCGCTACTCACTACTCTACTAATGTGTGTGCACTAACGTGGATGGGTTAAATGCAGAGGACACATTCCGAGTATGGGTTACCGTAATTGGCCTTCACTTCACTCACTCGCAGAAAATCCTTTATTAAGACTAATTTGCTTACATGAAACCAAATTAAAGGTGCAGTATGTGTTTTTTTAAATCGTTGCTGAACACTGTTGATATTGGAAATCAACCCAACCCAAACACATCAGCCAACACTGCTGATTGGGTCACTCTCTCTCCTCCCCCATCATGAGTGGACACGCCCCCACTGCTGATTAAACTAATAATTAAATAGTAAATACAAATAATACTTTATTTTTTAGTAATTTCATATTCTAACAGTAAATGTTACCAAAAAATACAAGTAATCGTTATATGTTTATTCGGTTTATATTTTAAAAGATTAATTAAAGTATTAATGTTTTATGTTATTAATAATTTTGTATTAAATAATAAATCCAGAAAAATACTAGAAAAAAGTTTCTAAAAAAAATTATTAGGGCCCTGTTATTGTAAAATGTTTTGTATATTATTAAATTGTTACAGTTTTATAAATTCTATTCATTAGACATGCTTTTTGATTAATAACATTAAATGAAACAATCCAGAGAAACAAATCCAGAAAAAAAAAAAAAATGAAAACAGGAAATTTGGGGAAATTAAAGCTAAAAAAAAAGAGAGAATTTCAAAGGGCCCTAAAAATATCATTTTTATTACTTTAAAGCTGCTGTCCGTAACTTTTTTTAAGTTAAAAATAATCCAAAATAATTATTTAAAAAAAAAAACATATTCAGCCAGTGTTCAAAACTATCTGCTTGCCGTAGCTTGATTCAAAACGGTTAGCTTGTAATAATGTTTTTAATTCCAGTGGTACTGGTGGGTTTCCGCGGGAAATTCGAGCATGTCTTTGCGTCATTACATCACACCCGTACTGTACTGTCAACTGGAGATTCAGCAGTTATAAAACCCAAAAGACTTCATACTTCGGATTTAAGGTGGCTAGAGAAAGAGAAAGAAACCATCTCATGCGAACTCAAGGATAAACATCGGCGGGGCTTTTGAAAGGTGCGTGAACTCCGTGTTTTGAAGGGGTTTGAAACGGAAGAAGAGACGGCTGAACAAGTAAGACATTTCAATAGTTCAATCGTGTAACAGTACCACAATTGTTTTCTTAATTCACACAGTTACGGAGTTTCCTTTGTTGTGCCTTTCTTGTTTAGCTATTATGGAGAATATGAATTCTGAACTACACAGGTAACCATAAAGCACATTAAATGTAACGTTAGTCACGCAATGCTGATGTTGTTAACATGAACAATTTGAGAACAAAGTATAATTTGCACGGTTGCTGTAAATCGCGTTGATTAAATCTAACGATCGCTTGTCATGTCGAAAGGTTTTTCCCCCTTAGTTGATCAGAACAAAAAATGTTACTTACTTGTTCAGATTACATTTTCCGGTGAAAATTCTTATGTTGGTCAAACTTTCACAAAGTGAATCTGTGATTGTGAATGCCAGTATCCACACAGCGCGGTGATTGGCAGCAGCACTCGCCTCAAATCACTGTGTTCATCCGCGCTGTTTCATGCCGATGTACAACCCACGCAAAGATGATAATTCCGCGAATAACTGCAGTTACAGATTTCGAACAGAGATGGTGACAAAGAGGAAAAGTTACGGACTGTAGCTTTAATAAATTGGTGTTAGATTGTATGAGTTTTATGATTTCAATGAATCAGATATGCTTTTTATCACTTACATTTTATTTATAAAATAAAACTGATTTCATAGGGTCCATGTTTCCCACATGCTGCATGTAAACGCTCCTCTGTTTCCATCAGGTGGAATACAGCAGGAGGTACGAGCAGTCGAGCGCGTCGTCTCAGAGCTGCGTCCACCTGCTGAGTGAAGGTCACCTGCTCCTGCGCACGGCCCTGCTCCTGCAGCGGGGGGGCCCCGAGCCCGAGCTGCAGCAGGCCTTCCAGGAGAGCTGCGCTCACTTAGGAGACTGCTTCAGCAGGTCAGATGCGTGCTCTGATGGCGTCAGTCATCATCTGCACACACTCTGACCTCATCATTCATTCACAGGTTTGATAAGAAGGACTATCATCTGGCTCTTCCGTACTATAAGATGTCAGGCCTCACTGTGACTGATGTCATTGAGAGGAATATGTCCATGAGCAGCTCCTCAAACGGTTACGGCAAAGGGTTTCTCTTCTTCCTGAAGCATTCGATCTACGAGGAGAACATGGAGGAGCTTAGCAAGGTACTGGGAAACACCTGTGGCTGGACATTTCTGATATAGTTGTCATCACATACATGCAATTCACAAAGTTTCAGTTATTTTACATATTTACTCAGAATTCGCATGTCAGGTAGGCAGGTTACGCAAATGCATATATAGAAATTTAATAATCTAAAAATCGTCTGATACAGGGGCTTTCAAACGGAGAAGTATAGGGGTCTGTGCACATTTCAAATTTTTGTTTACAAAAATAATTTTATTCTGTTGGGACTGAAATCAATCATTTTATTTTATTCTATTGATAAGTTTTTAACAGTAATATAAAAACATTATTTTATTTTATTTGAAAGATTTATACATTTATAACTAATATATATATATATTAGGGCTGTCAGTTAAACGCGTTATTAACGGCGTTAACGCAAACCCATTTTAACGCGATACATTTTTTTATCGCGAGATTAACAGTCTTTTTGGCCTAGCAAACTTTGTAGTTTTTTTTTCTCATGCTTTTGCAACAGGACGCGGCATGCGCGCCGCTGCGCTATGAACCCATTCATTTGAAAACTGGCATAGCGCCGCACATTCCCCGTCCTGTGTGAAAGCACTGGATCTAGCTAGACCGGAAACCACACACTTGTTTGGGCTTGCGAGCCGGCCAAATAATAGGTTAGGTTAACGTTACGCTTTGAGTGGATGACGAGCGCGAGACGCCCAAATGGATGCCAATAAGATTCTGACTTGAAAGTTTACTTATAAAAAGTTGTCAAATGGTCCCATTGACAAGACCAAAGTGATCTGTGTGTTTTGTCGTTGTGAACTAAGCATCATCATCGCATCGCGTCCAGTCTGAAATACCACTTGATGGCCAAACACACACACATCTGATGCGAATTCTCCGCCCCCTCGTCAATATCAGGACCTCGTCACAGTATTTATTTCACGCTTTTATTGATGGACAGTTTTACATAGTGTGAGAGATTATTTGCTCCAAGTGAGAATGTTTTAGTGTGAAATTGAACACAGTATTGTCAATGTTGTTTTCAATAAAAAAAACATTTGCACAAAGCAAGCCGATACACTTTTCCATGTTGATAAGAGCATTAAAATGATAAAAAAATAATGGGACAAAAAGAAATCAAGAGACATTTAGAATAGATAAAAATGTGCGATTAATCGCGAGTTAACTATTACATTAATGCGATTAATCGCGATTAAATATTTTAATCGTTTGACAGCACTAATATATATACAACTATCATTATTCTAACAATAGGTAGAAAACATACACACTGTCAACTAAATACAACGTTTACGGATACATTTAATTATCTTTAGTAAAATAAAATTATTTAATTTAAAACTAAGTATAATTTGTTATATTGAATGATAATGTTGTTCTAACAGTCATCCTGTGTCCTCGTGTGTGTTGCAGGACATGGCTGATAAAGTCCTGGAGATCTTCAGTGTGGCTGAACCTGCTCAGCTTCCTCATGTTGTGTGCAGCCCGTCCATGCTGAAGGCTGACCCTGACGGGGCCATTGCCCTCCTGAGGCAGCTGGAGGCCCCCGGGGGCCCGTCCATCACCCTGTCCCTGTGTGTCGCCTCCCTGGCGCTGCGGCGGGGGGACCTGCACACTTACAGCCAGCAGATGGACCGCCACGCGGAGGTATTTCAGGAGGGATTATGCCCCATAATGCCCCATAATCCTTCATTGAAACTAGCTTACTATAAACATAAAGCTAGACTTTTATATACAAATTGCGCTGACACTATGCAGCATTGTTAGTTATTTGTCCCAGATCTGTACGTAATCCCTCAGACACACTGAAGTACAGCACACACTGTTTTCTGAGGGAATATACAGACAGCGACGCTGGATCTTTACTGTCACTTCACAATAATGGAAAGCAGGTCGGAAATGTATGGTTTTATGGTAAATTTGCCCCCAAAAATCAAGATATATGTGAAAAAAAACATCAGAACAAGTTTGCTAAATTCAAAACTGCATACTAGCATATGATATGACTTTATCACACTATTTCTTATATAGAAAGATTTGGTAAAAGTAGTAGGAGTACTGGAGTAGTATCCTAGTATGCGGTTTTGATAGTGTTGGTCTCGAGTAGGGATGCACGGCTTCAGATTCGAATGAATATTGGGCTTTTTAACAGGGTTCGGTTTCTGCCGAACCTTAGACTTTTTTTAGTTGGGGACATTTAACATTTAATTTTGAATTTAACAATACTATTACAACATTGTTTTCCTGTTATCTCTGTAAAGCTGCTTTGAAACAATTTGTATTGTAAAAAGCGCTATATAAATAAAGGTGACTTGACTTGACTTGACTTTTCCACCGAACCGAACCCTAGGCTTGCATTACGCGCGCTACGTCGATGTCACGCCGCCATTGATTACGGGAAGGTGTTTACGTTAGGCTTGTTTGACTTGACCCGGCGCTGCACTGACCGATCGGTGAATGACATCAGTACCGCGAGAGCGAATAGAGAGCAGACGCTCCTTATGCTTTTGAATCGCTCTCATGGTACTTTGATGTCATAAACCGGTTTGTGCAGCGCTGGTTCAAGTCGAACAAGCCAGTAGTGTAGTTTTTTTTACAGTCTATGAGTGTAACACGTTGTGTCAGGAAGAAAAATAGGGATAGCTCACAGCTAAAGTTATTGCAGAGGCCAGACAGACTCACGGAGGCGACTGGCATCTCACACGTTCTTATAGCGTTACTTAGCGGTTTTAGTTTCATGTTTAAAAACATAGTTTTCCCATCATTTCATATTTCTATATTTAAAATTTTGTTAAATAGTTTATGTAATTGTAATTGAAGTATAATTGCCTTTGTCACCGTAAAAAACTCACTCACTGCTTTTAACTGAATCACTTTTGTATATTTAATAAGAATCAATTTATGTTTAATTCATACAGTGAAGACTATGCAGTGTTTTATTTTTACACTTGATTATTACATTTCTAAAGTATTTCTTACTACAGGTTAAATAAATGCTGCCTTGTTCTTTTTAATTGTAAAAAAACCTAAATAACAAAAACAGCTATATCGCCATATAAACCTTTATCGTGAAATAACATTTCTCATATTGTGAAATAAGATTTTGGTCAAATCACCCACCCCATGGTGTTCTGTTTGTTTTTCCTGACTTTGCGAGTGACTTTGTTAATGAGTCACCAAATCACATGTTAATTCTCTGCCATCTGCAGATGCTGCAGGTCTACGGCTTCATCGAAGAGCCCAAACTACTGCTCCACGGCCGAGGGAAGGCGGTTCTGCCCACCACGCTGGCCCGGCACCTGCGCGACACACATGAGGGACTGCTGGTGGCGGCGGTCGTAGCGCTGCACGAGAACAGCAAGATGCGTCTGGAGGAGGCCGATCTCTTCTTCCAGGTACACACACAGAGTCAGAGGGTGTTTCTGTCCGTGTCATGCTCATAGCCGTGTGTTTATCTCTCTCTCAGGAGCTGTGTAAGGATGACGTTGAGTTTGAGAGCAGTCCTCAGTTACTGGTGGACTTCTGGGAGGCTCTGTTAGTAGCGTCCTCTCATGAATCCATCATCCAAGAGCTGCTGTTCCGTCTCACGTCTGTCTATATCGACCGCATCACGTGCAGAGATCGCTCCGGCGTCAAAGCCCTCAAAACGGCAGAGGATCTGGTGAGTTAGATAACCTACCTATCAAAATGTAACATAGCAGGAGTTTTGTTTCTAGGTTATTAATAGAGTGCTCAAACTGGGGTCCAAGGATCCCCAGTGGACCACAAGAGAGTTTAGAGAAAACCAGTGTAACAAACATACATATAAATAGATAATAAAACATAAGATATAAGGAACAATAATGGTCTGAGAATAGAGCCCTGGGGAACACCACAGAGTAACCTAGCTTTATTAGAATAGAAACCCTTAACACAAACAAACTATCTTCTATTGGAAACTTAATTTGTATTTACTATCATGAAAACCATATTTATACATACCATATTATATATATATTAACATATTTATATATTTATGTAGTTCCTTCCTTTGTCGTACGGTTTTAGAGAAATTAAATTGGACAGTTGAAAAACTGATTTTTTTTTTTTAATTCAGGCGCTCAGAGGTGCAGCAGACGGTTAAAAACTGGGGCACATAAACAGTGCGTAAAACGCTCACTGCCAATAGAAAACCATTTAAAAAGGGCGCATCTCACTGCAAAATATGCAGTCTGTGTGATCGGGGCCTTTGGCTTTCCAGATCTATGAGCCCAATCCAGCTCTGTGAACTTTCTATTCATCAAAGAATTCTCGAATCAAATCACGGAAAATATTGAGCCGTAAAAAACTGTTTACAATATTGGTCATAATAAGAACCAGGTCTTGACATTAACACGTGCTACTCTGCGTGCTACTCACATGTGCTGCGTGTGCTGTTTGTTTAGTTTCCAATAACGTGCATTTGGGAACTCATATAAAGTCAGACACGCTTTGTGTTTCATAGCGAAGTGTCACACCATTATCGTGTACATGCGTGGAGCGTCTCAGCAGCTCGGTTAACAAACTCCAGCTCTACAAATGCTGCGAGTTTGTGTTGCTTATAATGTTTATCTGGTAACGCAATGTGCACCATTTCACCAGAGTTTGCATGTTTTGATGTGCACGTTCTTGTTCAGGAAATTACAGTGGCTGTAGCATTTCTGTCATACAGAAGATTAATTGACTAATATTTGGCCAATATTAAACAAAGATTTGATCATGCCGTAGTGTAACAACAACAATCAACAGGCAATATTTATTATTATTATTATTATCTATTTGAAGTCATTTTAAAGCCCATTGTTCACTTAGGTCAATTTTTTATCAATTACTATTAATCGCCAAATTACTCATTAAAAAAAATAGTTACTGACAGCCCTTTAGTTATGACAGCCAGATTAGTTAAAACATTTCAAAATGCACCTGCATTGTTTGCATTTTGTGACTTTCAGTCTAATAAAAGGCTATTTTTCTGCTATTTAGCTGCCCGCCCCATAAGCATGCCGTCCAAAAACTGCGTCTCTGTAGGCAGCCTAGGCTCTAAGATCTGCACACAAAAACAAATGGGTACACCACCACTCAAAACCAAAACAAACAGTGTTTCAACCAATCACCGACAGGGTTTGACAGGGGTTGAAACAGAGCCTAGGCTGCCTACAGAGACGCGGTTTTTGGACGCCATGCTTATGGGGCGGGCAGCTAGCGGATCGTTAGGAAAGATTAGGTGAATGTGATCATTTATGTTTCGGCCTTTTTTGGGCCTGAAATCACTTATACAACCTTTAAATTGAAATAATTCACAACATTACTGTTTTTTATTGTATTTTTAATCAAATAAATGCAGCCTTGGTGAGTAGAATAGACTTAATTAAAAAACATTAAAACAATGAATTATTCCAAACTTTTTGGGGATATTCAAATTAATTAACCAATAATTAATACCATTTGACCGGTAGTGTATGTTAAACTTTCTTTTGCTGATTTTTCTTTGTTTTATTGTGCATAATGGTGCAGCAAATGTTGGCTTAGCAAACACCACTAATTAAGCTAACACAGTTAGCCTGTAAGTGACATTAGGTCTCAAGAGACTGTCAGATGTCTTTAAAAAGGCCTGAGTAAATGACAATTACTGTAGCTGTAGTGGTATTTAAAGACTTTAATTTTCCTCATCAAATGTTTCTTCATATCCAGATAAACTCCTGTTCTCATTATGGGATGTTGTATCCGTGGGTGAGCATCCTGACGCCTGTCCAGTTCAACATCACCCATGACCACCAGGAGGACCTACACAAACTTCAGGTGTGTACTCATGTATTTCACTCTTTTTGGCAAGCAACACCATTAAATAACACATTGATATCCAGGAGTGCAGCCGGAAGAGCTGAAGTAAAGGACTTTGGCCTTGTGTACACTGGAAACAATTGCTGTAGGATTTACTTTAAAACCGTTTTAACCCAGAAATTGCTTGTAAATTTCACAAATAATTACAAAGAAACAAGTAACACTGAATTGAACATGACATTTTGAAGTAGAAAGATGGTATAGAAAGAAATAGGATTTGAAGTAGAAAATAGGGTTTCACTTTATTTTGATGGTTTGATTTTAACACATTCTGTTGACTATAAGTAGCGTTGCTCCTACATGTCTACTAACTCTCATTAGAGTATTAGTTGAGTATTAAAGGGGTCATATAATGCCATTTGCGTACAAGCTAATATAATTCTTTAGGGTCTAAATTAAAAGTTTGTAATATACTTTAATTAAAAATTCTCATTAGTATTGTAAGAAAACACTTATTTTACCTGGTCAAATACAGCTCTGTTTTCAGCACGCCGTTTCAGTGCATGTGCCTTTAAATGATAATGAGCATCACTCACCCCGCCCCTCTGTTCCACAGTCTATGCTCTGTTCTGTGCGTACATGTTTGTAACACAATAACCATAACGCGTTGTTCATTATAAACGTGGGATAATGAATTATATTCAGAACGTCGTACATAGAAAACATGCCATAATGTACCCTGAGTGTAAACATTAGCCGCATTTATTGTGAAGCTAGCGATTTGCAAAGATTAATATAAATATATAAAGGTTAATAAAACATTACACTCACTTCAGTTCTTCTCGAGGTGCAGGAACACGAATAGTTGGTATCGATTCCTTTTTTCAGGAGCAGCTTCTTAGCAAAACCAGCTTTATACCTCCTCGAAAGCAGTCTGGTGTGAAATGATTCGCGCAAACATGAAAGCATTTACGTTGATCGTGGGGAATATTCCCTTCGAAAACAAACTCAGCCACTGCGTCTTCAGCGGTTCGGATTTAGGAACATTAAAATGACTGCTGTGTTCCTTATTGCACCCAAGAACAGAACACCACAATCGCTTAGACTCCATTCTGCTCAGTGACAGTGCTCCAGTGTACATTTCGGCACAACACCGGTCCGCGCGTGCATGATTGACAGCTCACTCACGAGCGAGGGCGGGTCTGTGTTGAAACGCTGCTGTCAATCAACAATTGTGGGAGGGGTGTGCGAGCTTGTGACGTCACAAGCTCGAACGGCTCGATTTGAGGCAGGGGAAAACATAAAAGGAGATTAAAACAAAACCACTGGATGGATTTTTATCATTATATGATGGTTGTGTACAGACACTGCCAACACACATTTCAGTACAATCAACTTGTAAAAGTGCATGTACCATTATATGACCCCTTTAATAGACTAGTAGGGTTAGGGTTAGATTAAGTTGACATGTAGTTGCAAAATTACTTATAGTCAGTAGAGTGTCTGTTGGAGGAGGATCACAATAAAGTATTTGCAGATATTAAGCAGACAGTCTACTAATACTCCAATGAGAGTTAGTTGACAAAACGTGGATGTTTTTCCACTAAGAAACGAACATTATGTTGTTTTGATTGATACTGTGAAGCTGCTTTGATGCAATCTATATTGTGAAAAGCGCTATATAAATATACTTGACTTGACAAATAGTTGCAAAATTACTTATAGTCAGTAGAGTGTCTGTTGGAGGAGCATCACAATAAAGAGTTAGTAGATATTAAGTAGACAGTCTACTAATACTCCAATGAGAGTTAGTTGACATGTAGTTGCAAAGTTACTTATAGTTAATAGCACATTCAAAAGGGACCATCAAAATAAAGTGTTACCGAAAATAGAAATGGTGTTTTCTTGTAAAACAATCCAATAATCTTTGTTTTATTTACACCTTTGAAAAATAATTTTTACTGTGTATACGAACCTCAGCTCGACAAATAATTTCGGTAACACTTTACAATAAGGTTCATTAGTTAACTTTAGTTAATGTATTAACTAATACATGGTAAGTTCAATATTAGTTAATCTTTGTTAACATTAGTTAATACAAATACAGCTGTTCATTGTTTGTTCATGTTAGTTCACAGTGGATTAACTAATGTTAACAAGATCTTAATGTCAAGTCACATTTATTTATATAGCGCTTTTTACAATACAAAACAACAAAGTTTGTTTCTAGAAGAAAATAGCATCACAGTCCAGCTTAAGTAAGTTCAGTGATGCCTTGGATCATAACGGGTCCAAATAAAGCTTGTTGCCCGTGTGCCGTCCCCGGTGTGCAGGCTCTGCTGTGCGGGCCGACGCTGGAGGTCTCCTCCATTCTGCCTCTGCTGGAGCCGCTGTCGGACTGTGACGCCACCGGCCTCAGCGTTCACGTGCTGTGCGCCGCCAGACTGGGCCAACACCACAGCTCCATCGACAGGCTTCTGGACCGATGCCCACGAGCCATCATCTCCTACGCCACCCACCAGCTGCAGAACGACAAACTGGTAACCAGCTCAACCGCTCGAGCGATAAGCCCTGAAACGCGCCAGACTTTGCATTCTCAGTGTTACTGGCCAAAGTGTCATAAAAATGGATGAAAATTGGATTCACAAACTGTTTTCCACTGCTACTTTCCTACAATGTCTGTCCAAACTTCACTGAAATCAATTAATATCATATTCAGACTAAAGGCCTGGTCACATGAAAGATGATAACTTAAATCATAACTAAAAACATGCAGTTTTAAAAATCCTTGTAATCCCTAAATGTAAAAAAAAATAGAAGTCCACACCTCAACCATAACGGCACAAAGGAACGATATCGTTGGAATCACTTTTAGCTGATAAATGATAAAATCATTAACAGCCAATCAGAATTCACCTGACTTTAAAGAGCTCGAGCATTTAAAGGAGCAGTATGTAAGATTGTGGCCAAAACTGGTACTGCAATCACTTTCAAATTACTGACTCGAGGTTGCCAGATATGCTGCAGGATCCGATTACGACACATTATCTGCAGCTGTGGGAACTAGAGCAGAGCTGGCAACCCGGATGCCGCAACACTACAGACTTCGTGATTGGTGGATCGATGGAGGGTGGAGCAACACTACTGACTCCGTGATTGGTTGATCGGGGGAGGGTGGAGCAACACTACTGACTCCGTGATTGGTGGATCAGTGGAGGGTGGAGCAACACTACTGACTCCGTGATTGGTGGATCAGTGGAGGGTGGAGCAACACTACTGACTCCGTGATTGGTAGATCGGTGGAGGGTGGAGCAACACTACTGACTCCGTGATTGGTGGATCAGTGGAGGGTGGAGCAACACTACTGACTCCGTGATTAGTAGATCGGTGGAGGGTGGAGCAACACTACTGACTCCGTGATTAGTAGATCGGTGGAGGGTGGAGCAACACTACTGACTCCGTGATTGGTAGATCGGTGGAGGGTGGAGCAACACTACTGACTCCGTGATTAGTAGATCGGTGGAGGGTGGAGCAACACTACTGACTCCGTGATTGGTGGATCAGTGGAGGGTGGAGCAACACTACTGACTCCGTGATTGGTGGATCAGTGGAGGGTGGAGCAACACTACTGACTCCGTGATTGGTAGATCTGGGGAGGGTGTGGCAAAACTACTGACTCCGTGATTGGTAGATCGGTGGAGGGTGGAGCAACACTACTGACTCCGTGATTGGTAGATCGGTGGAGGGTGGAGCAACACTACTGACTCCGTGATTGGTGGATCGGTGGAGGGTGGAGCAACACTACTGACTCCGTGATTGGTGGATCGGTGGAGGGTGGAGCAACACTACTGACTCCGTGATTGGTGGATCAGTGGAGGGTGGAGCAACACTACTGACTCCGTGATTAGTAGATCGGTGGAGGGTGGAGCAACACTACTGACTCCGTGATTGGTAGATCGGTGGAGGGTGGAGCAACACTACTGACTCCGTGATTGGTAGATCGGTGGAGGGTGGAGCAACACTACTGACTCCGTGATTGGTGGATCGGTGGAGGGTGGAGCAACACTACTGACTCCGTGATTGGTAGATCGGTGGAGGGTGGAGCAACACTACTGACTCCGTGATTGGTAGATCGGTGGAGGGTGGAGCAACACTACTGACTCCGTGATTGGTGGATCGGTGGAGGGTGGAGCAACACTACTGACTCCGTGATTGGTGGATCGGTGGAGGGTGGAGCAACACTACTGACTCCGTGATTGGTAGATCGGTGGAGGGTGGAGCAACACTACTGACTCCGTGATTGGTAGATCGGTGGAGGGTGGAGCAACACTACTGACTCCGTGATTGGTAGATCGGTGGAGGGTGGAGCTCAGACCAAAACACAACATGACAACATCAACATCAGTTAAGGGCTGCAACTTCACTTTTTAAATGACAATATCCTGGCCGGACTACTGTTGTCAGTGATATAAGTATTTGAAATGAACATGATTTCTTAATGTCTAGTGACATATCAGGGCCATTTTATGATTAATTGAAATACATTTCTTACATACTGCTCCTTTAAAGCTGCTGGCAGCAAAACTGCAGCATTTGTAATAAACAGAACATTATTGTGCGCTGCTGTGGATGCTAATACTGTTATCGTTATAGTTATCTTGGTAACACTTTACAATAAGGTTCGTTAGTTAACATTAGTTAACTATATTAGTTAACATGAACTAATAATGAACTGCACTTATACAGCATTTATAAATCTTTGTTAATGTTCATTTAAACATTTACTGATACTTTGTTCATTTTAGTTCACAGTGGATTAACTAATGTTAACAAGATTTGAATAATGAACAGCTGTATTTTTATTAACTAACGTTAACAAAGATGAACAAATACAGTGACAGATGTATTGCTCATGGTTAGTTCATGTTAGTTAATACATTAATTAATGTTAACTAATGAACCTTATTGTAAAGAGTTAGCATTATCTTTATAGTTCTTGTTCTTCATGTGAACAGGCCTTAAAGGTACGGCCACATCAGCAAAATATTAGCACAATTTTGCCAGAATTTGCCAGATTTGCCAGGGCAAAAAAAGGGTGCCCATTGTGCATTACTAGTATAAGTATGTGTGATGCACAGCTTGTGGCCAATTCACCCGAACTTGAACATAATGCGAAATCTAGGGAAATCTTTCACCCTCATTCAACACTGCCAATGATAATAAAAATAAAAAAAAAGCGATAATCACAATGATGTGACGCAATAAAAGGCGAGACTTTCTTGTCAGAGTTTTTATGTTTGTTTCCTGACCGCTGAGTGAGTTCTCCTCACACGTCCTCTCTCCCTCCAGCCTCTGTGGTGGCAGAAGCTTTTCCCTGAGGTGTGTGACCGGATGAGAACAGCAGGAGACCACAGCGGCGTCCTCCTCTCAGCGCTCAAAGGTAGCAGCCGCTTTAAGCCACTGGATGTCCAAACACAACACACTGAACTGAAGTGAATTCTGCTCTTCTCTTTCACAGAAACTCTGCTTGTGGCGGCCAGAGAGTTGAACCCATTAGAGTTCCTGGAGTTGTTGCCGGATGATGGAACGGCACATTTTTTCCTGCCACATCTGCTTGAACGCTGCCAATGAAATCTCATGACATTGGCATTTATTTTAGACAATCGGTGAATCGACACTAAACCTGTTTAAAGACAGGATCTGGATTTACCGTCGTCCTGCTGCTTTGAATGCTGATTACCAAAAACTGTCACGTGTCCACTCAGATCTATGACTGCTGTGAACTACATGTTACAATCATTCATAAAGTCTGGAATGTTACAAGTTTACTTTAAAAAAAAAAGAAGAAAAGTACTCTCTTATTAAATCAGGATAAATATAGACTACAAAATATAACAAAATATGATGTACAATTATGTTTTTTAAATGATTTGTAAGGCTTGCACTGATTTTTTTGAATGTATCTGAAATATGTGTGTGCACATTATCCACAATGCATCTATCATCTCATTTCATCTGATTTTCAGAATGAAAATTTTAAAGTGTCCTTTTATGTTTATTAAATTATGTTCAAATGCAGAGTCTCATGTGCAGATCATTTTGTAAACATTCTTTTGAACGTTCTCTTCCATGTACAAAATCATATTTTAAAGCTTCAGTAACATAAGCAAATGCTAACAACTCTACTTCCAGTCTTCCCTTTACAGAATCATATTTTCGACCCTAAAAAATTGGCCCCTCATCAACATAACCTTTAGACAAAGTAATGACCTCTGACCCGTTTTATTCAAATAGTCTCATTTTTTTATTGTAATGCTAACAAGATATGTCACATTTACGTAAAATACATTTTTAATATTTTTGTCATGTATTTCTGCTCTTTTGCAATCACAATAATATAGTTATGATGAACAACAAGTGTTTATTTAGAAAAATCATGGGGAAGTATTACAACAAACTTTCTGTTACTACAAGCACATTTTAACCGCTACCAAACAAACCCATGAACCTCTTTTTCCCTAAAAAAAGAAAGAAAATTATATCATTCAGTTTGTATTGCTGGTAAAATATGCTCAATTTAATCACAAAACAAACATTTGTGTAATTAGACTTTTCTTGAGTTGTGTCAACAACCATGTGTGACAACATGCCCCGCTCTGCCCTTTAGCTTTGCATAACAGGGTAGTAAATTATGTTCCCTTTCATAGTCACTACGAGTTACGAAATGACGACTAATGGGGTTTCGGTTAGAAAGCCTATCCACTTGAGTATTACAAAACGAGCCAATGGCAAATAAATGCCATGGCGTAACTCTGCCCCACCTCGTGGGTATATAAGGAAGTACGCTGGTAAGATGCAGATATGTTTTCACTTCGGAGCCAAGTGTATCACTTCACTCCACAAGCCATCCTGAGATTGACTTTCATCTCCTCTCTCTTCAAGACGAGCCTCTCTCCAGGTGTTGGTGTGACAGCGAGTGCACATTCCCTGCTGATCTGTGCAGTGATCTGCCATAGTGTGTGTGTTCTCTCCCTGGTTGCTTCAACACTCAGTGGAGTTTTTTCCTCTCACAAAAAGAGCTTGCACGTCTTTTTAAAGATGTTTCGCCCGAGCACTTCTGCATGCGGTCGGAAGGTTTCATAGTTTGATGGGCACAATCGCTGTCTTGCGTTTGTTGATGCTTCATGTTCTCACTCCAGGAACATGACCATCGCAACACTCCGGTCGAGACTCAATGACCTCATCAGAGGGAGAGTCCCCTCGTCCACTCCCCGATCTACACCCTCTATGAGAGGTGGAACTTCGGCTGGTGGCCAGGGTGACCTGAGGGTGACGGTGTGGAACAAAGTGCCGACGATTGGCGCAAAGACCAATTTTCTTTTTTTTTCTTTCAAAAGATCTTGCAAAGACCCTGTGCAAGGTCAGGGAGGACGAGGAGCAGGTCATATTGGTTGCGCCTCATTGGCCCACCCGGACCTGGTTCTCCGAACTTGTACTCCTCGCGACAGCACCTCCCTGGACAATTCCTCTGAGGAAGGACCTCCTTTCTCAAAGACGGGGCACCCTATGGCACCCTCGTCCCGATCTTTGGAACCTCCACGTGTGGCTCCTCTCGTTCCCTCTTGGGACCTCTCAGAGGTTCTAGCTGCCCTGCAGAGTTCTCCTTTTGAGCCTCTACAATCAGTGGAGCTTAAGTTCCTGTCTATTAAGACAGCGCTCCTAGTTGTATTGGCCTCCATTTAGAGGGTAGGGGACCTGCAGGCATTTTCCATTGACGAAGCGTGCCTGGAATTCGGGCCGGCCTATTCTCTCGTGATCCTGAGACCCCGGCCTGAATATGTGCCCAAGGTTCCCACCCCTCCCTTTCGAGATCAGGTGGTGAACCTGCAAGCGCTGTCCTGGAGGAGACAGACCTAGCCTTGGCACTGCTCTGTCCAGTACGCCCCCTCCGTGCCTATGTAGACAGAACCCAGTGTTTCAGGACCTCAGACCAGCTCTTTGTCTGTTATGGTGGGAAGCTGAAGGGAAAGGCTCTCTCCAAGCAAAGGTTGTCTCACTGGATTTTGGACGCCATTGCTTTGGCATACCAGCAGCAAGGTCGACCGTGCCCCCTTGGTGTGAAAGCCCACTCCACCCGGAGTGTGGCTTCCTCTTTGGCTCTAGTGCATGGCGCCTCGCTAACAGACATCTGCAGAGCTGCAGGCTGGGCGAAACCCAACACATTCGCCAGATTCTACAATCTCCAAGTGGAGCCAGTGTCCTCTCATGTAGTCTCTTTAACCAGCCGGTACTAGGATCAGCTCAGGTGTCTTCGCTTGCTCGCCATTCCACTCCACGTACTGGATACGTGCAATATATTCCTCAGGTGAGCCCACAGTAAGGCTCTCTTAGCATGTGTCTTTCCCTTGGCAAGCCACCTTGCCACCCCTGGGGTTGAAACATTCCTCCCTGAGGGCTGGATACCCCAGTGTTTTTCCATATGCAGCCCCCTCCTGGGTCATATGTGCATTCTGTAAGTCCACCCCCTTCAGACAGGCAATCATTGCATATTTCCACTGAGATTTGCTCCCCAGTGTACCTTGTTATTCCAGTGTTAAGTAGGAGTCCTTCGTTCATGCTAGTCTCATGACAGGGAGCTCAGACTTACGCAGGGCACTGGAAGACAGCCGAGAAGGTGGCGTGATTAGACTGGGAACCCCATTCGTTGTCACAACGTAACTCGTAGCCACTTCTGCTGTACCTCTGGAACTACTTGAGTTCAGTCTCGGCTCCTCAGCGAAGAAACATCTGCATGTTGCCAACGTACTTCCTTATATACCCACGAGGTGAGGCGGAGTTACGCTATGCAAATTCCACGGACCCATGGCATTTCTTTGCCATTGGCTCGTTTTGTAATACTCGAAGTGGATAGGCTTTCTAAGCGAAACCACATTCGTTGTCAAGACGTAACGTCTCTGTTCCCTACTCAGGGAACGAGGGTTACATACATAACTGTTTCTTGTCCTAAATTTCTAAAACTGATCTCAGACTTGATGCTGTACATGTCATGCAAACTCACCATCTTTTTCGAGTACGGTGTATGTGGTCTGCATTCCGCCCTGGATGTGGTCGGTAACGTGACAGTGCAGGAGCCATGTGCCAGAATACAGCGGACGCATGGTCACTGTTTGGAATGTCCCGGGGAATAAATCAAACACGTCTGTTCGATGTGTACCACTGATCTGCAGTAAAAGATGACAGTCATCACACTGCTGCTCTGGAAGAGTTTTACAGTTTCTGAAGAGTGAGTGAGTGAGTGGATGGGTGAATTCAGTGAGTGGTTTGGTGAGTGAGTGGATGGGTGAGTGAGTGAGTGAGAGTGGGTGAGTGAGTGAGTGGATGAGAGTGGATGGGTGAGTGAGTGGATGAGAGAGTGAGTGAGTGAGTGAGTGAGTGAGAGTGGGTGAGTGAGTGAGTGAGTGGATGAGAGTGGATGGGTGAGTGAGTGAGTGAGAGTGGGTGAGTGAGTGAGTGGATGAGAGTGGATGGGTGAGTGAGTGGATGAGAGAGTGAGTGAGTGAGTGAGTGAGTGAGAGTGGGTGAGTGAGTGAGTGGGTGGATGAGAGTGGATGGGTGAGTGAGTGAGTGAGTGAGTGAGAGAGAGAGAGAGAGAGAGAGAGAGAGAGAGAGAGAGAGTGGATGGGTGAGTGAGTGAGTTGATGAATGGGTGAGAGTGGATGAGTGAGTGAGTGGATGGGTGAGTGAGTGAGTGGGTGGATGAGAGTGGATGGGTGAGTGAGTGGATGAGAGAGTGAGTGAGTGAGTGAGTGAGTGAGTGAGTGAGTGAGTGAGTGAGTGAGAGTGGGTGAGTGAGTGAGTGGGTGGATGAGAGTGGATGGGTGAGTGAGTGAGTGAGTTGATGAATGGGTGAGTGAGTGAGAGTGGATGAGTGAGTGAGTGAGTGAGAGTGGATGGGTGAGTGTGAGTGAGTGAGTGAGTTGATGAATGGGTGAGTGAGTGAGAGTGGATGAGTGAGTGAGTGAGAGTGGATGGGTGAGTGTGAGTGAGTGAGTGGGTTAGTGAGTGAGTGTTTGGGTGGGTGGGTGAGTGAGTGGTTGGGTGAGAGTGAGAGAGAGAGAGAGAGAGAGAGAGTGGATGGGTGAGTGAGTGAGTTGATGAATGGGTGAGTGAGAGTGGATGAGTGAGTGAGTGAGTGGATGGGTGAGTGAGTGAGTGGTTGGGTGAGTGTGAGTGAGTGGATGGGTGAGAGTGGGTGGATGGGTGAGTGAGTGGTTGGGTGAGTAAGAGTGGTTGGGTGAGTGAGTGGATGGGTGAGTGAGTGAGTGGATGGGTGAATGAGTGAGTTGATGAGTGAGTGAGTGATGAGTGTATGGATGGGTGAGTGAGTGAGTTGATGGGTGGGTGAGTGAGTGAGTGATGAGTGTGTGGATGGGTGAGTGAGTGAGTTGATGGATGGGTGAGTGAGTGAGTCAGTCAGTGTATGGATGGGTGAGTGAGTGAGAGTGGATGGGTGAGTGAGTGAGAGTGGATGGGTGAGTGAGTGAGTGAGTGAGTGAGTGGATGGGTGAGTGACAGGGGTTGGGTGAGTGACTGAGGGGATGAGTGAGTGAGTGAGTGGATGGGTGAGTGGGTGTATGGGTTGGTGAGTGAGGGAGTGCATGGGCGAGTGAGTGGATGGGTGAGTGAATGTATAGGTGGGTGAGTGAGTGAAGGATGGATGCTTTACCTTGTAGTCAAAGCTATGGCCGTGGAAGTGTGCAGTGTGTATGTCCACCTCGTTTCCCATTCCCATCAGATACCAGTACACTTTCTCTCCGACCTTCATGGTCAGGCCTTTAAGGTTGCCGTAGACTAAACCATTGATTCCTGAAATAAACAAAGGAATAACCATTATTTTTCCATTAGAGCTTTTAATAATAATAACAGGAACATTCATTGAATTTTAAAGGGATTTTTATTATGGATTTTTTTAAATGACCCTTCATGTAGTGTGTAATATAGCTCTAAGTGAATGAAAACATCCTTCAAAGTTTTAAATCTGAAAGTGCACCGTATATAAAGTTATTGTCTTTCAAAAGTAAGAGTCGACTCGGAGTCAATAAAATGAATTGTTTTTCAAACGAGTCATAAGCCGCCTCAGACCGGCGGCTGATCCTGTGACACTGGAGAGATCATGTCGAGGAGACGCTGTGGGACACAATGTGACGGTAAAGACATTTTTTTTCACTGCCCAAGGATGAGCATGTGAAGAATCTGTGGTTAAAATTAATCTTTACCATGATACTACAGCAGTATAATCCTAAACTTTTCCTGTTACATTTATTTTACTGACGACTGCTTCTCAAATATCAGAGTCAGCTGATCAGCTGTGGGCCACTATTACATAAAACTGTCTATTAAAGGTTGTATCAGTGATTTCAGGCCCAAAAATAAATGTCGAATCTTTCCTAACGATCCGCTAGCTTCCTTCCCCCCTAAGCATGCTGTCAAAAAAACGCGTCTCTGTAGGTAGCCTAGGCTCTGAGATCTGCACACAAAAACAAATGGGTACACCACCACTCAAAACCAAAATAAACAGTGTTTCAACCAATCACCGACAGGGGCGAAAAAGGGCCCATTTGTTTTTGTGTGCAGATCTCAGAGCCTAGGCTGCCTACAGAGACGCGTTTTTTTGACAGCATGCTTATGGGGCGGGCAGCTTAACCAAGATTCATTAGGAAAGATTAGACATTTATTTTTGGGCCTGAAATCACTGATACAAACTTTAATGCAGATTGTCTGTCGTTCTCACTACTTTGAGGAAAGATTAAGCATTGGTTAAAGCAAGATTTGTTTTACCAATGTTTATGTTACATAAACATTATCGGCTAATGTATACATTGCATAGCCTACATGCTATTGATACAGTTTCCACGTGTTCACCGCAATATATTAGAAACATACATTTCTAATTTGGAAGGAAGGCTTAGGACACGCAGAGCTGTCGGTGTTACGACAATGGGAATTTTTGTTTTCGATGCGTGCTGTACGCAGTAAACCAATCACAACAGACTGAGCTGTCAGACCAATCAGAGCAGAGTAGCTCGTGGAAAGGAGGGATTTAGAGAGATTGATTCATTTGGCGAGTCGTTTGAGAATCATTGAAAATCTAGTGATGTGGAAATGTATATTATGAGAAAATTAAACAGTTTTTTGACGTTTGATGCATGTAAACCTGTTGTAGGAGACTCCAAAACAACATTAGGAAACTTTAAAATATCATAATAGGGGCCCTTTAATGCTGAGGCAATGATGCTTTAAAGGATATTAATTAAAAGAGGGATTTTTCAGAGAGAGTCTAACAGAGCTAACAGTTACTTAAAACATATTTTAGCATGGTAAACCACTCCATGAGAAGAACTCAATTATTTTAGAATTAATAAGTCCTTACTAAGTAACATGTCCTCGTCCTCAAAAACCATGACCAAATCTATGCAACCCAGAATACATTAAACTCACCATGCATTTTGTTGCTTTCGATAAACTCCTCATCCTCCTTCAGTTCTTTTGGAGGGGTTTTAACGTGAGCTTTGATGTTGTCATCCAGATACCAAGATTCATTCTCATCAAAGACCATGAAGAGCAGAGCAAACTCCTCAATCTCTTTCTTCAGCCCCAGTGATCGAGCCAGGCTCTTCTTGCAGATGACCAGCGGCCCGATCAAACCACTGTACATGTCCTGCGCGGGAAGAAATCAGATTTACATAGATTAAAAACGTTTTAGACACCATGGGTCATAATATTGTTCTATATATATAATTATGCAGCCGTCTAAGATACCTTCTTTTGACAAAATTCTAAGGCAGCATCACAATTGCAATTAATACATTTCACTGAAAAATTAATTATCCAAGATGGTGGACAGTCAAGAGAAAATAAATGCACTTACATTTCACTAAATAATAGTGTGAGTGAAACTAAACTGTTGAGTGGAGAGTCCTGTGCACTTTGAATACAAAGCTTAAATTTCAGGATGCCGCACACAGTCTGTTCTCATAAGAATGTTTTTTTTTTTACGAACTTGTTATGAATTTGTACTGTTTGAATTAATTTGTATATTTAAAAAACAAAATGAGAATGTGTTGGCAAACTGCAAGCTCATTAGGGTTTAAGAAATATCACACTTGTTTTCTTGGATAGATAGATCCCATGACCTTGTTTCATTGGTGAGAAAGGTACCTTAATAACATCTACGGTGGAGTAATATGCTCCGACACTGCATTCCTCCTGCTCCTCTGTCGGCCCAGAACTCTTTGGGAGGTACCAGGTATAGGTCTGAGTTTCACCTTGAGTGAGCAACATGAGTGAGTTTTAGACTTAATGAACAATATAAACTTTGAAATTTGTCTAATTTACAACTGTCAGATCATCTTGTCCTTTACCTGGACGTGTCAGGGCGACCTGAGGACTGTCGGTTTTAACTCCATGGGCGTGTATGGAGTACGGTCTCTTAGCCATGTTCTTAAACACAATCTTCACCTTTTCTCCTACTTTACCATGGATCATGGGTCCTGAGGTGAGCAATACCACAGCTGAGCATATTCTGAAGGTTTACAAACATTTACATCAAATTCAACCATCAATATACAGCAAATTCTGTAAATACTTACCCATAATTCCCAAATGTTCCATATCTGCAGGTCTGTCCTTGGGTTTAGTGAAGCTGTCATCAGTGTACTCTCTGTACAACACCTTCTTATATTTTGAACCAATGAATTTCCCTTCTTTCTTGAGGAACTCGTTGCCTGGACTGAATATATAAAAAATAGATATGATTCAGAACTTGCATTCATGCTTTAATGACAGAACAGTCTAAAACCATGTTCCTTTTCAAGTTTTTGTAAATTCAATTTAGTCCAAACCTACACTACATGTGAAAATGAAAATTCTGTCATTATTTTTCCACTCTCATGTTGCTCCAAACTGGTAAAACTTTAACCTTAGTTGATCACAATTTACTCAAGAACCAATGGTTTGCTATGTTGTCATTGATGTGGTTTTTCGCTGATTATGTTGTTCTGAAACTTGGTGGATAACAAGGTTTGGCTTCAATAAAGCTAAACACCTTTGGTGTTCTTCAATAACTTAAATAAAGTTCCAAACGCAGGTTTAGGAAGAGCCTAATCATTCAGTCCTGGCAATAATCATTATGAGTGTATATAAGCAAAAGTCACTGCACCATCCAAGCTACAATTCCTCTGGCATCCCTCCACCTCCCCATCTCCTTCTCTATTTCTCCCACTAGGGGAGCCGCAGTTCTATGTATCACAGTTATAAGGTTAAGCTTACGCAGAGCCTCGGGTTCGAGCCTCCTTCAATGACAGCAATTTTTAAAACATATTGCTGATTACTTACAAAGCACTACATGGTTTGCTCCGCAGTACTTGAGCGAGCTCTTAACACATTATAGTCCTTCACGTCTATTGCGATCTCAACATTCCGGCCAATTGATAATACCTAGAATATCAAAATCGATTGCTGGCGTTAGATCCTTTTCCTATTTAGCACCAAAACTCTGGAACAGTCTTCCTACCATTGTCCGGGAAGCAGACACACTCTGTCAGTTCAAAGCTAGACTAAAGACACATCTCTTTGACCTAGCATACACATAGAAAATTATACATTCCTATTATTCAAATCAGTTAAATGATTATTAGGCTGCATAGATTAGGTCAGCCGGAACCGGGAACACTTCCTATAACACCCGATGTACTTGTTACGTCATAAGGAGAATGGCATCTACTTTAATGTTAGTCTTTCTGCTTATTCCGAGGTTTACTGTAATCATCCGTATCCAGATCAGATGGAGGACCTGCACCTGGACACGACCACAACTCATCCCTGAAGTGTCAGCAGAGATTGTGTGAACTAGACTCTCCCCTGTGAAGGTCTCATCGACACGACAGCCGTCGGCACTGATCCTCAACGAACCCGTCTCCATACCAGTGTGAGACTGATCTTCAACCAGATGAACTGGACAATATTCTGATCGTTCCAAACCAATCTAACTTCTGACCTGTAATGCTGCCTGAATCATAATCATACACTGTTGGTTCGCTGGCCAGAGCAGAACTGAGCGACAGAGTCTGGTTTCTCCAGAGGTATATTTTCTCCATTCTGTCACTGATGGAGTTTTGATTCCTGCCACTGTCGCCTTTATCTTCCTTTGTTGCCATTGGCTTTTTGCTTGCTTAGTTGGGGACAGTAAATTTAACATTTAATTTAATATTCAACAATAATATTGATCTGCCTGCATTGACAGCATGAGAACTGAACTGAGCTGGACGATGACATCACCCAGAGTGGCTATATATATATAAATTAACTTATAAATTAACTTATTTAAGCTGGACTGTGGCACTATTTTCTTTGGAAACAAACTTTTTTTGCATTATTTTCCTGTTATTTTTGTAAAGCAATCTGTATTGTAAAAAGCGCTGTATACATAAATGTGACTTGATTGACTTGACAGCGACCCAATATCGTTTACCTATTAAGACTGGATGGGCTGGCATACTCTTGAAATGAAACTTGCCAAGTACTGTTAGCAAATGGGAGTTCTGGTGAAGGAAGTGGAATACCTGTCTTTCAGACCATGGTACATTTGTTCCTCCCAGGTACGGGTGGGTGAATAGTCCCAGTCCATCTCAACTGCAGCGATGTAATACTTCTTCTGGTGTAGCATCGTCTCAGACTGACGGTTCCAGAAGTGGCACTTCTCCACAGTGTAGTTGGCTCTCATGCCTCCATGATAATGATCTGTGGTTTTACAGCTCACCTCAAACTGTCCTGCAGACGCAGCATGTTAAATCATCAGAACAGCACAATGTGTAATACTTTGAAGTTTATCATAAATGCATATTTATGTGATTATGTAGGAATAAATTATTATTTTTCTTGTTAAACACATACATCTACATTCAGTGAAACTCCAAACCTGTATGGCTTTCTTTCCTCTGTGGAACACTTTATTTTAAAGAATGTGTCAAATGTTTCAATTCGATTGTGGTGAAGTGGTATTTAGAAAAAAGAGTATATAAAGGGCATCCCCAGATTAGCGACATACATTTGGTTTTATGGTTGCCGGTACTCCACTGCTCTGTGTTTGAGGTAGGTGTTTGTTTGGCATGGCTACGGTTGGGCATCTATATTGTTTGTTCACTAACTTTTCTGTTCAACTGGTGTCTGTTCATGGGTGCTTACTGTACTGCCTAAGAGGTTGGTTCTCCTGCGCTGCTGCTATAGTTCCTGTTTGGACAGAAAATGGATTGATGTACAGCGTGGAGGGCTGTGAGTGACTGCTGCTCTTCTGCTCGGTGTGTTAATTGTATTTTTCATGTGCGTGCGCAGGACAACTGAGTTTATTTGGTGTATGTATGATGCACTATTTCTCTGTTCAGTGAATTGTATGAGGGATTGGAACCCACTCATGTTCCTTTGGTCACCATAAAGAAAAAGTATGTAATCTAACTTTCTTTCTTGTGTATTTTAGACCCGTAAACTGGGCGGTTGATTGCTCGACGCTGCTGTTTTGCTTTGGTTTTTGATTGCTTCTGATTATTTTAGTTTTCTTGTTGCTTTGTTGTTCGTCAGCTTATATTATGGTGTTTATGATATATTTAGTTTAACTTGTTATTCTTTTCAGAATTCTTTTTGATTTATTAATATTTTTGTAATTGTCTCTTACTTTCTTTTCTGGTTTGGCTTCCAAGCTTGCACTCAGATTTAAAGCCTTCATTTAATTGCTTATTCCTTTATCTTCGTTAAGGGATATTTCATTTCTTTCAGTTGTTCTTATATTTTTGTTATAATTGATTATCACTGTGAGAATTTACAGATTGATGCTGCTGTTTCCTGTGTATTTATATTTTTGACTTTGTTACTAATTGCTTTGTTTCCTTCTCTTTCTTTCTCAGGAGCATGGGGTGACCCAGAACAGGCAGGCTAGTTATCTTTGGAGGATGCACAGAAACTGTCCTCTTCCAAGAGAGTGCGGTGTAGGTTTTCTTGCAGTGGATTTCACTGGAGTGTGTGTGCTTTTGAGATTTGGTGCAGATGGGTTACTTATTGCGGGCTGATTTGAAGCGAACTGCTTAGTGCAGTAGTAGTGCCCTACTACTGGTGCACAGCTCAGTGTCGAGATCTTGCTTTTCTTCTTCTTTGTTTGATCAACCTGCTCATATATAAATCAGTGGCCTTGTTTTGCCACCACTAGTATTTTATTGCTACCAGTGGTCCTCTTTTAAACTATTTATGATACTTAATAAAGATCTATTTTGTACATACAGTAACCATGCCTCATTGTTTGGTGATTTGTGGATAGGAGATCAAACTTGTGTGCCCTGGTGTTTCCACAGCTAATTCAATGATGGGGTGGCGTAGTCGTTACTTGCTATAGCTCTGTACAAGAGAGTGCCCCCGTTAGGCCACAGAATGAAAGTCAATTTGGTCCAAAACAACATCAGACCCCACTAAGTCTTCTTTGCATGGACAAAAATATATTTTAAAATCTTCTTTGGTGTTCTGCAGAAGGAAATCCACGCAGGTTGGTACAACATTGGTTGGATACTTGTCAAGAGTTTCAATATAGCGCATAATTGTTCTTCAACATAGTGCGGTCAAAGAAAGAAGAGATGGGACTGTACCCATGCTGTCAGGCTCCATGATGACGGTGTGAGAGATATGAGGAAACACACTGATGGTGTCTCTCCTGGTCTCTTTGTAGAGGAACCTGTTGCCCTCAAAGTAAAGTCCATGGATGTCTGTCTCTGATCCTAGCCCGGACAGATGCCAGGACACCTTATCACCTTTACACATACTCAATCCTTTGAGATTCCCATACATGAATCCATTGAGCGCTGTGAATGGTGAACAAATATTAGTTTGGATGAAAGAGCAAGCAATACGGTTTGTGTGCTACAGGAATTCATAAACGTTTTATCAAGGAATGTGAGTTGCACTCACAGTGCATTTTATTGGACTCTTGAAAGTCTTCATCATCTTTCTTTATAGATTTGGGGTCTTTCACGCTTCTTTTGATGTTGTCATCCAAATACCAGCTCAGGTTCTCGTCAAACACTGTTGCAAGAAGGTGAAACTCTTTATCCACGTTTTTCTGGAATGGAAAATAAATATTGTCAAAGCTGTGAGCAAATAATTGTTACACAATATTGTTGGAACTCAGAAATCACAAAGTTCCCTGCCTATCTCTGCCCCTGTCTTCAGCCACCAATCATGTACTAATCTCATCTCAACATTTTGCAAATAAGAAAAATTCTGCATAGCTCGTCCGACGTCCGTCTCTCCCACCTGCTTTCCTGATTTGAGGGTTTTTGGCTTGCAGATCAGAAGAGGTCCAACCAGCCCAGAGTTGGTGTCTCGGATGGGATCTACCGCTGAGTAGTACAAGTAGGTGATGCAGTCTGGATCTTTTTCAGTGGGTCCTCCACCCTTAGGTACCACCCAATCATAGATGTAGGTGGTGTCAGGACGGACCAGAGCCGCAGGAAGTGGCTCAATCACCCCTGAAAGAAATGAACAACTTACACATTTTTACATTCCATAATTGTTTTCTTGTCTTATAAGCAGGGTGGGAATTATACCGCGGCCACGCGGCCATGGCCGCCGTTGCCCTACACGTTGGCCTTCATGCCCCGTGAATTTTTTTTTATCATACGGCCACAGTGGCCTGTGTGCCCTAGCCCTGTCCAAGTTACATGTATAAAGCGCCAGTGCGGCATATGTGGGCTTGCTTTTTAAAATTAAAAAAATAAAACTGTATTTTATTGTAGAGCTGCGCGCAGCTTGCTCCATCCCTCTCACACACAAACTTACAACGGAGGCGCGCGCGCGAATAGCCCCTCCTCTTCGAGCACGATCTCAAAACATGAGCAGCATGCGTTGGAGGACGGATTGTTGCGGTGCTTATTTCCCCAGCGAAGATTCCAGAATCAATCCGGAGTTGAATGGTTGTTAGTATAATGAACACTGTTGCAAAACAACTCTGAGAAGTTAGTCTATGTTAAACGCTGTCGCGTTTCCATTACAGATTCAGGGTTTCCCGCAGCACTTTGTAACTAAGGCGGCCGCCTAAGCAACACACGCCTGCCGCCTTAACTAACGTTGCGTCGTCAAAAAAAATGTATGAGCGATATCTGCCGTGTTACTCTGTCCTGTTTATAACTTAGATTTTCTGCCCAATTCTCTGGCCGAGGCAGAGCTTGGGCCGATATTTCCCGCCGCTATCCTCGGGCCGGGCCAATGATCTAGAGAGACGTGCGGCGCAGGACTAGATTTGATGGCCGAGCGCTGGCGGTAATGCACTCACTCTGTGTGTGTGTGGGCTGCCGCGGCGGGAGAATAAAACGATTCGAGCGGACTCCCGCAACATATGAATATCAATGAATAAAACATAAAAACTAATAAATTGTTATTAATCTGTTGCAGAAAAGAACAACTAAACAAAATTGAGACTATTTACAGGCCAGAGTTTCTATTTGTAACATGTTTGCAGCGTTGAGCGATGTAGCCAATCACAGACGTATGTGTTGATTTCTTAAACACAATGGCCAATCAGAAGCATTTAAGATAGACTCCCATCACCACTCAAAACCAAAATCCTCTGATTATAACAAAGTGTAGATATTATGAAATATTCATTGTGCAATCAGCTTCATTGATAATAACAGAGATGTTTGAGATCGCGATGATGTCAGCTTTTTAGGGATTATTAAGGGAGCGCACTTTGCGCACATTTAAATTAACAGTTGTTCTCTCTCTCATTATTTTTTTTTTATTAAAAAAGTCATATGTCTTATTCCAAATTAGGATGTTATTGTATCAATCTGAATGGGAAAACTATCGAATTGTACTCAATGACCTTTGTGCCCTGTCATATGGCCTTGGTGCCCCTAAAAAAAAAGAAAAGGTGGAGGCCAAATGGCCTTGCCCCTAAAATTACATAATTCCCACCCTGCTTATAAGTAATATGAAGGATGGGAACTAATTTTATCCATTAGGAATTTATTGAATTGTTAAAAGTGTGTGTTCTATGCAAAGATGAAGTCAGAGCTGAATATGAGTTTGCAGTTGAAGAGTTTGTCCTGCCCCTGGAGGGTCAATGTCCTGCAGAGATTAGCTCCAGCTTGCTCCAACACACCTGACTGGAAGAGTCTAGTGATCCTGAAGATCATGACCATGATTATCTGGTTCAGGTGTGTTTAATTAGGATTTGAGCTACACTTGCATGATAGGGGCCCTCCATGAGCAGGTTTGGACACCCCTGGCACACTGGATCCCAGAACACCACTTTTGAGGGACTTTTTGACTAGAATAGGGAGGTTAAATTAAAGTTTACATTTTAAAGCAAGATGGAAAAGGCTCCAGCATCCCTGTAACTCTATGTAGGATATGTGACTTAAAAAATGGATGGATGAATAGATGCATGATGGATGGATTATAAAGACAGATTGTTTTCTATGGAGTAATGTGAACTTCTAAATTGTTCACAATAAGACCAGAAACAGGTCTTAAGGCAGATCATAGGGTGAATTTGATTGAATTTTCCTCTCTGTTCATTCTCAGTAAAGCCAGTCATGCGCTCATAATCACCCAGATAATTCAAAGAGGGAACTTTGGTCTCATAGATTTGGACTTATTTGTTTGAGTCCAGCCAGGACTGGAAAATAGACTTGCGCAATGATCCCTGACCTTGATTCGACATTTGACTTAATAAACAACAATCTGGAATTACTTATCTCTTCATTTCCAGATCTTTTTATATATCATTGAGATCTTTTTCTTACTTGCTTCTTTTTTGATTTCACGAAGCTTCTTGGCAGTGTATGACTCTGCATAAAAAAAAAAAAGAAAAGAAACAAATGAAGACTGTCATACATTTTATACATTTATTTAATGAGGTTACTTCTTTACCTTCTAGGACGTTGTGGTAGAGTGTTCCATCCATTTCTACGCTATATTGCACTCCGTGAGGTTGAATACTGTAGGGCCTGCTTGCTTTATTTCTAAATGTCACTTTAATTGTGTCCTCTTCCTCTGCTCTGATGACTGGACCTAAAAAACAACTCAAAGACATCAATTTGTGCTATTAATCAATCAATCAGTGTACAATCAAAACACTTAAATAAATTAAAGACAAATAATATCCTCACTTAAAAGCAAATCACTGCAACAGCATCATAGTAATATCACAGTTAAAGGAAGATTCCTTGTTAAATACAATGTTCTGTCTACAACATTTACCCAGAATTCCCAGGTGCTGCTCCTCTGGGGTCCTGTCTTTGCGCTTGGTGAATGTGTCATCAGTGTATTCCACATATTGGACCTTCTTGTATTTGCCCCCGATGCGATCATGGCGGACATCAAAGAAAGTGTCAGATACACTGTGGATATTCAGAGACAAGCTTAGATTCAAGGACATTCCTTTTGACTTCAAGATGTCTCTCAGTGAAGATCTTTGAACAACATTGTTACCTGTCATCAACAAGTTTCTTCCCTGTGTACTGATTTATCTCTGTTGGCCCATAATCCCAGACCAATTCCTCAGCAGCAATGAAATACTGTCTCACTTCTCCAAAGGGTCTGGGTTTATGCACATTTGGGAAACACTTCTTTATCTCAAAAATGGCTTGCATGCCGGCTAAAAGTGGGGAGAAATGTAATTAAATTCGACACAACAATTACAGGGGTAACGATGCGACATTTACACTCAAATCTGGCCTGTCTGTATACCTTCCAGATGATCATTGACTTGACAGCTGAGGAGCCATTGGCCGGGATTGTCCGCAACCATCTCTACATTAACAAAAGTAGCCGGGAACAGACTGACAGTGTCAACATGGTGCCGTTTGTCCGTCAGGATCTGTCCATGGAAGAAGGCAGAGTGGATGTCCACCTCGTTCCCCATCCCAAACAGGTGCCAGTGGATCTTATTGCCCATGCACATACTGAGGTCCGGCAAGTTGCCGAAAACGTACCCGTTAATAGCTACAATAAAGTTCACAAGGGAAGTTGAAATTCTTGGATAGTTATTCAAAATATTTTTAATAAATAGTAGGCAGTATATATTATATACTGTACAGTATGCTACTATTCTAGGTAGTTAATAGATGTGTCTAGAACAGGGTTTGACCTGTTGGCCTGTTCACGGTTCATCATTACTCATTATTGCAGGACGTTATTACTGAACTCACAGTGCATTTTATTGCTTTCCACGAATCCTTCATCACTCTTGCTGACTTTGGCTGCTGCTGAGCAGTAGGTCTTGATATTATCATCCAGGTACCAGCTGAGGTTCTCGTCAGACACCGTAAACATGAGGGCGTAGAGATAGTCGGCTGTCTTGTCACCATGGACATCTAGAGAGCCTATGAATCGCACACACACACACACACACACACACACACAAAAAGAACGATTCATTATATCAGAACTTGAAGTGTGAGAATTATACAATGACTTTTATGGTGGTCAGCTTTTTATATGAAATTTGTATCTGTAATTTTAGTTAGTTAGTTAGTTAGTTAGTTAGTTATTTGTTATGTAGGCTATTTGAGATCTATAAATTTACTTTCGATTTTAAAAATAAATTTACAAACATGTATTCTAACTGGGTGCTTCCTGAAACCCTGAGTGAAAAGACTGTTTAAAAATGATCTTTACTTAATATGCATACAATTTCAGACCTATGAGAAAAATCAGATACTTTTTTTTTTTTTTTTGCACTTCTCCCTCAATAAATATACGCATGTTATATTTTATGTGTTTTGCACATTAATTCTTCTTTTAAGATGTTTCTATTCAAGCTGTAAACATATCTAAATTATCATGTTTGAGGTGCGACTACTTTTAAGTGGATGAATTTGTTATTATGTAAATTCTTTAAGTGTATCATATTAAAATTACTGCATTCACTGGTTTATATTGTCATGACATGAGTTGGGAAAAAAATGCTTATGTGTTTTAATGTATTCAAACAGCCACAAAAGACCATTTACTCTCCTCCTACTCCGCCTACCGCCTACTCTACGTAAACATAATGGGAAGCGCTAGACAGACTTTGGCTGGAGACACAACTTTGGATTGAAGATGAAAAACATACCAAACACAATGTTCTCTCACCATTTCTGATTTCTAACACACACTCATAGCATTCGGCTGTTCTTGCGGCTTCAGAGCAGAAATGAAAGCTGATGCTCTCCACATGTTTTTTTGTTTTTTTTACAAAAGTTAAGTAAAAGCCTGTACATTTACCGCCCATAGACCCTCCCCTTGAAGACATCAGGACAGAAATGGTTGAAAATGGGCAAAAGAGATGAATTAAAACACCAGGTGTAAACGGGAACGTGTCTCCCTCGTACTTGTGATCCCATCGACCAAAACACATTTTAATAACAGGTGTGAACAAGGACTAAGTGATTCTCTCATGCTAACGTATAATGCTCTGTGGCTATAATTTTGCTTGCATTTTAAAGTAACTTGTATTTGAACCCAAAACATCACTGGAATTAGAGGGGTCCTAGCATGTGACCTGAAGCACTTCACCCTGAAGTGAAGAGAAAGATTTACCTTTTTTACATATAATGAGAGGTCCAATGAGACCTGAGGCGATGTCTTTGGGGGCGCTAACATGGGAGTGGTATATTCTGGTCAGGCAGCTGGTGTCGTCTTTGCCTGGAGTATGAGAAGATGGTAGAGTCCAAATGTAGGAGAACGACTTCCCAGGGGCCACTGAATCGTCTTTTTTCTCCTCCTTTTCTGATGAATCAGGATACAGTGCTCCTGGAGAGAAATGCCATATTCACAGTATTCATGATGAGCAATTCATAAGCAAAAGTTAAACTGATGAAATGAGTCATATTTGACATAATTTGCGCACGCACCTTCATGGCTCTTGTTGTAGCTGAGGCCGTGTGCGTGGATGGAGTACGCTCGTGTGGCCATGTTCTTCAGATGCACAACAACTGTGTCATCTTCCTCTGCAATGATGAGGGGTCCGAGGTAGCCCAGCCACTTGGGCTTCTCTATCTCCTGCCTGTAGGTGGCGTCAGTGTACTGCAGATACACTGCCTTCTTATACACCCGCCCGATCCGCTGCTCTCCCCTCTCCAGAAACACCCGTGCGTCTCTGTCGAACACCAACACAACATTCTCTGTGAGGCTTTCACATGCACTCTCTCACTCACTGAAAGTCTATCCAGACAGCAACATAGTGTTGGCCCAGATCCGGCCCACATCTGGTACATGTGGAATCCACGCAGACCAGATGTGGGCCAGATCTGGGCCACCTACACTCCTTCCCAGATACTATTTTATTTTTAAAGAGAACGTGAATGGTGCTTTCCCTTGCAGAAGTTCAATAGAAATTTCTAATTCTGAGGACTAGCAGAAATCTTCTCAAAATGCTGCATGATTTGAGATATTATTCATAACCACTGCATAAACATTTTGGAACGAGGCCATTTCTAAGTGTTTCTGTGTGGTTTCTAGAGCGTTGCTAGGCGATTAATAGATTATGAATAGATTATGAATAGGGGGTTGCTAAATGATCTCTTACTGCTCATTTAATCGTCCACCATTTAAAAATATTAAGTCTAAACTCATATAATAGAGTTAAGGGTTTGTTCAAGATCCAGACTCTAAAGCTGTATTCACACTGAAAACTATCTGTGGAAACAAAGTGGCCAGAACTCAATCATCTTCAGTTCCAAAGTTGAATTCATTAATTAGCAACATAATCATTATGAAGCGGCAATTCAACTTTATGCAAATGAGCAGCAGCGACTTCCAATGGGAGTCGTGAGATTGGAGACGGTGATCCGCTGATACGGCTGGATACCACAGCTGAATAAGTAATAGGCAGAAGCAATAAACAAGTGGAATTGTCATAAAAGTTCTAAAGAATGCTACAATTTACAATCATAAATTCTAAATTGCAACTAGAGTGTATTTTTAATGTTTAAATGTTAAATCAAATGTTATTATAATCTCATTTCTTGCGTACAGAACTCATAACTCCTGTACATCCTACTCAAAAGTGTTTGTACTCACTCATCTTCTTTTATGGTTTTGTTCTGAATCAGATTTTTACCACTAGGAGCATAATCCCACTGAATCTCCTTAATGGCAAAGAAATATTCCCTTGTGATTGAAGACGCGATTCCAGCACAACACAACACCCCGAGCAGAGTCCACAGCAGCCCCTTCATTGTGGATCAGTGGGATTTGACTATCAGACTGGAGCAGATGCTTCGCTTCTTTAATGATAGAAGGTGACAGCGGTCAGCCAATCACAACAGCCTTGAAGAGGGCAAGTATAACACACACACAGCTGGGCGGTCTGGCAGTCCATGACTCTGGGAATTTACTGGCAGTGTGTGACCCGATGGACTCTAGGAAACTCCTGCTATCAGAGAAGTTTTCTTTGCAGTTATCAACCATTATAAAGGTTGGGACTGGATCGTGTGTTAATATCTCCCATTTGGCTCTGAATTACTTATGTTTTCTTGGTTTGACCATTTATACCATGCCATACCAACCAAAGAAGCTGCATGGATGGGTAAAAAATTTTGTAAAGAAAAGTAGTCACCCCAATGCTTAAGTGTGTTTGTGCATGGTAGACACGAAAAACACTGCTGACCAAAAAACCCCATCTTTGATTGCATTGCGTAAAAATCAATAAGGTTTTGAGTACTTTTCTGATGTTGAGTAAAGAAATGTTTATCTGCTGGGAACTGACAACTCAGCAGTTGAAATGCCTTTTGTAATGAATTAAAACCCAATTGCAATGCACTGGGAGAGATCATTTTAAAATAATGAAGCAAGCTAATGTATGCTACACTAGGCTAAACATGACAGATCTCACCTCTTCTGAACCAAGAATTTAGTGTGCGTGTGTGTGTGTGTGTGTGTGTGTGTGTGTGTGTGTGTGTGTGTGTGTTTGTGTGTGTGTGTGTGTGCATGCGTGCGTGTGTGTGCGTGTGTGTGTTAGGTTATGTTATCTGATCTGCTTCAGCCAACGGCAGCTCAAGTTAAACAAACATTTCTTCACTTTGATACAAGTTACATCAAAACAAAACATCAGAGGGCATGTTGAAGAATATAGTACAACTTACAATCATGTGCAGTGGTTATAAAAAGTCTACACACCCCTGTTTGGTTTTGTGATGTAAAAAACAAAGAAAGATAGATAAATAAACTCTGAACTTTTGCAACTTTAATGGGAAATTACAACCTATGCAATGTCATAAATGCTAATGTATAATTTTTTCACTCATACATTATGAACTGTGATTACCGGTACATTATAAGTTGCTTCAGTGAGTTCATAATGCAACAAAGTTCTCATACAATAACCTATTGCTATAAAAATATTACATTGTAAAATCATTATTACATTATGGGCTCAAGATTTTATTACATTTCGACAATTATTACATTTAAACATTTGTATTACATTACAGTTTTTCTCAATTGTTTACACAAAAATCTGGTACTTGGGACACAATGACCACAACATGTAACACCAACCCCCTGAACCAATTCTGCTAAACTACAAGCACAATTCCTTCTTTACACTCAAATTGCAGTTCTAAAACACTTTTTTTCAAAACACTACACACAATTCTCTGCATTTGGCACAATTTTCATGCAGAAAATCTTTTGTTTTCACAAGGAACACACTGCCATTCAAATATGCACACTGACTCATCACATGGGCAAACACTGGTCACGCAGTTTTACAATTAGCAAACAGAGCTTTAGCATAAAAGGGCAAGAGGGGAGCTCTTCTGTTTTGGAGCAATGGATGCCAACATTGGAAACAGAGGCAGAGGAGTGAGAGTAAAAGGAAGAGGACGAGGAAGGCCAAGGACCGTAATATCTGATAATCTAAACTATAAACACTAGTCCCTGGTTTTGACACATGAGCCAGATTTGTTGAACTGTCACTGCAAAACTCTACACATACATCCCTTAATTTCTCATTGCCTAGACCATGTGGTCATTTAGAAAGCACTAGTATTAAATTTTGTTCACTCAAGTCAGCACAGCTTCAGCTCAGTTAGCACACAATTACCCAGGTGAAAACACTAAGAGTCTAAGAGAAACACTAAGAGAAATTTAACACACATCAGTCAGATCTTTCAATAGATAAAAGGGCCCGAATCAGTTTAGTTGACCATGTCTTTGTCAATGGTATGACTATGAGAGGCAGGGCTACAAGTAAGGCCAAATTTGAGTCGCTTCACCGTCGCCTCCATCATCAGAAGCTTCAGGGAGGTGTGGTGGCAAACACATGAAGAAGAAACAAACATTTCCAATTGTCTTTGATGAGGTTTATTTTCTTGCAGGAAAAGGCCAGCAGTTGTACAGTCACACAGAGTGGCTGCAGAGTGTGATCGTGAAGGAGGGCATCCTTCCTCCTTTATAGACTTGTCTCCCAGAATATCTCTCTAGGCCAATGATGGTATTTCAACCATATGTGGAACATTCTTAGACTTGTTCATCATTTTGTATCCTTGAGTACAAAGGATTGTGGCCCTCCTGTCACGTACCAACACTCTTTACCATTCCAATACAGTTCCATATTAGAATAAGGATTGTGTGTGCTTTTTTACTGTCATATGATGGTCACACACATCTTACGTAAGTAAATATAAAAAAAAATTTAGAGGAGAGAGTAAAAAAAAGAAGAAGAGTAAACCGGGAAATATTTTTGTTTTGTTTTCTTGTGTGTGTTTTTTTACTGTGTAGTACATGAATGAATAAAAATGTGCCAATGTATCCATTGGTTGTGTCTTTTGTGTTCATCATGTGAAAAGGTTTGTGAAAGGGGGGAAACCACAAGCAACATTCGGCCAACCATGTCGGCTTTGCTGCTTTTTACTGAGCAGATACGGGCATCTTTAAATAAGGGTCAGGTTACTGGAGTCATATACATAGATTTTCGAAAAGCTATCGATACAGTTAATCATCAAATTTTGTTAAATAAACTTCTTTCTTTTCATTTGTCCTCCTCTGCAATATATATGTTTATATCATATTTAAGTGACAGATCTCAGACTGTAAAGATCGGCTCAGTGACATCACAGTCACGAGTGTGTTCTATAGGAGTTCCACAGGGCAGCATTTTAGGTCCTTTACTTTTCCTTATGTACATTAATGATATTCCTTATGTGCTTGATTTTTCTAGTACCTTGTTATATGCTGATGACACTGTTATTTTTTGTCTGGCTCAAACATTGACACAATTAATTACAAACTTAATACAGACCTGCAGCATTTACATAATTAGCTGTTTATAATAACCATTTAACACTTAATACTAAGAAAACAGAATGTATGTATTTTTGTTCATCTAGGAAATCTACATCCAATCCCATCACCTTTTCTAATCAAAAGCTTTCAATTGTGTCCACGTATAAGTATCTGGGAGTCTCTCTTGACTCACATCTCACTTTTCGTGACCATGTCCAAACATTAACCAGAAAGTTAAACCAAAAGTTATTTGTTTATAGTAAAATTAGACCATATTTACTGCATTCTGTTTCTAAAACATATCTTCATGCCATCATTATGTCTACTCTGTCGTACTGTTTACCTGTTTGGTCACTCACAACAAATGAGATCCTTGAACCTGTAGCAAGACTCTATAATAGAGCCTATAAGATCCACAACAGGCTTCCAGGCTGGACTCACCACTGTGTTGCACTATCTTTGTGTAATGCCTTGACATTTCAAAACTATAGAATAAGTCATGGGTTAAACTTGTTTTATAAAATCTTAAATGGACACACTTCTGCAGCATTGACTGCGTTGGTTCCAAAACTCAGTTCAAGGCTCGAGTGCACTACGAGATCTGTTACAAATGGACTCCTGCCTATTCCGGCTTTTAGGAACTGCTATGGACAGAGATCTTTCTTTCATGTGCTCACTAAAGCCTGGAATGAGACTCCACAGCACATCAGAACTATAACATCAATAAGACTATTTAAAATAACATTTGCTTGCCATCTAATGGACAGGTATATCAGTGACCACTGAGATGGCTTTATGGCCTCCCTCTGATGCTTATGTTTACTCTCTTGGTTTGTGTGTTGGTTATTGTCTTGTCTTGGAGTTCTGTTGTGTATGAGGTATCAACGCATCCTCATCCCAAGGCGTCATATTCTGACACTTTGACAAAGCGTCTAAATCCAACGCCCATGGAACCCTTTAGCGTCAATATAACACGCAGAGAGATGGGTAGGTTTAGGTATGGTGTAGGGTTAGGGTTAGACCGCTAGGAGGCGCCTTCTGACCCATATATATCGGCGTCTCATATTGACGCTAAAGGGTACCATGCGCGTTCGATATAGACGCTTTGGCAAAAGCGTCATTATATTACGCCTTGGGATGAGAACGGGCTGGAGGTATTTATGTTCTGCAGAACAGGAACCTGCTGAAAATCAGTTTTATACTGAGTCAGGCCCGATTGTCTTTAATCTTTTATTAATCTTGAATAGTTTCAAGAAATGTGAATTGTGATATAAATCAAGCGTAGAGTCAGTTCTGGCAGGTCACGTTAGTCAAGCTCACATCAGTGACTCTCAGCTGATCCTCTACCTATAGGAATAGGACTCCTATCACTGTATACATATGTATTCTCCTTCAATTTTATCAGCAGCTGTCATGTTTCTCAGGAACTCATTACCCTTCTCTCTCCCCAGCTCCTCCTGTCTCAGTCAGGATTACCCTTCTCTCTCCCCAGCTCCTCCTGTCTCAGTCAGGATTACCCTCCTCTCTCCCCAGCTCCTCCTGTCTCAGTCAGGATTACCCTCCTCCCTCCCCAGCTCCTCCTGTCTCTGTCAGGATTACCCTCCTCCCTCCCCAGCTCCTCCTGTCTCAGTCAGGATTACCCTCCTCCCTCCTCAGCTCCTCCTGTCTCAGTCAGGATTACCCTCCTCCCTCCCCAGCTCCTCCTGTCTCAGTCAGGATTACCCTCCTCTCTCCCCAGCTCCTCCTGTCTCAGTCAGGATTACCCTCCTCCCTCCCCAGCTCCTCCTGTCTCAGTCAGGATTACCCTCCTCCCTCCTCAGCTCCTCCTGTCTCAGTCAGGATTACCCTCCTCCCACCCCAGCTCCTCCTGTCTCAGTCAGGATTACCCTCCTCTCTCCCCAGCTCCTCCTGTCTCAGTCAGGATTACCCTCCTCTCTCCCCAGCTCCTCCTGTCTCAGTCAGGATTACCCTCCTCCCTCCCCAGCTCCACCTGTCTCAGTCAGGATTACCCTCCTCCCCCCCCCCCCAGCTCCTCCTGTCTCAGTCAGGATTACCCTCCTCTCTCCCCAGCTCCTCCTGTCTCAGTCAGGATTACCCTCCTCTCTCCCCAGCTCCACCTGTCTCAGTCAGGATTACCCTCCTCCCTCCCCAGCTCCTCCTGTCTCTGTCAGGATTACCCTCCTCCCTCCCCAGCTCCTCCTGTCTCTGTCAGGATTACCCTCCTCCCTCCCCAGCTCCACCTGTCTCAGTCAGGATTACCCTCCTCCCTCCCCAGCTCCTCCTGTCTCTGTCAGGATTACCCTCCTCTCTCCCCAGCTCCTCCTGTCTCTGTCAGGATTATCCTCCTCCCTCCCCAGCTCCTCCTGTCTCAGTCAGGATTACCCTCCTCCCTCCCCAGCTCCACCTGTCTCAGTCAGGATTACCCTCCTCCCTCCCCAGCTCCTCCTGTCTCTGTCAGGATTACCCTCCTCCCTCCCCAGCTCCTCCTGTCTCAGTCAGGATTACCCTCCTCTCTCCCCAGCTCCTCCTGTCTCAGTCAGGATTACCCTCCTCCCTCCCCAGCTCCTCCTGTCTCAGTCAGGATTACCCTCCTCCCTCCCCAGCTCCACCTGTCTCAGTCAGGATTACCCTCCTCTCTCCCCAGCTCCTCTTGTCTCAGTCAGGATTACCCTCCTCCCTCCCCAGCTCCACCTGTCTCAGTCAGGATTACCCTCCTCCCTCCCCAGCTCCACCTGTCTCAGTCAGGATTACCCTCCTCCCTCCCCAGCTCCTCCTGTCTCAGTCAGGATTACCCTCCTCCCTCCCCAGCTCCACCTGTCTCAGTCAGGATTACCCTCCTCTCTCCCCAGCTCCTCTTGTCTCAGTCAGGATTACCCTCCTCCCTCCCCAGCTCCTCCTGTCTCAGTCAGGATTACCCTCCTCTCTCCCCAGCTCCTCTTGTCTCAGTCAGGATTACCCTCCTCCCTCCCCAGCTCCACCTGTCTCAGTCAGGATTACCCTCCTCCCTCCCCAGCTCCTCCTGTCTCAGTCAGGATTACCCTCCTCCCTCCCCAGCTCCTCCTGTCTCAGTCAGGATTACCCTCCTCCCTCCCCAGCTCCTCCTGTCTCAGTCAGGATTAGTCAAGTCAAGTCAAGTCATATTCATTTATATAGCGCTTTTAACAATGTAGATTGTAACAAAGCAGCTTTACAGAGATAAACATATAATTTAAGGTAACAGAGATTGTTTTGGCTTTATAGCAGTTCTTGAATAATGTTATTTCCAGCTAAAGCTAATTTTGATTGATTCACTTTTGGCAGAATGATCATTTGTTATTAAATTAGGGGCCGCTAAGACGACGCCGTTCTCTCTAAACAGACTTTAAATGCAAACCTGTGATAAACGCTGATGGTGTTCACATGCGCATTAAGAATTGATTCTATAGTTATGTGTGTTTGAATCTGTAGAGGGGGAAAGGGATCCTCCATAGGGAGAGGTTAGTTGGCACGTCAGCACAGCATTATCATCGGGTCCAGGCGAAGCTCCTGTCAGATCTGGATACGGCCTGGATCCGGCAGGCTGCGGGATAACCTCAGGATAAACAAAGACACTAAAATTAGCGTAGATGCCATTCTTCTTATGATGTAACGAGTACATCAGGATTTAAGGGAAAAGTTCCCAGTTCCGGCTGACCTAATCTATGCAGCCTAACACTGAATTATAGAAGTCTATAATGCATTATGAGTATGCTAGGGCAAAGAGATGTGTATTTAGTCTAGCTTTGAACTGATGGAGTGTGTCTGCTTCCCGGACAATGGTAGGAAGGCTGTTCCAGATTTTTGGTTCTAAATAGGAAAAGGATCTACCGCCAGCAGTCGATTTTGATATCGCAATTAACGTGAAGGACTGTTACGTGTTAAGAGCTCGCTCAAGTACTGCGGAGCTAAACCATTTAGGGCTTTGTAAGTAATCAACAGTATTTTAAAATTTATCCATACTTCCTGGTTCTGGTAAGAACTCGAGCTGCTGCGTTTTGAACTAGCTGTAGTCTGTTTATTAAGCGTGCAGGGCAACCACCCAGTAGAGCGTTATCCTCCTCCCTCCCCAGCTCCTCCTGTCTCATTCAGGATTTGGCATTCTGATTCCCCTGAATCACAATAAATTCTCGTTGGTTCTGTTCTGTTTACCCTAAGGCGGGTTATTGCTGCTCTTATGCATACTGTATGCTAATTGTCAATCATATTTGACGATTGTGGTCCTGACAGAACTATGTGCAAGTGAGTCCTATACAGTCCCACAATTGATGCATACTCTCAACACTGTATAAATGATACATATTTCAGTATTGTAATCATAATGATTGTGCTTCACAATAGTGACCACTCCATGTCTATTTCTGATATTGTCAATGTGTGTTTCAGAGAGTCCTTGAGCTAGAGGTGGCTGCAGTGGAGCACCAGCTCATCTTCACTGGTGAGGTTGGATTCAACCTCACAAAAAGACGAAAGAGGGGAAGGAATATCATCGGCCAGCGTGCCATTGTTGAAGTCCCTGGCCAGTGCGGAGGGAACATCACAATGTGTGCAGCGATTACCCACCACGGCGTCATCCATCACCATGCTACCCTTGGCCCCTACAACACTGCCCATGTTTGTATGTAGACCACTGTATGTGCAACTTTTTGTTGGTTGGGATTTTGCCCAAACCCAGAGTACTCCCCCATACTGGGGTAGACCCAGCCAATTGAGAGGTGATGGGGGTGGTGGAGGGATGCTGAGACACTTGTCGTAAGACAGGAGGTGGGAAAAAGCTTTATTTATACTGGTTTCCTCTTGAGCTGATTGGATGATTACCTGAACATGCTCCTCCCGAACTTTGTTACATAAAACTACATTTAGAGTTCTGAGAGTATGAGGCATGCTTCCAGAAGATGTGTGTAAACACTCGAGAAAAACTGTAATAATGTAATACTTATTAAATGATGTGCAATTATTACTATGCTTTGTTATTACATTATTAATTGCTACAGTCCCTCATTATATCAAAAAGTGTATCCAGTCTATTTCTCAAAAATGTTGTGCTTCACAGACGTAAGAAAGTCACACAGGTTTGGAAATTGTAATGGCACGAGAGTGAGTAAACAATGACAGAATTTTCATTTGGGGGATATTCGTTTTTTCGATATTCGTAATTTGTACAGAATTATAAAAAAAATGTTGACTTAGAAAACCAAGCTCCATTTTCAGCAACATGAAGTCTCCATGAGGTCTCAGCTGAAAGCGTAATAAATTACAGAACTGATGATGAGGAAGAAGATGATTGACAATGAGTCTGGGAAGGCTTACAAAGTTATTTCCAGGGTTCTGCAACACCACAGAACCGTAGTGACATCCATTATTGACATCCACAGAACTGGCTAAGCTTTCAACATTCCTCTAAAAGTACACAAATGACTCATCCAGCAAGTCTCAAGAGCCAAGGACAACATCCGAGGAACTGCAGGACTCTCTCGCATCAGCAGAGGTCAGCGTTCACAAAGACACTGGCCACAAATGGCCTCCATGGAAGAGTGGTAATGCTGAGGAACATTTAAGCTTGTCTGAATTTTCCAAAAGACATCTTGATGATCCTCAAACCTTCAGAGAAAATGTTCTGCTATTCAAAAGGGGATCTGTTTACATCTGGCGCAAACAAACCCAAAATTTCACATAAAGAACATCATACATACAGTCATGCGATAGTGTAATGGCATGAAGATGATTTTCTGCTCCAGCGAACCTTGACATAATTCAAAGAAAGTTTAGTTCTGCTCTGGCGGTTCAGCGGGAACACTGTTGCCTCACAGCTAGATGTCCCCGGGTTGAGTCCTGGCCGAGCCATGGGTCTTTCATCGAGGAGTTTGCATGTTCTCCCCATGTTGGTGCGAGGAACACCAGCAATGCACATTTTCAAACTCTTCCAAATCAAACACACCTGACTCAGCTTATTAGAAGAGACTCCGAGACATGAAATAAATGCATCAGATAAAGGACACATCCCAAAATGTGTGTTGTTGGTGTCCCTCCGGTAACAGGGCTGGGAAACACTGGGATATGCAACTTTTCTCACAATTATGACTTTTTTCTTGCAATTGTGACACCACATAGAAGAAGTTGTTTGGAAGATGGATGGGTGTATTTCGCTGTCTACCAGAAAATACTAAAAGGAGAATTTCACCAGTCTGTGAAACAAATGCAAGTGGATTGTGCCACAATCATCCAAATCAGTTCACATTTATTTGTATAGTGCTTCACAATACATATTGTTTCAAAGCAGCTTTACAGAAAATGCATGTGTCTACATTACAATATAGAGTCATCTGTTGTCAGAGGAGACTGTGTCCAGGTTATGATTTTCAGAAGTGTAGGCATGTGTGACATATACAAATCACACAGTTAGCTAATAATGTATTTATTTAAACCATGTATTAATTTCAGGCAGAAAGAATGATCTCAATTAAGTAATGAATACATGTTTGTTAACAAATGATTAGGATATATAGAAAAATTGAGCATTGGCGCATGGCATGTTGCAGGAGACTTTGATAATCCAAAGCATAGGAGAAACATGCCTCTGAATATCTTGCCAGAGATTGAACCTGAGTGAGATGCAGTTGCAGGATTTACAGGCGGTTCATGCTGAATAAACCTGAACTGAAGCTGGTCTGAAAGGAGGAGTGCCAGCTCAGCGATGGGAAAGACTTTGGTTCTGCTTTTTGCTGCTAAAGTTGGCACGACCAGTTATTAAGATTATGGGGCAATACTATAGGGATTGAAAATCTGAAACTGTTTAGTATGATTTATACACAAAAATACATGAAACCAGGGGCCGGTTACATAAACCTCTAAGACTGGTCTTATAAGTTAGACATCAAATTTGTTTCTTTTAGACTGTTCATAGCTTTTTTAAATCAGTTACAGAAAAACATAGATTGGCCTAATTTGATACCGAAAAGTAAGACTGACTGCCCCTGACTAACTGCTAGTGGGTCATACTAGAACTTAAGACACTGTCTTAACGTAATGGCTATGGTTATGCAACCGGCCCCAGGATGGGGGCTAAATACCTTTTTCGCAGATCTGCAAACTAAAGAGTTTGTGCTCAAGTAGTGTTGCTTATGTTTGGAGAGGAATCTGCAAATGTCCATAAAACACATACCAAGAGGATACTGTACCATACCAACACATACCAACAAGGCTTTGTGCAAGTGCTACAGTGTGACACGGCTTTAAGTTTGAGAGATTAATCCTGCGACGGGATAATGAGGCTTACAGCAACCACTTCCCACGGGACTTTTTGCATTAAATTATTGCATTATTGTACTACAAATGCTGAAACCCAAAAAAGTATCCACAAATTGAACAAAACAGACAAAAGTACTCTAAAATGAAACCTGTGTTTTTATTGAAGGGAATATTTAAAACAAATTACAGCGTTTATAAGTATATAAAACAACATTCATCAACTGTTCTTCTATTACTCTCAGTATTTAAATAATTTACAAAACAGCTTCCTGTACAAAACGACCAGAACTCATACAAAAATACTTTTATATTTGAGCAAAATGCATAATGCAGCTAGTATGCAACACAAATGTTTGTTCTATACAGAAAACATGCGCTGCTAATAGAATCAGGTGTGTGAACGTGATCAGAAACAGCTGTGAGTGTGTGTTTCTGCTTGAGCCGGTGCTCAGGCGTTCAGGCTGTACTCCTGTTTGTAGCAGCAGGGCCGGCACACGGCGTTCACCAGCCCGCTGATGAGCTGCAGGACACAGATGAGCAGCTCCAGCGCGCTGAGGCCCAGCAGGATCGACAGCAGCGTCACGTTCCACTCCACAACGCTCGCCGGCTGCGTGCAGACCGACCACCTCTCTCGGGCCAGCAGATACCTGGAGGAGCCAGCCGAGACGTTCAGGGACACACTTTACGAGACCCTCATTGATGAGTTACTACACAGCGACAAATGAGTAACTACTATTTTTTTCATACCTCACTGAGAACTACTACATACAGGTTCATAATTCACATGAATAATGCATCATTTGTAATGAATGGTAATAATGGTAACCCAGTAGTAATGACTCAAGTGTTTCTGCAGGAACTAATAATAATTTAGATCAGTATCTAAAGTGAAGATCATGGGAACTCACTACTGATGATGACTAAAGGGTTGGCAAACCCATCGATAGGGATTACTATTCAAAATCTTACAAAAATCTCAAAAGCTTACATTGACTTCAGTCAATATTAGGAGGTTTTCATGTTTTTTACTTTAGATTCTGATCCAAATATTTAGTAGTTTCTGTAGAAGGATGTAGTAACACTTGAGTAGTGGGTTACCATTATTACCTTTTATTATAAAGTATGCATTATTCATGTTAATTATGAATCTGTATATAGTAGTTCTCAGTGAGGTATGAAAAAAATAGTAGTTACTGATTAGCTAATAGTAAACTACCACATTCAACAGCGCTATTACTTACTAGTGTTAATCAGAGTTTCATGTTAGTTAATAGTAGTTACTGTTAATAGTGCGTTACTCGTCTGTTACTGTGTAGTAATTCATTCATGAAGAAACAGTCTTCTAAAGTGTTACCAAGTTCAGGACTTTTGTCCAATGAAGTCACCATCAATGCACATCAAAAAGAAAGAAAAGAAGAGCTCACCGTCCCTCGTCGCCCTCAAAAGGAGATTCCCATCCCATATTAGTGAAGCAGTACGGGCCCTTCAGGAGCGCCACAGCGGAGATCAGGAAGCAGAACCCAGAGCCGGCGAGCCCCACCAGAGCCGCCACCACCGAACCACACATCTGCACACACACACACACACACACACACACACACACACACACACACACACACACACACACACAGACACATGCACACACACACACACACACACACACACACACACACACACACACACACACAGACACATGCACACACACACACACACACACACACACACACACACAGACACACGCACACAGTGTGAAACTGATGAATCTGGCGGACCTGGGGTGTGTTTCCTGCAGCGCTGTAACTCACTGCTTTACTACCGTACACAATGCATCGTTGAAGAAATCAATAAGATAGTCACGACTGTTTCCCGAAACCATATTGTCGCAACTTGGTCGTTCAACTACGTTGGTTAATGAAGTCACGCAGGAGTGGAGTAATAACTTCTTTTAATTAATCTGTTTGAGATCTAATTAAAAGCTAGATGTTTTGCTATAAATTATGCATGTCATCTGAGGACTATTTCTCATTTATCTCAGTTATTTTGCTGTATTTCCTGATTCAATCATAGGCTCGTTCTTACACACTAGAGCACGTTCACACATGCACACTTCAAAAACGACGCTTTAAACATAAATTACATTTGTATGTATTCTAGATAAAAGATATAGATTGTACTGAATGTCAGCTTGCTTATTTTGCTCAAGATAAGGATTTATTGAGTCCACATGTCATGAAGACAGGAAACTCTGCTTCTAACACAGGCCGAGCGCTGTCGTTCAGACACACAACTCTGCGATGCTGTTTGTGAATGTTCGTGGAACTATGGCTTCAGGAAACACAGATTTGTTGAACTATGATGATAACGACAGAATTTGCGACCACAGTTGGTTACCGATGCTTTCGGGAAACACAGTCCTGGACAGGATGTCCTTGAGATACAGCTCAAATCAGGGTCACGAACCCCTTCCCAACACTCACCGCAGAGGTCTCTGTCCCACAGGAGTCCACACACTTCCCCATTCCCAGAAACACGCAGGCCGGGATCAGCACCTGAATGTGGACAAGCAGTTTTCACTACAGTTCAACCGGCTACAGTAATAAAACCTCAATTACAGCATTTTACTTCTGACATCAATGGGATATTCAACAAGACTGGAACATTTTACCCATCGACTGTGAAAAGGGGTTTGGTAATGTCAGGAAAAAAGGTACATTGTGTTGTATGTGGAGCAATCTGACATTTTGATGAAAGATTATGAAGATATCGTCGACAGGGAACTAGGGTTGTACAACGCTATCTCACGACCGATTTATACGAATTTGTAGGATTAGTCTAACCCCAGTGATGGATAGATTTAATGGTGGGGTCAGGGAGACCTTCGTACGAGTTCATACCCATTGGTCAACTCGTAAAATATGTTAGATTTAGCAAAAATAGTATGAATTCGTACGAATTCGTACTAAAATACGTACGAATTGCCGTGAGATCGGGTTGGGTTTTAACAATATATCTTGTCACATTATATCGCAATACAAAAGTCCAACAATAACATGTCCACTGGAGATCGGTATACGCAACAAATTAAGATATTAGAAGACATGTTTGTCGTAAGAGTTTTATGTATAATAATGCAATTTCAATCAACATTACATATTTTGTTAACTTTTTATCATATGTCTTGGAGTATCGAAATAGTATCGTATCGTGAGTTCAGTATCGTGATATGTATCGAATCGTGACATGAGGGCACCGTTACACTCCTAATGCGATTTGTATATTGGCAAACATTTTGACCCAGCACTTGTACTTCAGCTTAAAGGGATACTTCACCTCTGGAAAGATTAATGTATAATTAAAATGCGTCATTTATGTAGAAGAAATGTGAAATTATTTTTGAATTTGGAGCTTTCTAGTCTGAGAAAAGCCAGAAAATGTATTTTTGGCTTATGTGGATGAAAGACAACAACTCCCAGAATGCACTTGGCCCTAGGAGGCCACGCCTACCGGTAACAGAGCGCAGTAGTTAAACAACAAGTCTAGGCTACTAGTGAGTCTCCGTGATGAGTCTGCCCGGGATTTCGAGTTTGAGATCGCCCAGAAATTTCCAGGATTCGGCTTTTGCGTTCTACAGTCGCCATTCCTCATGTTTACTGTGGCGAGCGGGACGAGTGAGGGCGGGTGGAGAACGGGACAGCTCCTTCTACTGGCTGTAGTCTTTAGCCTCTGGCCAAAAAATCCTCAGATGACGCAAAATTATGATTTTTGCGTCATCAGAGGATTTTTTCCAGACATAAATACATAAATCTCTCGTCTCAGGGGGATATGAGGGTGGAAAGCACGGTAATTCGAAAATACTACAGGTTTTCTACTAACACAAAGCTTAATGTTAAATCCTGAAGTATCCCTTTAAGCTTATAATTCCATTACAAGTAAAGTTTTCATTGCTTAGGTGTTTAATTGTTTCCTCAGATGCCTTGTGTAATAAGGTTGCTTTATCCATTTATTTAAGTGTTAACTCATTATTTTCTCATTTAAAGGAAAACACTTTTTTCGGAAATAGCCTTATTTTCCAACTCCCCTAGAGTTGAGTTTTATTGTTTTTTAATCCATTCAGCCGATCTCCGGGTCTGGCGGTAGCACTTTTAGCATACGAAAATCGCAACTTTTAATTTTCCGTCAGTCTTAGTTTATGATGTAACTACAGAAGAGTCAAGTTTTAATTAGGAAAAATCTCGAAATTCTTTGGTAATTTTTTTGAGAGAGATGCTAACGGTCTAATCAGATTCAATGATCTATGCTAAGCTATGCTAAAAGTGCTACCGCCAGAACCTGGAGATCGTCAGAATGGATTCAACAACGGTAAAACTCGACTGTTTAACTCTAGGGGAGTTGGAAAATGAGCCTATTTCCAAAAAAAGTGGAGTGTTCTTTTAAGATGTTCATTTTCAACCAAGAAATGCCCAGAAGTTTACTTATATATAGTTATAACATTCATTCCAACCCAATCTTAGGAGAATTTGTAAGTTTTGTATGAGTCGCCCAAATTCGCCCAATCTGACCCGTGCGAAAAATATGAAAAATGTGTAAAAGGTCATCGGATCCCCCCCTAAACCCACCCTGTCCTTCAAGGGGGCGTAGGCAGGAACAGCTGAATCTGATTATGAATAAGTGATTGTGTGAATTCATCAACAACTTGCCAAATCTTAAAATACTTTCAAACTGTCTTGAGAGTGTGTTGCTCATCCCACACACTCAACTGCACCGCTTTTGACCAAGAATATTCCCATTGACTTTTACTGTTTTTTTATTACGCTTATTTACTACATCCTAACCCCTAAACCAAAACCTTACAGTTATTATATATTTATTGCCTCATTGCAGTGATTTTTCAGTAGCCTAACTCGATCTTAACCTCTCAATCAAACACTAACCTTTAAAACATTTACCATTTTTATATTTTAATTAAGACAATATGTAGTGTTTATTCAGTTTATCGCTCATGGGAAGAGAGTGTGTCTTCAGACACCTCAATCCACCAACACTTTCCCACACAAGACAACATTTACACCAACACAAATCTGATACTCACCAGAAAACCACCTCCTCCGATCCCCATAAAGTACCAGACATAAGTGGTCACATGATTCTCCTGAATGTATATCATCTTCCCGTCGGGAAAGAAGAGCAGGACGTTTGCCACGATGCAGCAAGTGGCGAGAGGGATGAGGGCGAATCCCAGAGACCTGGCGAAGCCCAGGGAACACATCTTCACACGCAGCGGAGCGAAGGAGACTGTGATCCGGGACAGGGAACCAGGGGGTGGACGGAGGGGTGGAGGGATTTTAAGAGACCCCCCCCCATGAGCCGCTGTCCCGAGGAGGAGGAGGAGACAGGAAACAGCCTGACATTATACAGTGTGACCGCAAACTCTCCGACACACACTGTGGGGGACTTTGTTTTCCCACAAAACTTGTGATTTTGTAGATATTCAGAGATTCTATCAAATCTCAACCTAAATTGACAATCATGTTTAAATCATGTTGAGATCTAGTTTTGCAGTTTTAACCTTGTGAAACTACAAGGTACTTCTTAGAAAGAGAATCTTATGTTGTATTTCTACAAGTATCAGTTTCTTACAACAATGACACAGACGATAGATGAGAGATGACCTTGTTTTGTTTTTGATGACAAAGTGAAAAAGTGTCTTTATTAACAGAAAGTTATGTAATTGTAATGTGCACCACTGTTCAAAAGTTAGAGATTTTTTAAAATGTTTTTGAAAGAAGTCTCTTCTGCTAACTGTTTTCTGTGTGAATATATAGTAAAGTGTAATGTATTCCTGTGATCAAAGCTGAATGTCCAGCATCATTCCTCCAGTCTTCAGTGTCACATGATCCTTCAGAAATCACTCTAATATGATGATTTGATGCTGAATATGTTTTGTGGAATTACGCCTTTGTCTTTAAAGGCACGTGTGGTCAGATGTCTTGATTTAACCCTTCTAATTTGAGACTTTAGATGGCATCACTTGCTGTCACACACGCTAATGACATTGAGTTCAGAGATCACAAATGAAATCTCTTTAATATAAAACTGAGACTCTGCTGAAGTGTCCTTACTTTCTCCCAGAGAAAACAGACGTGATCACATGTTCCTCAGAGGATTTCCTCAATGTCTCTGGCAGTTCTGACGTCTCCTGTGAACGACTGACACAACATTGATATTTAGATGGGGATCATCTGCGGACTTGCACACATTTGGGAATGGTGTAAAATCTTTAAGCCAGACCAACATGAAGTAACACAGGTCTTTATTATGATTCAGGATTAGACGCTGGTAATAGGCTTTATGAATAAAGCAGCCTGTTATAAGGAAGTATTACTGTACTCTGCATTACGTAACTCATCAGTTTTCCACAGAGGATACAGACGCCCACTGTTGTGTTGAACTCTGCTTCAGGGGTTTGAGAACAAAAATAAAATGTTCTCAAGCATCTAGCACGACAAAAATGAAAAATGAAAAATTGAAATGTCGTAGAACCGTCTTGATGAACTTCTTGATCCTTTGATACTGGTCTCATATCAGTGAATATAATACTTGAGAAGTTTAGTATACCATACATGTAATGGTGGTTTATTAAAACTTCATTAAAACCATTAGTCAAATATTTTCCTTTCTATGCATGTGTGTTAATAAGAGGTGAATAACTTCTGCTCAACTTCTAACCCCTTTGTCAAGAAGAAGTAAACTTCAGCATACTTTAAACCCTGTAATAAGTACTCATTGCAGACGTAATATACTTTAAAAGAACATACTTAAAGGTAGGGTAGGTAGAATTTTTCTAACAAAATATGTTTGAACTGTCTATATATACCAACACATAATTAAAATGTAACTACTCTGAAAAAGAAAGTATAAAAATCGAGTGTCTGTAGTCCTCTCAGGGCTGCAATAAACACAGCTACTTATCGCCATTCGGGACGAATGAAATGATTGGCTGCGCGACTGTCACTCTCCCTCGCTACCACGGCTACCACCCCTGCAGCTACAGGACCCGCCCACGCGTTGACTCGCGGAGGGGAAGAGGCACGGACGCTAGAAAGAATCACAATTATGGCCGAGAATTTAGCAGTCAAAATTCCCAGTACCTGCATACTGTATACAGTCAGTGAAGACAAACCAGGCAAGAAAAGGGAGACAGTATTTGAAAAGGCTGTGCCCAAAAAGTCTTTGGATAAAGCAAGCAATATCAGGGCTTTCCAGCGGTGGACAACTGAGGGACATCAAGGGGCTGAAAAGTGACGGTAACAGTGCTTTCATCGTGAAAGCTCTTACAATCAAAACACCGTATATGTTATGAATCTTACACGAAATTCCCCTTCATCACAGTGTAACTGATGGTAACAGGAAAAACGTGGATCAATGCAATGCAAACCAGTTTTTAGCTTTGAGTTTGGCTTATGTTACTAGCTTCAAATTACATTAAACTGACTTGAGTTCAAATGAGTTGAAAAAAGAGAAACAAAATCTTGTGACATAAAAAAAGTTGAAAATTGCTTAACTTATTTTGAAGAGTTAAAGCAATGTAAAAACATATGAAGAGTTCAGATGCAAAAGCCTCTAAGTGCCATCTGAAATTTTCTTCTAGAATGATAACTTTTATCAACCTCGTATATTTAAGGTCAGTAATTTCACTTAAATGACAATTAATAGGTAATTTTCATTGTCATTTAAGTGAAATTACTGAACTTAAATATACGAGCTTGATAAAAATGATCATTCTTGAAGAAAATTTCAGATGGCACTTTTGCATCTGAACTCTTCATATGTTGTCATAACTTATTGATCATATACTTTTTTAGAAAGACTGTTGGCTGTTGCCAAGAGTATTCTCTTCAATCACGGCTCATTCAATCAGACTTTCCAGTCATAACGTTACAATTAATAAAACTGAGTCACAGATCTCATTGTGATGTAGAGAATGTTTCTCTCTCACAGTCCTCTTTCACAGCAGGACATTTTCTGACCTTATAAACTTCCCTTTATGAGTGCAAATTAATCAGACTAATGGGGGAAGAAAACAACGGAAGTGCAATGACTTGACTTCCTGATAAATGTAACGAGTTTATTCTTACAGTTTGTCACTTCAGCCATGAGTTTCCTAAAGACACATGTGTCCTCCACCCCTGATTTCCTTTGTGGAGAATGACTGGGAGCAGATTCCAGCGTCCTGACACACGTCCAGAGCTTTTCTGCTGTGATCTCACCCATACAAATACATCTTACATCAGCCGTATGCTGTGGCGTCATATGACAAGCGTGAGCGGTGTAGTTATTAGACTTATATGCCCAATGAGATGAGAGAGCAGAACAACTCATTCATCAATTTGGAGGCTGTGAAGGGCAGACTGAGCGTTGTTAAATGACGGTCTAGCCTAAGGAGGATTGTTCTTGAAAGTTATATTCAAAACCAAAACAGGGTTCTCTAAATGAGTTAGGGTTAGGGTTTGGTCCACTTTTTGAACTTAACAAGCTATCTATAAAATCACATCTTAGTAAGATATGTCAACATTTGCACCAACATTTGATTCCTTCTGTGTACTTGTCAAGACCGGTCTGGGTTTGAGTTTTTTAGTGAATTTACACTGTTTCCTGCTCATGTTTTTTATCTTAGTTCATTAGTTGTCATGGTTTTTGATTTGTCCTCGTGTGTTCCACCTGTGTCTCGTTAATGATCTCGTTTAGGGTACGTTTACATGACAACAATATGCTTAAAACTGAGAAGTTTTTCCTTTGATTTTTCTGTGTATGGACGACACTCATTCACAACGATCCTCATTCACACAGATCCGCAAAAACGACTAAACACGCTGTATTCTGCTGCCAGGCCAGTAGATGGCGATGAAACACTATAGACGGAACACATAATACGCATGTGCATGACGTCATCGTCTTCAGATATTCATGTTTTTGTCGTTTACACGGAGATCGTTTTCAAAAGTTTGTATTTTCAGGGACCCAAAACGCCGTTGTCGTGTAAATGAACGGCCAAAACGCATAAAAAGTTTTACGGTTTTTGTTGAAAACTGTGTCATGTAAACAGCCTCTAAGGTCATTAGTTGCCATGGTTTTTGCCCTCATGTGTTCCACATGTGTCTTGTTAATGATCTCATCTAGTCCCCTAGTGTTTCCCTCGGTATTATAGCCCTGTGTTTGTTTCATTCTTTCTCAGATCTCGTCAAAATATAGTGCTTGTTCAGTTAACTGTGTTTTTGTTTGATGAGAAGTGTTTTTCTGAGTTTTGTTTTCATTTAAACTGCTTACGAATAGATCCAGACGATTATTTTCATTGATTCAACCCCTTGCTGACAGTACTATTATAATAATATAAAAAATATAATATAATATAATATTACACTATTATATATTATTAAAAATATTAGAATAATAAAATAAATAAATAAAAACATTTAATAATAATACTAATGTTTTAATTAAGTAATAAGCCATTCAGGGCTAAATATATCAGAATAGTGAATATAAGAATAGTGAATATATGTAAATATATTGAATAGTTTAAATGAAAACTTAGCAGTGCAGTTGGTTTCACAGCAATAAATGCCATGCAGTTGATCCATATGTCCTTCATAGTTTAAATTGTTATTGAAGCATCTGAGTTCACTAAAGTCCTATTTTAAAGACTTGGCTTGAAGATTGCGACACACACACATGCACACACACACACACACACACACACACACACACACACACACACACACACAGACACACGCACACACACGCACACGCACACACACACACACACACACACACACACACACACACAGACACACACACACACACACACACAGACACACACACACACACACACACAGACACACACACACACACACACACACACACACACACACACACACACACACACACAGACACACACACACACACACACACACACGCACGCACGCACGCACGCACGCACGCACGCACGCACGCACACACACACACACACACACACACACACACACACACACACCTCCTACAGCCGGCTGGTCCCACCACACATTCACAGTCACGGGCCGGCCCTCCTTCTGCCTGAGCTGTGCATTCCTGCTCATCTATTGGCCAGTTCACCACTGGTGTTCGTGGAGAACATTCCCAGTCGACACATTCAGCTGTCATTGCTGAGCTGCAGAATGCTGAATCTGGCAAGAGTTTTGCAGAACAACATGCGTGTACTCTAAGAAGAAAATATTCTATATGGAACCTTAAAGGGTTCCGTCAGGCGTTTCATTTTAGGGTTCCATCATGGGATAATTTTTATGAATTTAGTTTGAATTAATGTTGTTTTTATTTTGATGACATTTTACAGTTTTTTACAGTCGCTAGGACAAATTTCTCAATACTTAGGTCACTTTTCAAAACTCTTCACACAGTGAGCACAACAGAAGTATATGTGGGCTAAACTGTGGATCATTTATCAGTGCTTTGGCACAAAATGCATTCAATGACTACATCTTTCAAATTACATTAATTCTTTTCTCACTTCGACACAACAACCGCCAAAACTCTGTGTACCTACAGACCAATTTGCACATGCTTACACACTGATTTCAAAACTGTTAAACTTAAGTTCAAAACAATAACATAATACAAAACTGAATAAGACAGCATTTTGCCACATTTCGACAGTAATATTGTAATGAAATATATTTAGAATCTAAAAATTAAATGGTATAAAAACAATTGGACCAACCACAGCTGATTCCTATTGTATCTGTATCGGTGAATGGTGTATATAAAATTTTTTGTATTTTGGAATTACTCCAAAAACATAAAATATAATAACTGCATGACGTCTGATTCATTCTAGTAACATATATTGCAGTGAATTCTAAACAGTAGAGAGGTAGAAGAAAGAAAGCATTTACATAGGAAAACATTGTATAAAGTTACCTGTTGTTAGTGTTTTTTATGTTATTGTTTTGTGGGTGACAAAGTGTGTTTGTTAGCTGTCAACCTTTGCTAGTGTTATGGAAGAATGTGTTGATTTGAGATATGTATGAAGTGATTTGGTAGTTTTAGTGCATGTTGAATGTGAAATGAACTGCTGTGCCGAGCTGAAAGTTGGTTAGGAGAACTGTGTGAAGAGTTTTGAAAAAGCGACTTAAGTATTGAAAAATGTGTCCTAGCGACTGTAAAAAAACTGTAATAACAGTTTTTTTCAGTCGCTAACAAGCGTTTTTTTCCAAACAGTTGTCACATTTTCAAAACTCTAAACACAATTAGCACAGCATCGGTGTCCGTACTATTTACACATTTCATGTCGTTTTTACACAATATGCAGTCAGTGAACACATTTCCACAATGCTTCCATTTTCTAAACAGACAAGCTAAACCTCCCAACAACAAAACTATGGATTGTTTTTGTAGTATTTACGAATGTTAACACACACCATCCCACAATAGCAAAAACAATATTCCAAACCTTAGATACAGTATAAAAACCTCTGCTTCTGCAGTGATATCAGTTCAAAAACAATATATCTCAGCTGATAATAAACAAACAATTGAACACAGACACACAGCTGATTTATGTTGGGTAAATTGGGCCAAGCACAGCTGATTCCAGTCCGACTTAGAAAAAAATAACCCCTGCCACTGAGTCTATTACATTGACACTTATACAGTAAAAGGAGGACTTTAAGGAGTGATGTTTTTGGGAACAGAAACAGAAAAAGACAAACACTGAAATGTCTGGATGAGGAAGAGTAAGAGCAAGGGGCCCAGGGAGAAGAGCAGACCCAGTGAAAAGAGCAGGCCCAGTGAGAGATGCAGTGAGAGATGCAGTGAGAGGTGCAGTGAGAGATGCAGTGAGAGGTGCAGTGAGATATGCAGTGAGAGATGCAGGAGCAGTGAGAGGTGCAGTTAGAGGTGCAGTGAGAGATGCAGTGAGAAATGCAGTGAGAGATGCAGTGAGAGGAGCAGTGAGAGATGCAGTGAGAGGTGCAGTGAGAGATGCAGTGAGAGGTGCAGTGAGAGATGCAGTGAGAGGTGCAGTGAGAGAAGCAGTGAGAGATGCAGTGAGAGATGCAGGAGCAGTGAGAGGTGCAGTTAGAGGTGCAGTGAGAGATGCAGTGACAGACACAGTGAGAGGTGCATTGAGAGGTGCAGTGAGAGATGCAGTGAGAGGTGCAGTGAGAGATGCAGTGAGAGATGCAGTGAGAGGTGCAGTGAGAGATGCAGTGAGAGGTGCAGTGAGAGGTGCAGTGAGAGGTGCAGTGAGAGATGCAGGAGCAGTGAGAGGTGCAGTTAGAGGTGCAGTGAGAGATGCAGTGAGAGGTGCAGTGAGAGATGCAGTGAGAGTGAGAGGTGCAGTGAGAGATGCAGTTAGAGGTGCAGTGAGAGGTGCAGCGAGAGATGCAGTGAGAGATGCAGTGAGAGGTGCAGTGAGAGGTGCAGTGAGAGGTGCAGTGAGAGATGCAGGAGCAGTGAGAGGTGCAGTTAGAGGTGCAGTGAGAGATGCAGTGAGAGATGCAGTTAGAGGTGCAGTGAGAGGTGCATTGAGAGGTGCATTGAGAGGTGCAGTGAGAGATGCAGTGAGAGGTGCAGTGAGAGATGCAGTGAGAGGTGCAGTGATGCAGGAGCAGTGAGAGGTGCAGTGAGAGATGCAGGAGCAGTGAGAGGTGCAGTTAGAGGTGCAGTGAGAGATGCAGTGAGAGGTGCAGTGAGAGATGCAGTGAGAGTGAGAGGTGCAGTGAGAGATGCAGTTAGAGGTGTAGTGAGAGGTGCAGTGAGAGATGCAGTGAGATGTGCAGTGAGATGTGCAGTGAGAGGTGCAGTGAGAGATGCAGGAGCAGTGAGAGGTGCAGTTAGAGGTGCAGTGAGAGATGCAGTGAGAGGTGCAGTGAGAGGTGCAGTGAGAGATGCAGTGAGATGCAGTGAGAGATGCAGTGAGAGATGCGGTGAGAGATGCAATGAGAGGTGCAGTGAGAGATGCAGTGAGAGGTGCAGTGAGAGATGCAGTGAGAGATGCAGTGAGAGGTGCAGTGAGAGGTGCAGTGAGAGATGCAGTGAGAGGTGCAGTGAGAGATGCAGTGAGAGGTGCAGTGAGAGATGCAGTGAGAGATGCAGTGAGAGATGCAGTGAGAGGTGCAGTGAGATGTGCAGTGAGAGGTGCAGTGAGAGATGCAGGAGCAGTGAGAGGTGCAGTTAGAGGTGCAGTGAGAGATGCAGTGAGAGTGAGAGGTGCAGTGAGAGATGCAGTTAGAGGTGTAGTGAGAGGTGCAGTGAGAGATGCAGTGAGATGTGCAGTGAGATGTGCAGTGAGAGGTGCAGTGAGAGATGCAGGAGCAGTGAGAGGTGCAGTTAGAGGTGCAGTGAGAGATGCAGTGAGAGGTGCAGTGAGAGGTGCAGTGAGAGGTGCAGTGAGAGATGCAGTGAGATGCAGTGAGAGATGCAGTGAGAGATGCGGTGAGAGATGCAATGAGAGGTGCAGTGAGAGATGCAGTGAGAGGTGCAGTGAGAGATGCAGTGAGAGATGCAGTGAGAGGTGCAGTGAGAGGTGCAGTGAGAGATGCAGTGAGAGGTGCAGTGAGAGATGCAGTGAGAGGTGCAGTGAGAGATGCAGTGAGAGATGCAGTGAGAGATGCAGTGAGAGATGCAGTGAGATGTGCAGTGAGAGGTGCAGTGAGAGATGCAGGAGCAGTGAGAGGTGCAGTTAGAGGTGCAGTGAGAGATGCAGTGAGAGGTGCAGTGAGAGGTGCAGTGAGAGGTGCAGTGAGAGATGCAGTGAGATGCAGTGAGAGATGCAGTGAGAGATGCGGTGAGAGATGCAATGAGAGGTGCAGTGAGAGATGCAGTGAGAGGTGCAGTGAGAGATGCAGTGAGAGATGCAGTGAGAGGTGCAGTGAGAGGTGCAGTGAGAGATGCAGTGAGAGGTGCAGTGAGAGATGCAGTGAGAGGTGCAGTGAGAGATGCAGTGAGAGATGCAGTGAGAGATGCAGTGAGAGGTGCAGTGAGAGATGCAGGAGCAGTGAGAGGTGCAGTTAGAGGTGCAGTGAGAGATGCAGTGAGAGGTGTAGTGAGAGATGCAGTGAGAGGTGCAGTGAGAGATGCAGTGAGAGATGTAGTGAGAGATGCAGTGAGAGATGTAGTGAGAGATACAGTGAGAGGTTAAGTGAGAGATGCAGTGAGAGGTGCAGTAAAAGATGCAGTGAGAGGTGCAGTTAGAGGTGCAGTAAAAGATGCAGTGAGAGGTTAAGTGAGAGATGCAGTGAGAGGTGCAGTAAAAGATGCAGTGAGAGGTGCAGTGAGAGATGCAGTGAGAGGTGCAGTGAGAGATGCAGTGAGAGATGTAGTGAGATATACAGTGAGAGGTGAAGTGAGAGATGCAGTGAGAGGTGCTGTAAAAGATGCAGTGAGAGGTGCAGTGAGAGGTGCAGTGAGAGATGCAGTGAGAGGTGCAGTGAGAGATGCAGTGAGAGATGCAGTGAGAGATGCAGTGAGAGATGTAGTGAGAGATACAGTGAGAGGTGAAGTGAGAGATGCAGTGAGAGATGCAGTGAGAGATGTAGTGAGAGATACAGTGAGAGGTGAAGTGAGAGATGCAGTGAGAGGTGCAGTAAAAGATGCAGTGAGAGGTGCAGTTAGAGGAACATCACAGTTTAGGATTGGGTGGATCCGACATACCAAGCGGTTTTGTCCCAGGTGCATCACCTTGGATAATATCAGATGTGATGTTGATGAAAACATGTGGCCTAACCCTGAAGATCACAGAGATTAGATACAGTAATTTTGTGCTTTTTTTTTTAGTTCCCCTTTTTATCTGGGCTTTTTGCTGTTGTTGTTTTTTTTTTTTGTTCAGAATGCTCTTGTGTGTTTCATGGATATTTTGTTCAGTGTAAGCAATACAGTAAAACGTTTTCTGTTCTATCATGTGAACATTACTGTATATGTGGACATGGACATACAGTTCCCAACCAAGAAATTTAGTGTAAAAATGGTGGATCGCATGTTTTGCATGCAAATACCTGTAAAACTGAAACATAAAAGTCTATGCAGTTTTTGTAATGTCAACAATAGCCAGTATTTTGAAACCTGGTGTACTTTGATTGACGGCATGTACTTTGTGAAGTGAAAACAAGTGTTATTCTTTGACAGAATCAGTTAATTTTGAGTCAGATTTCCAGTGTTTTGGTAAAGTTAGTATGTGCATGTCACGGTAAAAAAAAAAAAAAAAAAAAAACGTGACAGTGCAGAGAAAGATGTGTTCTATTTTGAAATGAAGAGTTAGTATATATTTAACAAAATGTGTTTATGAGAAGAAAATTATTATTACCATTTGGCCAATTGTGTTTTGTAGGTGTGAGTCTGTGTTAAGAGTTTAGAAAAAGTATCTGAAGTATGGGTAAGCGCTTGTTAGCGATTAAAAAATACTGTATTAAACACTGTATCGCTAGAAAAAATATTAATGACCAGTTAAAGCTGCCATCGGCAACTCTGGCTGATTGAGTGGACTTAGGCAAAACTTTGAATGTTTACTACTCTCATGCCCCTCCCCCACTATCAACGAAAGTTCGTGCTCGAGTTCGTGCTCGTCAGTGCGCCATCACTCTTCGCTACTGCGTGAACTTCAGGCGTGTGCATGTGACTGACGTGTGCGTGCACGACTTGTGATTGACAGTCATATTTCACACCCCCCTGCGCTGATTGGACACAATGAACCGGGAGCGGTTTTTGCAAAACAAATAACACGCTCCAGGTGGAGTTAGAAGCTCGGGTTTTTTTCTAAAACCACTTTATTTACGTTGTTCTGTCGGAAAATAGTGTCGAATTCGCTGAATATGATTTAAAAAAAAGTTGCCGACGGCAGCTTTAAAGATGAACGTATATTTTTGGTATAAAGGGTTCTTTAAAATTGAGTTAAGAACTCTTGTGTTCTATAAAGAACTTAATTGAAAAACATTTTTTTAAGAGTGTACACAATTATAATTTCATAATAATAATAATTTTGGCAATTTTGTAATGTAAATGCAAAGTAGTTAAAGATACCTTTTTAAAGTGGGACCATATAAATAAGAAAATCATTCATTTAGAATATATTCCCATTCATGCCCTGGTATATCGAAAACATGTTTCTCAAGTGAGCACACATATTTATCTTATAATATACTGTAGATATAAAGTTATAGATATGGTTATATCTATATAGATATTATTAAAACTCGAGAAATAGTAGCACACTAAACTCAGCAGTGCAGTTGGTTTAGCTATCTCCTAAAGCCAAGCCGATGTTGATTGAGCTCTTTCGCTTTCTCTTTTTGGCAGCACTCTCCTCAGTTTGACGTTTGTTTAAACCAAGCGGTAAATTTCCAGTCTCTCTCTTGAATCCAACACTGAAGTGACTGAAACTGCAGTTCATCGACTGGCCACTAGAGACCGGCTGCAGAAGAGAGTCAGTCCCATAGACTCCCATGTTAAAATCCCCAACTTTACAGCAGAAAAAAATATGTTTACAGCCTGGTACTAAAAGTGGTTTTGGTCTATATAGCTAATTTTGCCCTTCATGACGACTGTGAGGGGGGTGAATTATTTTATAACTCATCCGTTTAAATTATATTAAGCCTTAAAGTTCTGCATAATTAGGGGCGTGGCCACTTGAGTGACAGCTGGATTTCTGCTGATGTCACTACTAGCCGTTTGTCTGCTGTGTGTTAGCGTCACGTCACCTCAGCTAATCCGCCTCGCTGCCCAGTTTCGTTTATCCGGGAGTGACGCACTGCCAAGATGGCGACGGCCGGCTCCGCCCACTTTGGGCTTCAAAAATACCCTTCAGAAACACTACGGCGTACGTCACGGACACTACGTCCATATTTTATTACAGTGTATGGTTTAAACGGGTGATTCTCCGGAGTTTGGAGATTTAGCGGCTCCATCTCAACCTTTCTCACTCATGACAACTAACCTCTGCCACCAGACAAGCAGCAAAGCAGCAGGAGCAACTTTTCTGTATTTACACGCACAGGTGAGTGACGTATGAACACAATTTCCTGTGAAATATAAACACTTATAATATGGCTACCATTGTGAATCAGGGTAAGACAAAAACACATTTTGGAAGAAGGAATTATGACATGAGCATACTATCATCAGATACAGGTAATATACAGTCATATACTCTGAAGTGTGCACATCAGCCCCGATAAGAGTCTTAACGGTTAATTTTTAGCTTTAAAGCAACGTGCACTGAAAGATATGATTGAGTTTTGTTTGGGTTAACTATGTTCAGGCCCTTCTGAAGGTTTATAAACAGTAAATCTGTGAGGTACAGTGGGCACAGTGAGGGTACAGAGGGTACAGTGCTTCTCTTCTCCAGGGCTTCAGATGTACACGCTTCACTCTGAGCTGTTTACTCTTTAGCTATATGACCTGTGCTGAAAGCTTAGGCTCAATTCAGATTGAATCTGAGTTCAGTTTATGAGATTTCTCCTGTCCATCTTTCCTGCACTCTTGGAAAAAAGGTACAGTGCAGTTATATATAAAACCCCAGGGTTCTTGACTCAATTCAAAAATAACCTCTTTGCTTTTATTATGGCAAAATAGGTTCATGTTTAACGGTTATTTCAGTTTTTTCCCAAATGATTAAGTATGTGCATGAGCGGTTTAATCATAAAATTTAATTCAAATAAAAAATGTATTAAAACAAAATGCATCAATTAAAACTACATCCAATGATCCCATGATGGAACCGTAAAATGAAGCGCCTGACGGAACCCTTTAAGGTTCCATATAGAACCTTTTCTTCTAAGA